>CM053593.1:291250466-291294656 GCA_028646575.1 Pseudocheirus occidentalis
CTCTCCTCTCAACTCCAGCTGTGATTACTCCTAAGGAGTTAACTGGAAGTAAGGAGCTAAGCCTTTGAGGTGCCAAGTGCCTTCAGTAGGTGCCAATAGAAAGGGGCATGGAAGATCTTCTGATTTCATTAACATTACAACATACATACATACATACATATATACATATACACACATATATGTAATGAACAATCACAGTAGGACTGAAAGAATGTCCTATTATCGTATGCCTCTGAAAGTGGCAGCAAAGAGCATAGTAAGAAATAACAAAAATTGTGTGTCTCTCCTAATATTCACTTTTCCTCAGATTCTTAGTGTGACCCTACCCTCCCTCCTTCAACCCTTGGGCTCTTTTCTTCAGTTTTTGACTCCATTGAGTCCTTAAGCTAGAAGGGACATATTTAGTATCATCTAGCCCAACTGTTTCATTTTATAGATGAGAAAACCGAAGAAGCTATGTGATTTATTCAAAATCACAGAACAGTAAAACTGGGACTTATTGCTCTTTATAGAAAATTACATATTTTCTACATATTGCTCCCCCTTGCTTTCTAAGAAGCTTCATGTGGCTGATGTGATGTATCTTCACATAATACTAATTAGGACTAATCTTAGGACTTATTACTTAGTCCTTAATTGATTAATTAATTAGGACTAAGCAAACAAGAAAATGCTTTCATTCCATAGCCACTTATTAGGGACCATTTATTTATCAAGCATTCTGCTATCAATGACTCTGGGAAAGGCGCAAAGGTGATTATGACTTTGTCTCTGCCCTCATGAAGCTTCTAGTCTTTTGTATTACAGTAACATCTTGGAGTATTTACAATTTTCAGAAAATCAAGGAAGATATAAGGCAGGGATGGGTAATTTGTACTCATTAAAATAGTCCTTTATCTATAAATAAAATACAAAATTATTACAAATATACTCACATATCCTTATTTCTAATGTTTTAACTATTTTGTGAACAGTGGTAAAACGTAAGAGGTAAGCACTGAGGCCTCACTTCGAGTAAAAGATTAAAATGTTAACTTGGGTCTGGCAACCATGGTAGAGGAGGGAAGAGTGGAAACCTTTACCAGACTCAGTCAGAAAAAATAATCTATTGGTAAGCTTACTTGAATTCATGATGTTATTGTGTTAAGTGGGTTTGTGTTATGTAATTAAGGTTAAACGATCCCTGAAACTGGCTGTTGAGAAGGAACATGATTCTGTCAAGGAAGAAAGATCTTTAAAGAACTGCCAACATGATATGCCTATAGTGTCAATTTCAGATACCATCCCTTTGATGTTGTACAATTATGGTTCTACTAGATAAACGATCATTCTCTGTTTAAAAAAAATATGGATTTTTCTGAGATTTATTGCCCAGCACTTATCAAAAAGCTTAACCATTCGGTGTAAGTGATAAGTTACAAAGATTTCTTTTTAATGCATTCTGCATAGTAACAAAGTATGGTAATCTTTTTTTTAAGCTTTTACATTTTTGCTTTTCTGAACTTGGCAAACATCAACCAAACTTCTCTGTGTACAAATATGAAATTTGAATCTTATTACATATAGTTTTAAAACCTGTGTTTTATTTTTTAAGTATATACTAAATTCAGCACGTTGATTCTAAAAGCTGTGCCACTTGTCTAATGTCACCTTCCAAACCTCTTTTTCTATGTGTTTTTTTTAAGTGCAACAATCTTCAAGACAATAACATAGTATTCCTTTATCTGCAACCCTAGAAAATGAAAGAAAAACAAAATACATGCCTAGTTGATTAGATCTGGGTATTACTTGAGTATATGAAAACCCTTACACAAAGCATGAATACCTTTCCTGTAACTTCCACTGAGATCAGACAGAGAAAGTCTAATCACTTTATGGTACAAAAAAAAAAGATATGGGGAAATGACTTCCCTCTTGTCCCATTAGGTAGTTTTATACAGTCTTTCTGGTTTTACATAAGCTTCCCCATTTTTGTCCCCACTTTTAACCTTATTTTCTGCTTGCATTCCTATTCCATCCAGCCCTAGGCTACCATTTGGTTCCAGCCTTGCCCAGGTACAGTGGACCAACCAAAGATACATACAGGTAGTATTTACCTAAGATAGGATAGTTCTCATCCTAGAAATAAAATCTCTTACTAGTCATGTGAGTGTAGGCAAGTTGTAGACTCTGCTGGATCCTGATTTTTCTCATCTACAAAATGGTAACCCATTACCTATGTCATAGAACTGTTGTAAGAAAAGTGCTCTGTAAAGCATTACATGAATGTGAACTACCATTTAAAATGATTTTACTTAAGACTATAATAGGTTCATGTTTCCCATGTTCACTTGGAAGCAAATCACAAAGACTATACGTAAAATTAGATACTAGTGGGTGTGATAAAAGCAGGAGTATGAGAAGACCTTTCAGGTAATATTAAGTGGGCCTTACTCTTCTTATTAACTTGTCCTGTGGGTTATCTATTCCAGGACTGAGACTATCTCCTGCTTGTGGCACTCCATATGTGTTCTGTCACCTCCTTGGTTAGCTGGTGCTTATCATCCAGATGTATCTTGTCTTCCTGTGCCCCCATCCTTACCCCCTAAAGATTTCCAGTTTAACAATAAGAATTCTTTAAAAAAATCATTTATAATGTACCAAATTAAGACAATGAATTTAGCACCACTGGCCAGTTTGCCTCTTCTTTTTGAGTCATAAAAACATTATTCTGAACAGGTCTTTGCTAAAAGAAAGGGAATCTAGAGGGTCTACAAAGCACCTCCTGGGACTGATTCCTCCTTTGCTTGTCTTCCTCATCCTCCTCCAGGGGTTAATCCTCTACCCAACACCCTCACCACAGCAAAAACATTAGTGGAGGTAGGCTTATCCTGTAGGTATTTCCTCCCCTTTCTGTAGTTTCCAGAATCTCTCCCAGGAAACTTTTCCTTCCCCTACTAGTTCCACCTTCAGTAAGACTTTTTTTACTCTTTACACGTCTCTATCTTCTGGGAAAACCTCTTTGTAATTAGTTTGGACGGGATGATTTCTGGCCATGCCACAGATTTTTATCAGGTTTGGTGGCCTCATGATGACTTCAGGATGTTGCAGAACTTTATTCTTCTCCCTTTATTTAAAGGTCTTTATGGATACCACTTTGGCCTAGGTGTGGAAAAAATGCTCTAGGTTGGCTTCAAAAGAAAAGGAAGGATTCTTAATTATATCAGAAGCATGATGAAGAGAAAAAGATTCTGGATCAGTATACAGAAGAATTTCCCAACAAGTAGAGTTACCAGAAAATGAAAATGAAATGGGTTGCCTCATGAGGTAATGAGTCTCCTCATTACTTGAGATATTAAAGCAGAAATCCACTCATCAGCAATGTTGTAGAGGGAATTTATCCCTTGCAGGGATTTAGACTAGATGGCATCTAAATAAAAGCTATTCTATTTTTATGATTCTGTACAATACTGAGTCAGATGTGGATGCCAAGGTACTTAGGTCACAACCCATATTCTTTTTTTGATACTGATCCCAAGAAACCTTATATGGAAAAGTCTAACTATCCTCCTTGACACTCCCTCAAAGTTTAGCGTGGTACCCTCAAAAACTTTCTTAAACCCTGACCCGTGGCCATTATCAATCTGTTGCCTTTGGCTTTATCTAAACCATTATTATTCTCCTTGATAGCAGGCACTATCTTTAAATAATCTTTGTGCCTCTTCCAATGACTAGTTGATGGAATCTATTAAAAACTTTAAGTTGGTGCTTGCTTTGGCAGTACATATATAAAAATTGGAATGATAGATGGAAGTTTTAGCTTGGCTTCAAGCAAGGATGACACACAAATGTTCCAAATTTTTAATAAAAACATATACCAACCCATCAAGGCACTTTCAGGACTTACACAAATATGACTGTGAAACATTTTTATAGAAATAAATGAAAATTTAAATAATTGGAGAATTAGTCATTGTAAATGGTTAAGCCATGCCAATGTAATGAAAATGATAATATTACAAGAATTAATTTGCAGATTTAGTGCAATGCTGACTAAATTGCCAAGTATTGCTTGATAGAAGTGAATAAAAATTATAACAGAATTGGAGAGAAAAAAAAGATTAAGTGAAAATTACATTTTTAAAAATAGGAAAGAGATGGGCCTTATTTTACCAAATCTCAAAGTATATTCTAAAGCATTAATCATTAAAACTATTAGAAAGTGCTTTTAAAAACTCAGAAAAAATGAACCAATGGGACAAGTAAAACACTGTAATGTTAATGGAATATGAAGATCTTCCCCATTCATTAACAGGCCTATGTGACCATAAGTGTCCCATTTTCCTTTGGAACAGAAGCCATATTCCCAGGTCTAAAAGTACACAGGTATCTCAGTTACAGTTGTGATGCATCTTGAGTCACATACAGACCATCGTGGGAGGAACTTGCCTAAGGAGGAGCTTGCTTAGGAGGAGGCTTGCTTGTGGGAAGGCTTTCACACCTTTTAATACTGAGCTAATTAGGCACTGAGTCAGGTGGGTTGTGATGCCCTCAGGCTCTGAGCCTATTAGTTGAAAACTATGTCTATTGGGAGGTTGGTATTTTACTTTGGGGGCTCGCTCGCTCGTGAGGAACAGACTACTTTGGGTGTGCTAAGGTTCTTGTTACTACAAACACACAAGACCCAAAATCAGTAATCATATAATAATGAAAATAAATAATAATAAAATAAAACAATAGAAATTACTTTTAATACAGTAATAAAAGTACTTGGCATTTATATAGAAATTTAAAGCTTGCAAAGCACTTTACATGTCCTTTGATCTTCACAGCAATCTTTTGAGGTAGGTACTTTGTTTATCTTAATTTCATAGATGTGGAAACTAAGGCAGAGACAGGTCAAGAGACGAGGTCACACAGCTAATACGTGTTTGAGAGAGAACCCCTGTATTATTGACCTAGTCCTAGAGCAACCCGAGACTTACTTGTCAACTCATTTTTGATTGCTCATTTTACCTTGGAGAAATCAACAAGATATGTAGTTAATTCTTTCAGTCTCTTTTCTTGTCCTTTCTCTTAATATGTTTTATTATTGAATTTGTCTTTACATCAAAGTCATTTCTAGGAAGAGAAAATAAAAGCCCTCTCCTTGCCGCAAATGGGACATACCCTTATGACCAAGGGTAACAATTAAGGAAAAACATCTAGAGATTATATCAGATAATTTATAAAACATTTTGCTTCTTCCATGAGCAGGGAGTATGTTAAATTGTCCACTCTCTGGGGTCTTCATTGTTTTTTTTTCCAGTTACTCAGAGTTTGACTTCCTTTTAGTGATCTTTTTATCTCCATAATTGTGTACATTGTTCTTTTGGGTCTTATTTCACTCTTGGTACAATGATTCCCACATTTTTCTAAATTTCTCTTATTTCTCATTTGTTTTGTGTTTTTTCCACTGTGCAATAGTATACCATTACTACATTCAAATACCATAGTTTTTCCTTAGGTTTTAACAGACTTCTTCTTTGTTGCAAATTATTTACTACCAAAAAGTGCACTGCAAGGAGTATGTTGGACCTTTGTTTCAGTCTTCAATTTCCTTTATGTAAAAACCCAGTCATGGAATTTCTGGATCAAAGATCTTGCACTTTTTTTTTTTTGGTCTAGGCAATCAGGTTTAAGTTACTTACCCAGGGTTACACAGCTATCAAGTGTCAGATCTCAGGCTTTGCACTTTTCTTCCACAATTCAAGTGGACATACAGAATGGTCGAACCACTTCATAGCTCACACTTCTCACAGGTCCTCAAACCTTAACTATTCCCATGTTTTGTGTTATGTGAAGTAAAACCTCAGTATTATTTTCATTTCCATTTCTCTTACCATGAATTTAGGCATATTATCATATGGTTATTTATATTTTTCAGCACTTGAAACTGTTAATATCTGGTAAAGCAGAGGATAGAATGATGGCATCAGAAAGAGCTAAAATCTGACTTCAGATTCTTATTAGCTATGTGACCCTGGCAATTTACTTAACCTTGGTTTGCCTCAGTTTCCTCAACTGTAATATGGGAATAATAATAGTACCTACCTCCCAGGGTTGTCAAGAATAAGACGAGATATTTACAAAGTGCTTTTCACACTTCCTAGCACACTGTAGATGCTAAATAACTACTTATTCCCCTTTTATCTATTAACAACTAGGTGGTACAACAGATAGAAAACTGAACTTGGAATGAGGAAGACTTGAGTTTAAATCCTGACAAGCATTTGCTATGTAACCCTGGGCAAATCGCCTCACTTACACTGTTTCCTCATTTGTAATTGGAGATGATTGCAATACCCAACTCATAGGGTTGTCATGAATAAAGAAAACAAATGAGGTAATATATGTAAAGTGCTTTGCAAACCTCAAAGCACTATAAAAAGTTTATTATTATCATCTATTAGTGAATAGCTCTTGATGCTATTTATTTACATTAGTTTCCTATATATCTTCGATATTAAATTATCAATGATATTTGGTGGAAATTTTTTTCACCTTCCTTTTCTCTTATCCTGTCTAGGTTGATTTCATTTATTATTCATTCATTCATTCATTCATTCATTTATTTGTTTATTTATTTATGTGCAAAAACTTATTAAATTTTATGGAATCAAAATTGTTCATTTATTTTCTGTTTTGATTTCTTCTATGTCTTGTTCGGTTAAGAATTCTTCCTCTAGGAGTAACATACTGGGGAAGGAGATAAGAGGGAGGATGATAAAAGGGAGGGCAGATTGGGGGAGAGGGTACTTAGAAGCAAAAGCTTTTGAAAAGGGACAGGGTCAAAGGAGAGAATATAATAAATGGAAGGGCAGGATAGGATGGAGGGAAATATATTTTTCACAATATGACTACTATGGAAATGTTTTGCATTACTATGCATGTATAACCTATATTGAATTGCTTATCTTGTGAGTGGATTTGGGTGAGGAGGGAAGAAGGGAGAGAATCTGGAACTCAAAGTTTTAAAAACATTTGTTAAAAAAAAATTCTCCCTCTAGTCAGAGTTATGAAAACTATCTTCTTATAATCGTTTAATTTATAATCTTCTTATAATTTTATAATCTTCTAATTTCATTCATTCAAAGATGATTAGGGAAAAAGGAAAAGAACCAATATGTTCTAAAATATTTAGAGCAGCTATCTTTACGGTGGTAAAGAACTGGAAATTGTGAATATTCCTATCAACTGGGAAATGGTTGAACAAGTTGTTGTATGTGATCATGATAGAATACTGCTATGTTATAAGAAATGATGAGCTTGATGACTTTAGAAAAACATGGATATAATGTAAATTTTACATCTATATGTAGATATATGCAATAAAGACAAATATATATAAATATATATGTAAATACATGTATGTATGTATTTGTGTCTAATGGTGGCCATCTCAAGTATGGGGGAAGAAAAAAACAAAGAAATGTATTTGATAATGTAATTGTATATTTAATTATATATTTTATATTTATAAATATTTATATATACTTTTACATAAATATATCTATATTTGTGTATACTTTTATATAGATATATTTATAAATAAATATATTATGCATTTAATTGTGTATTTACTATATATTTAAAAGGAATAGCAAGTTGTACATAATAGCTTTGCAGTTTCATGTGTAATCTTTTTTATTATACTGTGTTATAGAAATGCTTGTTTTATTCCATGAATTAAAAATACATAAAATTTTTTAGAAATAATTTAATTAATGATGTCATCTTTTACACATTGGTCTTTAATTCATTTGGGTCTTATTGAGACATGTGATAAAAGATATTGGTCTAAATCTAATTTCTGCCCAACTACTTCAATTTTCCCAGAAGTTATTTTTTTAATGTAATTCTTCCTCCATTAATTCATGTTCTTGAGTTTAGCCTACACTAAGCTACTATTTTCAAATGCTCTGTTTCTTGTATACGTATTCTGTTACACTGAAATATGTTTTTGTTTGTCAACCACCATCAAGAGAAAACATGGTATAATGGATAGAAAACTGGACTCAGAGTCCTTAAGTCTGGGGTCATCTTACGTCAGAAAGATACTGCTTGTCTGACTTGGCAAATCATTTTTATCTTCGTATAGTCTCTGAAATTATAAGTTCTATTGGTGCTAATGGACCAATATCATAGAAAGAATTATGATCACAGGTCCAAGCAGTATATTATCTAATAACAAATAGTCTGGATGATTATAAATTAATAGAAATAATAATAGTAATACTATGCCTGTTTCATTTGTACCTTTTTCATTATTTTCTTTGAGACTATTGAACTTTTGTTCTTCCAAATGAATTTTTATTATTCCTTTGTCTAATTCTATGAAGCAACTCAGTATATTCACTAAGTATAACATTGAAATTTTAAATTAAATAGATTTCCCCCTCAATATATATGTATGTATGTGTATATGTTTTAATGTGTGTCTGTGTGAGAGAGAAAGACAAACAAAGAGAGAGACAGACAGACAAACAGACAGAGATGGGGTATGGGGAAGGAGGCAGGACTTGGAAGGCAGATTTGTAGAAGAAGCATGTCCTTGATACCCAGTTTACCTCCCTAGAGATTTACCCTTGGGTAAATTTCAGGACTCTTGGTTGAACTGAGACATCTTACACCCAGTATGAAAGCTCACTATATGTATTATCTGTTATATTCTAATCTGTATAACTTATGTAGTATCAAAATGAATATACAGTTATCCCTTCCACATGATCAAGTTAAACCCACCCCCGTGATCTGGAAAACCGGCCTACAAATTTTTGGCCTACCCTTTGTACCAGAGAAGAAATCTGAATTATTATGGTATTAAAAGATAAAATATCTTGATATTGTACAGTACTATACATATGTTTTGTGCATTTCTGAGTTTCTAACCTTTTTCTTCATCATCTGCCAACCTTTGTGTGTCATCTATGAGTTCCTCAAAACTTCCCTAAAGTTCCCTTTTAACTTCATTACTTGTCATAGTCTTTGGTGTAATTAGCATTTTGTGGGAAAGACACAAGCCTTCTTTTATAGGTTGTACTCCCTCCCCTTTAAGGAATATTGTCCAAGAAAACAGCTTGAAATTTAAAAATCATTAAAGGGGCAGATAGATATAATTTTAGTCTAATCCCCACCCCCATCCCCGGGTAGTTAGGTAGTATAGCGTATAAAATTCTGAGCCTGTAGTCAGAAAAACTCATATTCCTAAGTTCAATTCTGGCCTCAGACACACACTAGCTGTGTGACTGTGGACAAGTCACTTAACTCTGCCTCAGTTTCCTCATCTGTAAAATGAGCTGGAGAAGGAAATGGTAAACTCCTCCAGCATCCTTACCAAGAAAACCCTGAATGGGATCACAGAGAGTTGGACATGATTGAAAATGACTGAATAACAACAGTACTCTCTCTCTGAGGAAATCAGACTGGCCAGCCTCATGGCATCTTCTTTAGCTGCCCTTTCAGTTAGAAATTGGAGAGAGATGGGCACAATTCCAGAAATATCTATCAAAGCCTCCCCTAGAGCTTCATTTAGACAAACGCATGTGAAATACACACAACTTAAACAAGCAACAGACATCTTGAATGGACATGATTTTTGTTCTCTTAATAGAATATAAGCTCTCTGAAGGAACAGGTGATTTCATGTTTGTATTTGTGTCCCCCACGCCTGGAATAGTGCCTGGTGCATAGTAGGTTTTAAGTAAATGCTTGTTGATGGATTAATTAGCTATTACCTGACCGAGATCACTTATAGTGAGGACAAGAAATCAGGTTTCCTAACTTCCTCTTGAGTATCATGTCAGTATTGGATTACTTGTAATTTGTAATATAAATAAGGTCTCATGAGCCTCTGCTACTGCCTCTTCAACTTCTCCCTTTGCTTTAGCATAGATAATCAGGAAACCTAAGTGAGGTAAAGAAAACCATCTCTAAAAGTTCATACAATATATAAGTAAAATGATTCACATTTAAAATAAGATTTCTCTGAATGTAATAAAGAGAGGCGGATCACAGGAGTTCCCCGATCAACTGGATTATTTCACAGACTAATGAGTCTCTGTGTGGAACACTGATTTCATTTTATGGGTGGGTGGATATAGGTGTATGCCCCATAGCATTTCCTGAAGGATGAGTATTAGTGACTGAAACTTCCCTACAGATGAATTGGTTGGTTGGGAGCTTGTGGGAAGATGGTTTGGGAGCAGCCACACCTTTATACTATCAAAGTGATTTTGGGCCCTTTTTGACCTCTCCCTGCCCTTTCAGCAGAGCTATGATTAGACTGAGATAATGACACAGGAGGATACAGAAACCATTAATATCTGTTTTAAGACAAGGAATGTGATAGCCACGTGCTCTTGGATCTGAAACACCTCTGAGCTGCTAGATATTTAGCTAGTACACTGACATGGCGATGAGATCCACTTTCGCCCAACTGAAACTCATAGACCATCAGCCTCTTTATAATACTCTGAGTGTTAGACTATGTTAGAAGGGAAATGCGCTTGAACCTGGTAGATAGACAATATTCCTTTCCATTGTACTTAATATATCCAAATCATTCATTCTAACAGTGTTGTGCAATATCAATACCCATTGCCCCTCTATTCAGGGGTAAGGAACCTACAGTCTTGAGGCCAAATGTGACTCTCTAGGTCCTCAAGTGTGGCTTTTTGACTAAATCCAAATTTTACAGAACAAATCTTAATAAAAGAATTTGTTCTGTAACACTTAGACTCAGTCAGAAGGCTATACCCAAGGACCTAGAAGGCCTCATGTGGCCTCAAGGTTGCGGGTTCCTCACCCCTGCTCTATATCATGGCTAAAGTCCTCTGTTACTCCAACATGCACAGACTCCCTCCTAAGCTGATGTTACCCAAGAACTCTCAGAAACTTTTTCTCTCTGATGGAAACCTAGATTCTGGTAGTGTTTAGGAATTTACACCACTCACACCTCTCATAGTAGACCCCAAACCATGGGGATATAATTAAGGTCTCATGAGCCTCTGCTACTGCCTCTCCAATTACTCTCAATATCCCACAAGTTGCCCTAACTGCTTCCATCCCCTGGGCACTGAAAAGCAGACATCAGTTCTGCCATGTAGTTAAAAGAACAGATGTCATTGCCTCTAGATACTGTACCCTTAATTCTTCTCACTGTCAACTTTTTCTGTGTTTTATACTGAGAGGCCACTTGCTCTAGACCAAGAGCTTCTTAACCTTTTATTTGTGGCAAGGACTATTTTGTCAATCTGGTGAAACCTCTGGACCCCTTCTAACAATGATATTTTTAAATGCATAAAATAAAATACATAGAATTACAAAAGAAAACAATTATATTGAAATGCTATTATCAAAATTTAAAAAAAATTCCCCAGGTTAAGAATTAACTACCTAGGACTTGCCCAGGATTGTGTCAATACCCTTTATCACAAGATACAATCGAATTTTAAGCAGACTCATCAGGATATAAGTTCATCAAATTGATTAAGGAATTCTGTTCTCCATGACTTATGGTAACAGAGCAAGTAGAAGTCACGTAACATTAGAGCTGGAAGGAGCCTTAAGGGACCAACTATTGGAATTCATTTTGTTTATCAGGAAACCCAGGCCCAGAGAAGTTATAAGTGACTTGTCTACTGTCATACCCAAATCATGGAAGAGGTTACACCAGAGTCCAAGATTCTGTGGTCCTGGTATACTGTTCTCTTCACTATTGTTATGGTTCAGTTGTTTCAGTCCTATCTGACTCTTGGTGACCCCATTTGGAGTGTTCTTGGCAAAGATTTTGGAGTGGTTGCCCTTTCCTTCTCCAGATTAGACAGATGAGGAAACGGAGGCAGAGTTGTATGACTTGCCCAGAGTCACACAGCTAGTAAATGTTGAGGTCACATTTGAACTTGGGTCTCCCTAACTCCAGACCTGAAGGTCTATCCACTGCAACACCAAGCTGCCCTGTCGTCTTTACTGTACGATTTAATAACTGTGCTATTTAATCAGGCAATTACAGAACACCTTTTGTATTCCGAGTACTTGCTTTAGGTCCTGAGCTGAGAACTCTTAAAAACAAACCAAATGACGTCTCTTGAGTGGTTTCTGCTTTATGCTTTGTGGTCCCCTATTCCAATGCAGGCTCCTCAAGAGTAAGGACTCTCTTGTCTTCTTGTAGTTGTATTCCTAGTGCTTAGGACAGTGCCTGGCACATGTAAAATACTAAATGATGCTCTGTCTATTATCTATCAATCGGTCTGTCTTTCTATCTGTCTATGTGTATCTATCTAATGGCCTCCCCGTCTATCACAAAACATAATACAAAGCATAACAGTACAGCTTGAGATAGTACTCAAAATTTAGTTCCATAGTTAGTTCTGAATTTCCTTAAAGGTTCCTAGGCAGAACCTAACTAGATGCAATTTTGTTTGTACTTGAATCCATGTAAAATGACGCACCTTTCCCCAGATTCTCTGATCTGTTGCCCACACCGAGAACCCCAGCCCAGGGCCATGCAGCCCAGGAGAATAAACAAACCATTCAGGGCCTTTGGCTTTGTGTATACGTATGAGTCATGGAGGGGCTGCTTGCGGGACTATGAAGAAAGATAAACACACAGTAGAGCTCTAAAGCCTGTTTCTGGAAATCTCACAGGAGGGAACAGATAGCCATTGTTCTGAGCCTGTAGAAGCTTATGTGGCTAGAGTGGGCAATGGTTGCTGACTGGGAACTGGAAATGGATGTTAATGATCTAGTAAGAAGAGAAGCCTTTTTGGAAGGAGGCCTCAGAATGGAATGGGAGAATAGGCAAAGAAAGAGAAGTCGGAGAAGACCTTAGCCAGAGATGCTTTGCATCAGGATTCTCAAAAGGAAGTGAAATAGAGTTTCCCAAAGGTAAACCTCCTTCATTTACTTCTGGGAAGAAGACTTAATATATCACTAGGCATATGAATCTATCCCTCTATATTGTGCTAAAGGCATCTATCATTCTATTGTCACATGTATGTATCCAAGAGAGAACTTTCATACTGAATTCATTTCATCAGCTATGACGGCCCACTATATACAAAAGCATTATTTCAGGAAAGCAGTCACATGTTGGTGCAAAGCATATTGGACTTGGAGTCAGGAGACTTGGGCTTGAATCCCAGTCTGCTACTCAAAGACATAACAGGAATAATTTTCCATGGGTAACATTCACTTGGGGGGAAATGGGGTGTGCCATAGAGGACTGTCCAACTGGTAGATGTGGTTAATGTGGGAGAGGGGATGGCTAGTCCCCCAGGGATTTTGGCTCATACTCCTAGTGAGGTTGGGGAAAAGGCAAGTCCTTGGCATATAGGGACCATGGAGACAGGACCCTGGGGGTCAAACACTGGAAGCTGTGGGGAGGAAACATGTGCTTCCAGGGGATTGGTTTTCTCTCACCTAGAAGTCAGTGCCCTGGAGCTTTGTCCTGTTTGCTACAGACTAATTTAGGCATTGGTGCTACTTATGATCTGTATTATCTTAGAGAAATCATTTCCCCTCTCTAGTTCTCAGTTTCCAAATCTGTGAAATGTGCCAGATGATTGTGCCAGATGATCCTTAAACTCCTTTGCTATTCTGTCTTCTTTTATACCAGCAGTCCTACCTTTTATAGGATCTTTTAAGCCAACCATAAAAAGGGGATAATGACATTTGCAGTACCTATTCTCCAACCCCAAGTTATGGGGAAAGTACTCTGTAAATTTTAAAATGCTCTGTCAATATGTGGTTGTGGTTAAATAGGCCCTATGAAATAGTATATAAGTAAGTCTTCATGTTGTGAAGATGTGGGTTCAAATCTGGGTTCAGCTCTGTATAAACATGGCCTTCTGAGCCTTTGGCAACCTCTAAGACTATCAATTGTTCATGGCTCATCATTTCTGTGGGTATGGAGGGTTTCCACAGGGAGGAATTTGTAGGTTCTCAATGTATTACAGGCTGCCCAGGGGAACTCTAAAGACACATAGGACACAAGTGATTTACAGTCTAATCAGAGATACAGAATAGGCACTATAACAGTGAAACCATAAAACATGAAAGCTATATCATCTTGTAAATAATGGGTCTTAATCGTAAATGTATGCCATACAACAAAGTGCTATGGGAATTTAAGAGAGAAATAAATCTTTCTCTTTGTTGCCATTTTCTTTAGGAAGACAGAATAAACAAGCCATTTTGCAGATGAGGCAATTGAGGCAAACAGGGTTGTCACGTGTCCAGTATCACACAACTTACAAATGTTTGAGGCTGGATTTGAACTCATGAAGATGAGTTTTCCTGATTCCAGGACCAGCGCTCTATCCATATACCATCTAGCTGTCCTCTCTCAATTACTTAAGATTGCAAAATTTCCTTCTCTTTATGAAAAGACATGATCTTGTCACACTTTTTCCTCCTTTTCAAAGAGCATAAGGTGACTGATATGTGTTTTACAAAAGGAGGAGTCCATAGACCCAGTTACCTAGAAAGGACATCAGAAGATGTCTAGTCAACCCACTTATTTTACAGTTGAGGAAACTGAAGGTTAGGGAAATTGTGAGTTTGCCTCAGGTTACTCGGATACTATATTAGAGGCAGGGTCCAACCATAGGTCTGCTCACTCCAGAGCCAGTACTTTTCCACTACCACATTGATTTTATTGAAACCCTTTAGACCTGGGTTCAGATCTTCTATTTTCTTAGTATCCTTCATATCCCCACTCCTTTCTTGAGGACATCTCTCCCATTTTTATGACTTTCTGAAGATCTCAAGTAAATTTTTGGTTTTTATGCTTTCATTCCTCCTTTCACGGTTCTGTAGGCATTTTAACTTCTCCAATTCATATGTGATTGAAAATCAACATGTGAAAAAGAGTCTTGACCCTGTCATCTCCCTGCTCAAGAATTTCTAGAGTTCTTATTACCCCCCTAGGATGAAATCTGATACTTGGTATTTAAATATGATACTAGCCTATTTTTCTAGACTTATATACATCTCCTGTATCTATGCCTTTGCATAAAGTGTCCCCCATACCTGGAATGTCTTTCTTCTCACATCTGCTTCTAGTAGTCCCTAGGACCTTTCAATTTTCAGTTCAGGTGCCATTTCATTCAGTCAGTTAATACAGATTTATTAAGTATGTACTATGTGCTAGATATTGTGCTAAATTCTAGCATTACAAAAAAAGACGCAAAAGATAATCCTTACCCTTAAGAAGCTTACAATCTATTGACAGAGACAACAAGCAAATGGATAGATACAAACCAGCTGTACACAGGATGAAAGAGAAAAGTTGGGAGAAGGCACTAGAATTAAAAAGGGTTGAGGAAGGCTTCTTGTAAAAGATGGAATTTCAGCAGTGACTTAAAGGAAGCCAGTAAATAGAAATGAGAATAGAACATTGCAGACATGGGGTAGGGGGCCATCCAGAGGGACTTCCCAGAGCCAAGAAATAGTCTAATTCACAGAGCAGCAAGGAAGCTACTTCATCTGGGCCATTGGATCTAAGAGTATATGACAGGGCGTGAGGTGTAAAAGGACTGGAAAGTTGAAGGGGTTAGGTTATAAAAGGCTTTGGATACCAACAGAGGATTCTGTATTTGATCCTGGAAGTGATAGAGAGTACTAGAGCTTATAGAGTAGGGTAGGTGGCATAACTGGGCCTGTGCTTAGGAAAAGCACTTTGGTAGCTGAATGGAGGATGGATTAGAGTGAAGAGAGATTTGAGACAGGCAGACTCACCAGCTAACTATTGCAGTAGTTGAGGTGTGAGGTAATGAGGGGCCTGGACCAGAATGGTAGACAAAAGGGGTCATATTTGGAGATGTTTCAAAGATGGTTGACAGACCTTGGCAAAAAAATGGATATGAGGGGTGAGAGATAGTGAGGAATCAAAGATGATACCAAATATGTGAGCCTGAGGGACTGGGAGGATGGTGTTGACTTCTACAGTAATGGGAAAGATGGTGGAAGGGGGAGGTCTTAGGAGGAATGATAATCAAATTAGTTTTAGACACACTGAACTTAAGATATCTGCTGAACATCGAGTTAAAGATGTCTGAAAAGCAGTTGAAGATACATGACTGGAGATCAGTACAGATGTTAGGGCAGGACAGGAGGATTTGAGAATCATCAGCATAGAGACAGTAATTAAATTCACCAGAAATGATGAGCTCACCAAGTGAGGTAGCATAGAGGAAGAAAAGAAGAGGTCCCAAGACAGGGACAATTTTGGTTAGATGGCATGATCTGGATAATAATCTAGCAAAGCATATTGAGAAGTAGCATTCTGAGATGTAAGAGGAGAATCAGGCGAGAATGGAGTTCTGAAAATCAAGACAGAAGAGAGCATCGGGCGGCTAGGTGGAGCAGTGAATAGAGCACTGGCCCTGGAGTCAGGAGGACCTGAGTTCAAATCTGGCCTCAGACACTTGACACAAAAACTAGCTGTGTGACCTTGGGCAGGTCACTTAACCCCAACTGCCCTCCAAAAAAAATCAAAAAGGAAAAAAAAATTTTAAAAAATGCTGGTAACAACAATAATGCAAGAAAAAGAAACTGAAAAGAAAGCATCAAGAAAAAAAATGATGAACAGTGTCAAAGGTCAAGAAGAATGAGGATTGAGAAAAGGTCATTGGATTCTCCTAGGCAGTATTTATTACTTGAAATTACTGGATTTTTTTTTGTGCACAGTTTATACCTACAATATAATATTACATATTATACACTGTACAACACTATATATTATATAATACAGTACAATATTATGTATAACATATGACATAAGTAATACATAATATTGTATAATATGTAACATCCCATATATAATACTCTTTTAGGGCAGAGATTGTTTCACTCTTAGAATTTATCTCTAATGTCTTGTACATAGTTGGTGCAATTTTTTAGTGTCTTCTGTAAGAATTAGTGTTTTACTAGCAATGTTGGTAACTGTCTAGTAAATGTTTGCTCTTGTTTAAAGAAGGGCAGCATGACTGGATGTAGTGACTGTTACCCATCATCTCAGCTACAAAGGAGGCTGAAGCTAGCACATTTCTTGACCTCCACAGTTTTGAGCTACAATCAGCTGTGGTGATAGGATTTGTCACTAAGTTAGGAATTAGTATGGTCAAATTCTAGAGAGAAAGGGAAACCAGACTGCCTAAGGAAAGGCAAACTTTCTAAGATCAGGTTAAAGCTCCCATGTTGTCCATTAATGGGATTGGAACTGTGAGTAGTAGCTGTCCTTCCATCTTGAACAAGACACATTTTTCTTTTATTTAAGTTCCAATGTTTGGAATATAGTAAGTATTAATAAATGCTTGCTACTTGACCATTGTATGTACTTCACATGGTTGTTATTAGGATCCACTCAGATCATACAATTAAGATAAGTAAAATAAGTACTTTGGAGACATGAAAGAATAATATAAATGCCAACTTTGGGTCTGATCAGTCTGCTGCTTCTCTGAATTTGGCAACCTATGGCTCATGTAAGAGACATGCCTAAGGGATTACCCACCTACAAAGCTTTGGCTGCCAAGGCAAAGATGGAAAGAGCTAAAGAAAAAGCAGAATAAGAATTGGCCCCATGTTTGGGAAGTAATGTTGGACACGCACCTGTGTACTGGGATTAACAAAAAGCAAAATCAAAATGAAATAAATTTGGGCAACAGTGTCTGGTTTGGGTTATCAGTATATTCATCTATCCCACACCTACTTTATTTATTTATCTTGTTTGGGACTGAGGGGACTATACCAGCCATGGTCTTCAGATTATTCACACAATCAATACCATCATCCTTTGCATTTGATGGTAGAAATTGACTTTTTCTTAAGAAGATATCAACCAAGTAAAATAGCAGGAGTTGGTCAAGGTTATCAACGTTAATTCTAGCTATGAGTGGTTCTTTTTCCTCTCTGTGTGTTAGCAGGACAATGAGGTTTGAATTGAAGCACTAGAATTATGTGCACTCAAGATATGAACAAAAGGCTGGATTTTTTTCTCATGGGTGGTTGATCTATGAACCAAGAGGCTAAATCTACATACCCTCAACTTCAAATAACAAGAGCCATCATCAAAGAAAAAGGGGACAGAATAAGGAGAAGAACCCAAACTCTTTGAGATGTATAAGAATTTGACATTGTTTTATTTTTTTGTATTTTTATTCTCAAAATTTAGCAGTGACTGGCACATAACAGGCACTTAAATGCTTGTTGATTGATTTGGCTGGCAGCATGTAGGGCCATTACTGAACTGAACAGAATCAGGCAACTGACTAGCAGCTCCCCCTTGTGGTTAAGACTTTCCATAGTCTACTGTAGAAAACTTGTGATCAAAGTGGCAGAATAAATAAAACCAAGAAATCATCACAAAAACATATATATTTTTTAAGGTCTGTGTTATTTTTTCTATTAATTTTATGGGAGCTGAAATCCACATGAGCAATATTTATATTCTTTATTTGATCTGCAAAATATTTAATTTAATGGGGGAATGCTACAAATACTGCATGATAATAAGAATAATATTGACATCAAATAACATTAAAAGGATATTTTTTTCTTTTAATATTTCCATTTTCAAGAAAAACAAATCCCTAAAGACATTCCTTCTGTATTGGAATGTCATTTCTCATCCACCCCATCCCCATTTCTAATATCCTGATATCCTTTATGACTTAGCCGAAATACACATCTTCCATGAGACTTTCCCTGTGCCCTCAGCCACAGACAAACTCTTCCACTAAACAAACACTTATAGTAACTTGTCTCTTTCTTATACTTTCATCCAATAGAATGGGAGAGTCTTAAGAGTAGGAACTATTATTTTTGTATACCTAGCATCTTAGCAGGGTTCCTGGCATTAATCCCTTAGTGAGGAACTCCCTCTACCATGGGATATCACCACTTACCAATCTTAGTATGTAATTCTTAGAATTCTTAGAGTTGCCTGAGGCTCAGAGGTTGTCATCTCCCACATGGTCACAAAGCTAGTATCAGAGTAATAGTTAAGCCCAGATCCACCATGCTAGGCTATTTCTGATGCCTTGTTATATAGGAAAAGGTTAATGGTTATTCATATCCTTTTGTGTATTATAGTTATCTGGGTATATGCTTTATCTACCATACTAGATTACAAACACTTTGAGAGTAGAAACTATGCTTTATTTCTTTGTTTTTCCTTCAGAGCCTATCATCATTTATTGAAAATAATAATAGGGGGTATTAGAAAGATAATATGTGGTCGTAGAATATATGAGTCTAGAACATTGCTGTCCTCGCTATCATAAAACAGAGAAGCTATGTTTGTCAAATAATTTTAAAAAATGGTCCTCAAAATAAGTGCCTGGGTATTTCACATTTTTTCGTATATACACAAATACACAATCACTCTCTACATTGTCTCTTACACAGAGTACTTAAATGATGACACTGAATCACAGGACTAAGGGATCAAGTCTTTTCTTTATGGGGCAAAAGATAAGCAGTGGTCATGCCCACTTCTGAATTAGCCTGAGCACGTGTGGAAACTTCTCAGACTTCTTGCTACCTAGAACAGCTTTCTCTTTTTAAAATAGGGTATTTGATGGACTTCTTCTGTCTTGTCTGCTGAGGCAGCCTGCTGTTGCTGGGCCCTCACTGGTACGCTGTCCACTGCCAGCGTCTGTCTTCTTTTCCTGTGGAAATAAAAGATATGGGCAAGAGAAAAGACATATTTGGTAATGCTTCACTCTCAAACTTCCTGCTCTGGGGGCTGCCTCAGCTGCAAAATGTTAAAAGAGCTTAAAAAAATAGTAACCCTCCAACTTGGAATGAATTCCAGACAGACCCTAATGCCTGAAAATTTGTCAGAGGAAGCCAAATCCAGAAAAGCAGAACATGAAGAAGGTTCATTATTCGACTTCAAGAGACGCTCAAATAATCCAACACTCTGGTATTTATGATTTTTCTCCATTTCAGTTGGTTTGTAGTTCACAACATTCCCCTCCCCTTACCGCTGATTCCGACCTTCCTTTTAAATTAAACATCGACAGTTATAAAAAGACCTTCACATTACTTGTAAGCCACAAGCACTGCTGGGAAACAGTCTGTTGATACAGGGTTGCTTATGTCAGGGAAGTGTGCAGTTCCTTGGAATATTAGCCTGGGGAGGCAGTTCAGGTGATGAGAAAGGCTTTTCCTGACCAGCCAGCCCTACAGTCTTGCTCCCTGCACTCCATCCTGCCATCATCAACCAGGGATTCTTAACCTAGGGTCTAACAGTTTTCATAATTCTAATTCAACTGATCTCCTTTGTGACTTTTTGCATTTTATTTCAAGCATTTAAAAATATTCTTCTGAGGAGTCCATAAGTTTCACCATTTGGTTAACCTTAATTCCAAGGCAGCTAGATAGGATGGTGATTAGAACACTGAGCCTGGAGTCAGGAAGAACTAAGTTCAAATCTGTGCTCAGATACTTAATACACATATGACTCTGAGCAAGTTATTTAACATCTGTCTGCCTCAGTTTTCTCAACTACAAAATGGGTGTGATAATGGCACCTACCTCCCAAGGTCATTTTGAGCATCAAATAAATTAATATTTGTAACGTGCTTCCATAGTGCCTGGCATATGGAAAGCACTAAATAAATGCTCATTCCCTCCTTCTCTCCCACCAAACTGCCCAAGGATCCATAACACACAAAAAAGCTAAGAAACTCTGAGAGTCATACAGTTACTCCCACACATACACACATAGAATGGGACAAAAGAATTCTGTTTTTCTTGTATTGTAGCTTGGTTTACCAAGGATATGGAATATCAGGTCAGCTTATCTTGACTCTTAAAGCTCATATAAGATCACAGACTACCAAATCTGTCAATAAACTCCCTTCATACTTGACTATCCATCCTGACACTGTCTTTTTCATTTATTAAAGTCCCCGTTACATGCTGGAAGAAGGCAAGGAAATGGAATGTATTCCCCAAACCAACCTGAATTGCTACATAGGCTGTTTTTCTCTTTCCTTTCTTGCTTGTCTCAGTTGATTTCCAGGGTATATATTTATATTTGGTTACCTTAAATCCATACTTAGGTGCTCGAATAGACCCTGAGGTATCCATGTGTCCATTTTAGTCAGTGGTGGAAGTGCCCACATGAGGACTCAGGAGTCCAGATTTGAGATGTGGCCTCTCTCTGTGTCAGAATCAGGGTTTTTTTCTTTTTCCAGAACTGTCCAACTCATCTCCCTTGGTGCTCCTCAACAGTCTAGGGTTTGTGTGAGTTCCATGGTGATTGACTGTGTTAGGTCACAAACATTAGACTGTGGCATCACTCAGTGAGTCAGACTAGAGGAAGGCTGGGTTGGAAATAAAAATGAAGGTTTCTGTTTGCACTCAGATAGCTTCCCACCCCAACCTTAATCATAGTATGTGTGGGTGTAGGGAAAGCCCTCCATGCCCCACCTCTAGGCAAAGATTCAGAAACCTCGACTGTACTAGTAAGGTTAGGAAAATCCATCCCTGTGGCACACCACCTTTTCCTCTCCCACATGACCCAGCCATGACTCTAACAGGATACCTACACATCTGAGAGGAGCAAAAAAAAAAGTTTACTTTAGATAGAGAATCACAAAATCTTACCACTAGAAGTGATCTTTGAGGTCAAACAGCCCAAATCCCTCATTTTATAGATGAGGAAACTTAGAGGCAGAGAAGAATGATTTACTCGGAGCCATATATTTAAATAACACAGGCAGGACCAGAAATAGTGTTACAACATCCTGCAGTCTAACGTGAGTATTACCAACAGTGATGGTTTCATGATCCTTTGGGAGAACAGCTCTCTTAGGTTACATCTGATGGCCTCAAGTTTTAAACCTTAGTGTATTCTGCAGTCTATTCCAGGTCTCACACTGGTCCAAATATTCCTTACCAAGGTCCTATATTCATGTCTTCTCTTTGTCCTCAAACTTTTTCTGCTTCAACTATAAAATGGTAACTAATAATACCCTGCCTGTATGAAGATATGGGGATGCATCAGATGATCCCTTAAGGTGTCTTCTGGTTCTATAATGATTAATTCACTGGTGTTATTGAAAGAATATTAACTCAGTCTTTAATATAACTTGTAAGTGATTTATTGTCACTTGGAATGTCACAATTTACATAAAAGATTTCTATTTTGGGAAAGGGGGAGTACTTTCTTCAATCTATGATGCTTTATGCATGTTCATCCTTCGCATACAGAATGTCTATGTATATAAAAGAGAGAACTCAAGGTTCACAGAAGGGATGTTCTGTTGTTATATTTTTTACCTGAATACTTTTTCCTTGAACTAAGTGTGTCTTTTGATTAACTAGTAAAAGTAAAAACATTGGTGGGGATTCTTGAGAGATGATTATGACCTAGAAAGTACTTAGAAACTGATATAGTTTCCTGGGTTGGAGAAAGACATTGCGTGAGGGAGATACTGTGTGCTACCCTTGTAAAGCAAGAATGATTGGAAACATAATAAAGCCTACGTCATTACCCTCCATGTTTTCACCTTTTTTAAGAAAAGATTCCCAGGTATGTAAAACAGAACTTTAAAGATAGAAATAATTCAATAAGGGCATAAACTTACAGAGCTAGAAATGGAATGCACCTCAGAGACCATTTGATCCAATTTAGGGGTAGAGAATCTGCAGCCTTGAGGCCACACATGGCCCTCTAGGTCCTCCAGTGTACTGGAGGGCCTAGATTTCCAGTTTGCATTCACTCAAAGGGCTGCACTTGAGGACCTAGAGGGCCATAGGTGGCCTTGAGCCTGCAGCCTGGTCTAACCTCCTCACTTTACTGATGAGGAAACTGAGATCTAGGGACATAGGCAAGTTTCCCAAAGTTCTGCTCATAGCAAATCAGATTCAACTCCCAGTCCTCTGGCTCTAAATCTATCGTGCTTTCCATTGTCCCACACTGCCTCAATAGATGATATCCAGGATATTTGCTAAAATGAAACCTCTTTCCTCCTACTTCTAAATCTTGCTTCTAAGAGCTTATTCTATATGCCATTCCTGATGGAATTCATTAGCTATATCCAAATCTGGGCTTTTTGAGCGTACTGGCTACCAGTTAGGAATCAGTGTATACTAGCCTACTGTCTTTATTGGAAGGGTAGAACGATCAGCTAACGAAAACAATGCTGGTCACCACTTTTAGAATCATGAAATATTCTCCCCCTTCTGCCAACCTGTCCATCTCTTATCTTCTAAGTCATGTTAGACCTGGAAGAAAACATTCCACTGTGACCATCTGGTTATAGAGTTTCAGAGGAATGCCAGGTAAAACCACAGGGACACCGGTAAAAGAAATTTAACACACTTTCTATTAACAATAGCTAACATTTAAAGGGTAAGGTCTAGTTGTTTTTCATCCCTGCTTAGGACAGGACTAGAGAAAATAGATTTAAAAATATTGCATTTGAGATTTAGGTCAGATACAGGAAAAAAATTCCTGGCAAAAAGACTATTAAGGAAAATCATGGAGTTGCTGTTTCTAAGTCTTTAAGGGTAGGATCGACTAGGGTCTATCTTGAATAGTTTAGGTTTTGTTTTGCCTAGAGAGGAGGTGGCATGTGGTGAGGGAGGGGGTAGGGGGAGGGAAAGAGGAAGCACTGGTTAAGATGACCTCCTAGGGTAGTTTGAAGATCTGGATGTCTAATAGTCATTGAAAAATAGTGTGTTTTGGGGGGTGGGTGTGGTAGATGGGTGAAATGGTCACTCAATTGCCATTAAAGGAGCCATTTGTAATCAGTCTGCTATGGAAAGTCAGGCAGCTACCTTTGGCACAAAATACAAAGATATGCAAAAATGCAGCTTCTCTCTTACCTCCTTTGAGTTGGCCTCTATAGTTCATGCATTCTAGAAATGCTTTTATAAGGATTCTGTTTATTGCAGGAGCAGAATCGAGACAGAAACATGAGAAGCTCTGGGGAAAAGGCTGGCTGAATATCTCATTTTTTTGGAAGGATACTCCTAAAGTTGAGGGGAAGTACTGGAGAGGAAATGCTCTTTATGTGAGATAATTTCTGCTCACTCATAACAACAACAACAAAAATCCTATGACCCAGCAACATGTTCCAGGACCCAGGCTGAAGTCAAATGCTTCCAGGGAACCTCCCCACAATCCTTATTACAAAGGACAGCATTAATTTAATATGTAAGGTCCATTCTACCACATACGCCCTACTCCTCAAGTCCAGGAATCTCTCTGGAATCTAACCATGAGTTTATTAACGTCTCTTTAGAAGAATATTTCATCTATCAACAAAAAACAAATACCTTTGTTTCTCTCCCCCATCCTCCCCATCACATAGTCACTGGAAATATATTATTGTAATATATCCAGTAGTAAAGATTCCATCAAGCAGGTAAATAAATGTTCTTTTTCTGCTATGTGCCAGACACTGTGTTTGGTGCTATGGATACAAAAACAAAAGTGAAACAGTCAGCCAATAAACATTTATTAAGCATCAGTTGTATGCAAGGCATGGTGCTAAGTGCTAGGGATACAAAGCAAGTCAAAAGACAATCCCTGCTGTTAAGGAGCTCAGTCTAAGCAGATTCTACCCTTAAAGAGTTTACATTTTAATAGAAGAGGTTACGTGTATCTATAAAGATATCTGCATAGCACATACAAACCATATATTAATGCAAAGTAACTTTTCTTGTGGTCATTGAGCCATTTTCCAGTTGTCTGACTTTCGTGACTCTACTTGGGGTTTTCTTAACAAAGATACTGAAGTAGTTTGCCATTTCCTTCTCCAGCTCATTTTACAGATGAGGAAACTGAGGCAAACAGGATTAAGTGGATTGCCCAATAAGTATCTGAGGCTCAGGTCTTCCTGAGTCCAGACCTGGTGCTTCTATCTACTACACCATCAATTTCCCAGAGGTAACTTTAGAGGGGAAAAAAGATATCAAGAGCTAAAAAGATCAGTTGCAGAAACTGAGAACAACAATAATAGCATTTATATCATGCTGTAAGGTTTGCAAAGTAGTTTACAATATTATGTCATTTGACCCTCACAGCAATCCATACACATAGATGAATAAATTCACAAACACATCAACTCTGAATTGATGATTTCTCATTGCTAGAATGGGCAGTCTGAGTATTAGCAGTGGGTTCAAAAAATCCAACTCATACTTTTGTTATATGAATGATGCATAGCTATGAGGGATTATAATATAGGAACATAATTAAGCTTTCCTAAAGAGAAGTCTTTGAGAAGGGAACAATATTCATCCCAAAGGACTTCCTTGATACATCAAATTAGCTCTTAATTCTACATGGTTCCCTGAGCCCTATTTTCTTTAATTGCCTATCTGAAAATAGCAAGACTGATCTAGGAAGGTCAGGCTGAAAGGGTTACCATATTAGAGAAAGCTAGATGACATGGTGCAAAGTTTGCTAGATTTAAAGTTAGGAAAACATGAGTTCAAATCCTGCCTCACACACTGGCTGTGTGATGCAGAAAAAGTTACATAACCTTTCTTTGTCTCAGCTATTTCATCTGTAAAATGGGAACAATAATTGCTCCTACCTCACAGGATTGTTATGGGGATCCAATGATATGACGTGTAAAGTGCTTTGAAAACCTTAAAGTACTATTTAGTTGATAACTGTTATTATTCTGTACCTCAAATCTAAAATGATCTCTCCTTCAGTTTTGCCCTTTGCAAAAATGAGGGCGTTTGAACGACATCATCTTTTCCAACTTTAACATTCTACTGAAAGATGGTATAGTTAGTGATTGGGGGGGGAGAGAGGGAATTTACTCTTTTGTACACTGCAAGTTAATTTAGAGTTGATGGCATAATAGGACAAAGGACTGAAGTTTGAGAGCCATGAAACTTAGCACAGTGCCTATCAGCCTTGAAGCCAAGTAGACCTGAGTTCCAGTGTCACCTCTGATACACCATGCCATTTAACCTCTCCATGCTCCAGGGGCATGAGAGTTCTCCCTCTTCTTTTTTTGTTTTTCTTTTGGAGGGGTGAGGCAATCAGGGTTAACTAATTTGCCAGAAGGTCACACAGTTACTGTCAAGTTTCCAAGGTCCAATTTGAACTCCTGCTTCCTAGACCGAGGCTCTATTCACTGCACCACCTGGCTGCCCCTCTAGGGACAACTCTTCTGAGATTATAAATTCCAGAGAAGATGCTAGACTCCACTTCTAGATTTTCCTTCCCTCTTAATACCAATGAAAGCACAGGTCCAGCCCATATCTCTAAAATAAGATCATTTTAATTTACATAATGCCTTCCCTCCAAAGACCACAGCTTCATTTGAGCTCATATCCCTTTTGCAGGCTCGTTACAGCTCAGTGGGGCAAGTCTTACCAATAGCAGGACTCTAATGAAGAGGAAATCAAAATTATAAAGCTGTCAAAAAAGTTTTCCTATATAGACAATTCCCCAGAACTGGGGATAAATTTAAGTGCCCCTTGGCCTGTTTAATCCAAGTCTCACAGGGAAATCAGGGTAAATGGTATGCATAGTTTATTTAGTTTGGTTGGTAGTTTTCTTTATGTTTTCTCCAAAATGTCCTTTCTCACTAGTGGGCTCCAGAAATCTTATCTAGTGTGATGATCAGCTATGCATGACTCAGCTCTTCTTAGCGATACTATTATCCAAGCCTCATGATGATTCAAAGGACTAAGGAAGGAAAATGCTATCCATATCCAGATAAAGAATTGATAGACTCTGGATGCAGATTGAAGCATGTTTTTTTTTTACTTTGTTCTTTTTCATGGTTTTCCCCCCTTTTGATCTGTTTCTTCTTTCAAAACTGTGACTAATATAAAAATATGTTTTACATGATAGCACATGTATATAACCCATATCATATTGCCAATGATTTTCAGAAGAGGGGAGGACGAAGAATCCAGAATTCAAAATCTTGTAAAAGTGAATGCTAAAAATTGTCTTGGCAGATAATTGGGAAAAATTGAAATACTATTAAAAGCATTAAAAATAAAAAGCTAAACTTAGAAGTAATAGGAAGCCATTGAAGGTGACTGAGGGCACAGTCATAGTGTACTTTAGGAAGATGATATTGGCAGCAATTTAAGGACTGAGTGGAGAGAAAAGAAACTGGATGCCGGGAGATCAACATAGAAACTATTGCTATAGTCTAGATAAGAGGTGATGCAGCCCTAAATTAGGGGAGTGGCTGTATTTGTGGAGAGGAATGGACAAATAGGAGATATCAGATAGTCAATAAGCTTAACCATCTGTAATGTGTCAGGCACTGTGCTAAGTGGTAGGGATACAAAAAGGGATAAAAGTCAGTCCCTGACCTCGAGGAACTCATAGTCTAATGGGGGAGATACCAGGCAAATGTCTACAAATGATCTACATACAGGATAAACAGGAATAAAAAAAGGGAAAGTTCTAGAATTAAGAGGCATATGGAAAGACTTCCTGTGGCAGGTAAGATTTTAGCTGTGACTTAAAGGAAGCTAGGTAGGTCATTCATAGTCAGTGTGGAAGAGGGAGAGACCTCCTAGCATGAGAGACAGCCTCAAAAAATGCCTGGAGGGGAGATATGGACACAGCCAGGAGGTACATGAGTGTCTGTGTGTGTGGGGGGCACTGGATGGATAACATATTGATGAGTTCATAACAGGGAGTTAATTTGCAAGAAAATTGGAAAGGTAGATGTTTCTGGGGGTAAAATTGACAATTGCAACTGTTGTAGGAATGTTATAATCTTTTAAAATTAGAGATTTAGACTAGATAGAAAACTATTTCCAACTCCAAAATATCATCAGAGATGTTACTGTCATATTATTGAATGGCAAATAAATGAAATTTAGAGTTAGAAGGTCAGTGAGATGGTACAGGCCTGGAGTAAGGAAGACTAATCTTTGTGAGTTCAAATCTGGCCTCAGATACTTACTAGTTCTGTGACCCTGGGCAAGTCACTTAACCCTGTTTGCTTCAGTTTTCTCATCTGTCAAATGAACTGAAGAAGAAAATGTCAAACCACTCCAGTATCTTTGCCAAGAAAACCCCAAGTTTGGTCACAAAGAAAGATGTGACTGAACAAAGAGCTGGAAGGATCTTAGAGCTTATCCTAATCTAACCTTCCTAACAAAATAGGAATTCAAATTGATTCTTTTTTTTCATGAACTTTCTTTTATTTACTGAACTTAGGTAAAAATGTCTAGGCAAAGGCAAATGGTTGTTAGTTTTACTTGGCAGAGAGGAAAACAAGTGTTTTTTTAAAAATTTATTTTATTGACTTGCTTGTTTACTTTTAGTTTACAAGATTCAGTTCCAGAGTCACTTGAGTTATTCAAATTGATTCTATGACATTTCATTCTTTCATTCATTCAACAATATTTAACACTATTTAACTTAGCCTCTATTGGAAACTGCTATTCATGTCATTCCCTGCTAAAGAAATTATGATGACTTCCTGTGCTTCTAGGATCAAATTTACATTCCTCTACTTGACATTCAAAGCCTTTCATAATCTGCCTCTGGCTCACCTTTCTAGGGTGATTGCATTACTTCCAAGATTCTACATTCCATCTAAGCCTGTCTGTTTTCTCTTCTTATATATGGTACCCCACTTCCATGATTTTGTGCTTCTGTACCCATGCCTGGAATGCACCCCTTCTACTTGCCCATCTTGTAAAATCTCTGGAATTCTTGAAGGTTCAGTTCAAGCTTCCCCTCTTCCATAAAGGCTTATTTTTTTCTCCCCATTACCAGTAACCTCCCTACTGGATATCCAGGTTATATTTATTTTGTATAGATTTGCATTTACCTCTCAGTTAATAATTCACACCTATATATATATATATATGTATATATATATATATATATATATAGGCATCCTTGCCTCTTGAGTACCATACTTGGTACATAACATGAGGTTAATAAATATTTATTGAATGAATGAAGAAAAATAAAGAAATCTTATCTAGTGCTTAAAACCACTACAAGTCTTTTCACATGGAGAATTGCAGCATGAACTTAGCATCAACTTTAAGAGATTCCTGGTGTTGACAGCAATAAAATGACCATTTGTCAAGCAGTCTGGCTGGGCTAGCAATCCACAACTGGAACAAAATAACTATTCCTTCCTCCTCCTATCTTTTCTCCACCACTGCTGCCTCATTTTCATTCCAACCCTACAATCAATCAATTAACAAGAGCCTACCATGTGCCAGGCACTATGCTGACCTCTGAGGATACAAAGACAAAGCTCTGATACTTCACCTGCCCTCAAGGAATTTACCCTGTAACTGGAGGGACTAGCTGATGGATGTAAAAGTATATGTGTATGCAAAATTAATATAGGCTAGTTTGGGGCAAGAGTGTTCTTGCAGCCAAGAGGTATCAGGAAAGGTTTCATGTAGAGGGTGGCTTTTGGATTTAATCTTGGAGGAAATTAAGAATTCTGAGAGAAATGAAGAGGGGGGACATTTCAGGAATGGAGAAGAGCCAGTGTGAAATCATGGAAATGGGACATGGAGAATTTTGTGTGTGGAACAGCAAGAAAAATGGAACATATGGAGGGCAACTATGTGTAAGAAGACTAAAACAGTAAGGAAAGGGCCAGGTTATGAAGAACTGTAAGTACCAAACACAAGAGTTTATATTTGATCCTGGAGGAAAAAGGAATGACTAGAATTTATTGAGTAGTGGGGTGACACGATCACATTTCCACTTTAGGAAAGTCACTCAGGCAATGATGCAGAGGATGGATTGAGTTGAGAGGAGCATGAGACAGTTCTGAGTTAGGGTGATGGCTATGTGGATGGAGAATAGGGCTATGGGAGAGAAACTGTGGAAATAATAACTATAAGATTTGGAAGGTGACTGGACAAATTGAGAGTGAGTATAATATACAGGCTGTGAACCTAGGTTAATAGTAAGATAAAAGTGTTCTGAACAGAAATAGGAAAGTTCAGAAGAAGAGTGGACTTCTGGTGGAAAGATAATGAGTTTTGTTTGGGACATTCTGAGTTTGTGATGATTTTAGGGCATCAAGTTTGAAAATCCAATATGGAGTAAATGATGCAAGATTAGAGCTCAGGAGAGAGACTAGAGCTGGATATATAGATCTGAGAGTCATCTGCATAGAGGTGATTATTGAACCCATTGGGTGAAGTCAAAAAGTGAGAGATTATAGAAAGCAAAGAGGACCTAGGATAGAGGGTGGTTATAGCCACTATTACTGAGAATGAAGTAGATGAATGAGCCAAGAGGGCTGTCCTCGATCACCAGGAATTGAGCAGATTTTGAAAGCAGTGGTGCTGTGTCTTCTCCCAGGAGCACATAAAATCATAAGAATCTATTGTTGGCACAGTTATCCCTTCCACATCTCTGAGGTTAGGAGTGTGACACCCCCTCAATCTGGAAAATCCATGTAAAATTTTTTTACCTATCCCTTCATACCAGATAAGTCTGAATTTTTTCTTTTTCTTTTATGGGGTATTTACAGTGCCTTATTTTAAAATTCGAGTTAAGTATTTGGTCACAGACTATGTCATCTGCTGGCCTTTGAGTGTTGTCTGCAGCTTCTACAAAGCTCCCACTTAATTCCCATTTAATTTCTTATGCCAACCCAAGATATATCAAAACCTCAATGGGGAAATCATAATGTGGAAGGGATAACTGGAGTATGTTAAAGATCATCTAGCATTCTCTTTGCCTCTCTGTTTAAAAATAAGGAAACTGAGGCCCCCCAGCATTAAGTTACTTATATCAGGTCCTACAGGTTAGCCGAGATTTGAACCAAGGTCTTCTGACTCCAAATTCCAATTCTGCTAACTTTCTTCACCAGGAAATGCCTTTGACCAATAGAAATTGGCAGTCATTTCGCAATTTATAGCCATATGTATGCTTGGGTCCAGCATGAAGCAGGCAATTAAATAAATATTTGTTGAATCAAATTAAAAACATTGGTGATTTTTAGCTGTGTGGAACTTCCCTGGACCTCTATAAATTGTATAGTCTTTTACATAATCAATTGATCAATAAGCATATTTAAAACCTACTACTTGCAAATCACAGTTAGGTCAGGATGCAGAGAGGAAAACATTAAGGGTCTCTGTTTTCATTTTTTGTTTGTTTTGGTTTTTGGAGGGGGAAGGCAGGGAAATTGGAAGTAAGTGACTTGCCCAAGGTCACACGGCTAGTAAGTGTCAAGTGTCTGAGGCTGGTTTTGAACTCGGGTCCTCCTGACTCCAGGGCCAGTGCTCTATTCCCTGAGCCACCTACCCATCCCATGGGTCTCTCTTTTTAAGAAGCTTACATTAAAGGAGAAGAAAACTTATATTGATAAGGGTAGACACAAAATAATTAAGTGCAAAACAAATATATTGTGCTTGTTTGGGGGAAGAGGAGAGAATCAGGTCAGGAAAGGTGTTAGGCAAGAGTGCTATTGAGTTGAACTTTAAAGAAACCTGAGATTTTAAGAGATGGAAGTGATGAGAGAGTACATTACTGGTATAGAGGAGAGTCTATACAAGGGCATGGAGAAAAAAAGGGAGTATCATATATGATATTATAGATTTTTGTGGGAATCTGGGGCAAAACTAGTTATATTGGTAAAAGCAAATTAACTACAGTTGATTTTAATAATAATAATAATAATAATAATGATAATAGTGAGCATTTAAAGGGCATAGCCTGACTCCATCCTTTAGAAGCCCCCTCCCCTCTGCCAAAGATAACATAGGAAAATAGAGGCTTCCAATCTGGCAACTGAGATTTAGGCCAAACACAAGGAAAACTTTCTTGGCAGCAAGTGTACCAAAGGAAATAACATAGTTTCTATCCCTAGAAATCTTTATGAAAAAATTTGACTAGGGTATGCCTTGAATGGTTTAGGTTTTGTCCTTCTAAAAGGGGGTGAGAATGGGGCAATCTAAGACTACACGGGGTTTCTCCTTCAGCTCTGGGATTGCCTAGAATAAGATGGATATGTTTCCTCATCTTTAAAATAGTAATAAAATACATCCATATAGTGCTTTAAGGTTTGCAAAGTCCCCCCCTTCCCCCATATTGACCCTGTCAAATACATATATATTCTAAATATTCTCATCATGGAGGAAGACATAGAAGAGAGCAGATTGGGGGAAGGGCTTTACAGTGGGATCACTGTTTTGGGGTTGTGGTTAGGGGAAAGATGGGGAGAAAATTTGTAACTCAAAATCTCATGGAAATGAATGATGTAAACAAGAAAATAAAAATATTAAAAATAAATAAATGAATATTCTCATCATGGTAGCTTTATAAATCAATCCACCAACAATAGACAACCATTTTTTAAAGTGCCTCCTTGGCACTTGAAGAAACTGAGACTTAACCTTTGTTAAGTAGTTTGCCCAGTCACATAACTAACAAGTAAAGGCCTAAGGTAGGTTTCAAACTTACGACCTCTGACTCTTTCCATGTTACCACAGGTGGATCCAAGAATCTCTAAGGTTCCTTCTTAGTCCTAAAATTCTTTGGCTGTCCTTGACTCTAAATGAGGCAGAGGGGAATAGAAGATAGTTGGGGAAGCTAATTTTGTGGGATGGTGTCATAACTAGCTACAAGCTTCTATGCCACAGTTGTGACTGAGGGGAGTCCTAAGCCTAATCTTTTAAGTGTAGCCCTTAATCGTTCACCTCTGGAATGTACTTACTACCATTAATTTCTTTGAATCTTCACCCTGGCAGAGGACTAGTAAGGTCTGCGGACTATTGTGGGCTGAGCACAATTCAAGTAGGGATCAAAAGAATGAGAACATGCCTGTAGAGTTCATGTGGGAGGGATGAATAGTAGGGTGGAAATCACAAAGGAAAGCAGAAAGGGGTAAGTAGTCGTTCTATGTGGTAGGGAGAAAGAATGAAAGAGCCAGAGACCTTAGCATGCACACAGTTTAAATTAAACAAAACGGTGTGTGTAGGAAATGAGGAGACTGGAAAAAAAATATTTTTTACATGCCAGAGAGAATGCTTTTAAAGTGAGTTTGGGAACCTTCTTCTAGCCAGGATAGTCTTTTAATGAGATGTTTGCTTCTTTTTTTTTCTTTCTTTCCAGACACAATAACAAAATATACTTTTAGTTGAGAGATTAAAAAAAAATCTTGGGCAGAAATTAAACTGAAATGCTGATCTCATTCTAGGTCTTATGTTTGTTAAATTACAGAGGGCCATTTGCATCCAGGATTGTCCTGCATCATGGTATAGTCCTAGGACAGTGTGTTTTAGTGGAAAAAATGTTGTGCCTTAGAGCTGAGGACATGGGTCTAGATCATAGTTCTCCTAGATGTACGACCTTGGGTAAATCATTTAACTTCTCTGAACTTTAATATCTTATTATGTAGACCAAGAGTGTTCGAATGAATGATTGTTAACATTCCTTCCAGCGCTATGATGCCAAGTTAAGTAAAAATCAGTGTAGTGAATAGAGCACTGGCACTGGAGTCAGGAGGACCTGAGTTCAAATTGAGCCTCAGACATTTAACACTTACTAGCCATGTGACCTTGGACAAGTCATTTAACCCCAATTTCCCTGCTTTCTCCCCTCCAAAAACAAAAAAAGAAAAAAAGAGGAAGAATCACTGTTGCCAGATCACTGGTTTTTTAGATGATGAACTTTCCAGGAACTGAATTGCCTCAATTTAGGCTGAAGAGATTGGTAGGAGACCTTGTAATGTCACTAGGGCTCTAGCCTTTACTCACCCAGTCAAGTGGTGCAATGGATAGAGTAAAAGGGCGTAGAGTCAGGAAGAATCATCTTCCTGAGTTCAAATGTGGCCTCAGAAACTTACTAGTTGTATGACCTTGGACAAGTAAGTCACTTAATCCTGTTTGTCTCAGTTTCCTTAACTGTAAAATGAGCTGGAGAAAGAAATGGCAAACCTCTCCAGTATCTTTGCCAATAAAATCCCAAATTGGGTCATGAAGAGTCAGACATGACTACACAACAACAATGTCATTAGAACAGGGATTCTTAGTTCAGGATCTGTGAACTTTTTCTTAAATTTTGATATCTATATTTTAATATAGGTGCTTCCTTTGTGATGTTACACAGTTTATTTTGTGCATGTAAGACTATTATTCCAAGAAGGGTTCCATAGGCTTCACCAGAATGCTAGAGATCTCTGATATAAAAAATGGCTAATACTATGGGGTTAATAGAAAGATCGAAGTAGGTTCTTAGGGGCTAGTAATGACTACCCCTTCATTACAATCCCTTCCAACCCAAGGGAAAATCAAGTCTACCATCAGGCAGATGTGTCTGTGTGCCCATTCAGCAACACAGAAGAAATAGTAAGCCACTTATAATCATTGACAAAAAACAGATACAAGTTTTTGTTAAAGAGGCATTATCCTGATTGTCAAGTTCAGAATATGGACACATGCATCCCATTTAAGCACATTTACACTGTCCGTTGATTGGTAGCCATTCAGAAACTAGACAGACTAAGTTCTAATAAAGGTATTTGTTAACATGTCTTGCCTTTCCTATTAGAATGCCAACTCTTTGAAATCAAATGCCATGTCATTTCCTCTTTGTATCATCCTCAGCAGTCTAACATGGTACTTGCCAATAAGCATGGAATAAATATTTATTGAATAATTATTGAGAAGATACCCAAAAGTAAAACAGATGAGCAGCATTCTCACTTTTATTCTAGAATAATTTCCCAGGTAACTTCCAAATATAAAAGAAAAGTTTCAACTTTAATTATCTACCAGCAACCTAATAACCCAATTCCCAACTGGAAAATGAAAATGACTTTAAGAAAATAAAAATGGTCAACACTAATCTTCAACATTAAGTGGTTCTAAAATCTTTCATTTTAAATTGGATGCCTCCATAGAGTAAGGGTCTGTTGGAAAGAATTCCAAAGCTGTAAGAATTGGCTGAGATGGGAGGAAAACCTCTTGAGTTTCCCACTGGGGGGTCTCCTAGGCATGGGATAAAAGATCTAGAGTTGGAACAGACTTTCATCCTTATTTGGTCCAAATCCCTTATTTTATGGATGAGGAAATTAAAGCATAAAAAGGTGAAGGGAATTACCAAAGTCACACAGGAAATAAATTGGCACAGCTGGGATTTGAACTCGGATCTTAGATATTTGAATAAATGTCCTATGATACCAAGTTTAGCACTATTTCCACTTTATAGTTGTTGCTCGTTATTTTTCACATAAGACATTCCATCTCCTGACTGTACATTTCATTTTCTGTAACTCATGGCTTGAATGCTTTCCCCACTCATTTCCACTTCCTGGCCTCCTTCAAATCTCAACTAAAATCCCACCTTGTATAAGAAGCCTTTCCCAGTTCCCCTTAATGTTGTTAGTTCCTTCCCTTTGAGTTTATGTCCAATTCATCCTGTATGTGTGTTATTTATACATAGTTGTTTCTATGTTGTCTCCTTCATTAGGACATAAGCCCCTTGAGGGCAGGGGCTATTTTGGTCTCTCTTTGTATATGCAGCACTTAATAGAATGCCTGGGATATATACTGCTCTTAATAAATGCTTGTTGATTCTCTGTCTAACATGGTACCTTGCCTCATACCTCACTGGTGATAATACAGTAATGTTGAGTGTGTGTTACCTGGAGGAAAGTAGGCCAAGTGAACTGAGCTGTTTTGCAGCACTCTTTCTTTGGGGTGTAAATCTGATCCCCCTGCTTATTGAGGCAACATTATAAATATAATTATAAAATACGCTTCTGAATTTGAATACACCACTGAACTCCTCATAGGCCTCTGCCTATGAATTCCTAATTTCCAGATTTTGAGTATTACACAGGTGAAATAGTTTGCATCAAACTAGCAACTATAAAATGAGTTAGATTGTTAAGTGTTGTTTTGCTATGCAAATTGCATTGTACTGTTCCTGGCACCATTTAGATTTTTATGCTAGACATCTCCCTGAAAACAATCAGAGTGCTTCCTAATCATGATGGTCACAATGAAATAGAAAACTTACTTTAATATCAAAGAAAGAGAGGGGATTTTAAGACCTGTTGTTTGTTTATGTGCAAGCTCTGAAAGTCTTAAGTATTCATTACCCATAGTTTGGCTGCAATTGGGGGAAAAATTTAGATGACATCAACATTTCTAACTTTTATCAAACAAGAGACACCTCTGTCCCCTTTCCACACCCCTTGGAGAAACACAGCATTTTTTTTCCATTTATTTTCTACTTCACTTTTGCCTACAGTTTGTTTTTTTTCACTCCATTACACCTGTTTTCAAAGGCAAAGGAGAATCATGCCTTATCCTTGGGAGAAAATGACAGATTCAAGAAATGCTGTTCATGGAATCTTCCCTTGGATATAGAGACAGAAATAACTCCCTCAAAATAAATGGTGGCCACACACAGCTAGTTTCTTCATGAGGGGACAGCATGACCTCACAAGATAGCCCATAGCACACCCACAGAGGATGAGCCAATCTCAGGCTGCAAGTTCTCCTGCTGTGGCCTATAATTACAGTGATGAAGGTGTTCATGTGAAAGCAAACTTTGTTCAGACTTTAGCCCTAAGGAAAAAGTTTAAGTTTCCAAATCACTTCAATTGGCAAACTTTCATCTAGGTATATTAAAAGAAAATAGGTAACTCCTGCTAAGTGGCCATGTTCGGATTTATTCCTCTGCTCACTCACTTATACCTAATTCTTACAGATTAAATTTACACTGGAAACCATCTCCCTTTCCCTTTCCTTTTCAGTTCATTTACTTCATTTCCTTTCCCAGCCCACCACAGTGAAAACAGTACTGAATTTTTCATTGTCTGAGTTCAAATCTTATCTTCCACTTGTATGATCTTGGAAAAAATATCTCTCAACCTCAGTTTCCTCATCTGTACAATTAGGTGTTTGAACTAGGTGACTTCTGTGATTTCTTCCAGTACACAGCACAGTGACTAGAACGTAGTAAGTGCCTAATAAATATTTGTTGATGGATACTTTAACAATTAATGAAGCTCTAAGATTGGTACATAATAATATAATAATACTTTGCATTTATATAGTATTTTAAAGTTCACAAAATGTAGGGTATCCCAAGAGTTAAGTATTTAAGTTTTAAGACTAAGTTTTTCAAGACTAGTATTGAACTAAGACTACTCTATTTTACATTCATGACCACATTTGGACATCTATACTTTATGCTCATTAGTACCAATAGTTATCTGTTCATCTGAAACGGATCCAAGAATTCTTATCTGTAAGTTGAAGGGTAGAAGAAGGAAGAACAAATTGTAGGGGAATGACCTGCTCTAATGTTTCCCCCTCTTTCATTATTGATTTTCCAGTTTAGAAGATCCAGAGTATGTTTCTGGGAAAAGATTTGAGATGACTAGTGTTGGGCACTAGAGGAATAATAAGAAGGTACATAGAACAACTTATAAGCATTCAGAGGATGGATAGCATGAAAAAACTCACATTTTTCCAGCTTAGGAGATTTCATTCACCAAGGCAACTAATTAGCAGATTTATTAAGAATCTACTATATGTCAAATATTTTGCTAGGCAATGAGGATTACAAAATGAAGATGGAACATTCCTTGACTTCCTGGAGCTTACATTCCTTCAGGACAGGTAATGTTTATATTCATAACAGTATATAGGTTTTATACAAAATAAATACATGGTAGTTGTGAAAGGCAGGGTGTTAACAGTTGGGGGCAGATTGAAATCAATCTCTCACTTTGTAGAGAAATAATAAGAGTGTTTCTAAACAAATAAAAGTGACTTTTTTGTATCACACAACCAGTCTGTGAGGCAGGATTTCAACTTAAGTCTGAAGACCATGAATGGTTCCTACCCCTTCACTGCATCACCTATGTCATATTTCTTATTTTTAGAAAATGGAATATAGGACGTGATTTCCTAACAAGTAGAGAGTTGACCTTTTTTTTTTCTTTTTTGGAGGGGGGAAGGCAGGGCACTTGGGGTTAAGTGACTTGCCCAAGGACATGCAGCTAGTTTTTTGTTAAGTATCTGAGGCTGGATTTGAACTCAGGTACTCCTGACTCTAGGGCTGGTGCTTTATTCACAGCACCACCTAGCCACTCAAGAGAGTTGACTATTATCAAACTTTTTAGAAAAATTATTGCCATATGAGAAAGATGGTGACAATTTAGGAGAGCTATAATTTCAAGTACTTTACAATCCTTTTAGGGCTTTATAAAGATTATATGTTAGCTTACATTTTTAAATAATTGTTCCATATATGTGCTTTATTTTAAACTGAATTGTGAGAGAAAGAGGTTTGTTGTTTTCATAGAATAATTAGGAATCCAACCGACTGTTTTGAAGAATTTTAGCCATTATTTCCCTAATTCTTTCTTTTTTTTTTTTTTGTTTTTTGGAGGGCAGTTGGGGTGAAGTGACTTGCCCAAGGTCACACGGCTAGTTTTTTGTGTTAAGTGTCTGAGGCCGGATTTGAACTCAGGTACTCTCCCTAATTCTTTCTGAATAGTATGGAAATGGTTAGTCATGTGTCTCAGTCAGATCAAACCCTGGATGAGGATGAGAACAAAAGTCTTAGTGTGAAATAAGATGCAATGGATCAACAAACATTTCTTAAGCACTTATTATGTACTAGTCGCTGGGGATGCAAAGACAAAGCATTAATCTCTATTCTCAAGCAGGCCATATTCTGATGGAGGAGATAAGTACATATAAATAAGTATATACATCACAGGTATAAAGAGAATCAATTATACTATGTTTCCATATTTTCAAATTTGAACCTGAAAATAGGCAAAAACAAAGGTACCATAGCTTTAAAAATATATCTAGTAATTCTGATAGACTTGCTGAATACTGTTATCTGATTTAATTAAATGAGAAGAATGTCAAATCTGGAAGGAACCTTGGAAGTTACCCAATCTGACCTCTTCTCTTTATTGATGAGGAAAATGGGACCCAAATAAGCTGAGCGATTCATTAAGGTCACATCATTAGTCACTGGCAAAGGCAGGACTGGAAGCAAGATCTTCTGCCTCCCATTCTGATGTTCTTTCCATTACATAATCTGACTTTTGGTCTTTTAAAAAGATAATGATGGTAACATGATAGCTGAAGTAAACAAAGAAAGGAAGTACCAGATCCTAGTACCACAGAAACAGAGAAATGAAAAGGATGTGAGCATTGATTCCAAGAAATGGTGGGTGCTGGTTTGATGCTAAGGGGATGGTAATTATCTATGTAAGAAGTGTAGTGAACAGTATGGAACCTCTCCCTATAGTGCTTTAGAGACAAGGCAATGATAGGTAAATTTGAAAGGTGAGCATTTTTTTTCTTTTTAAAGTTGGGGCTACATAGCTAAGAAGGGAACAATTCTTTTTGAAGTGACTGGTGGAGGAAGAGGACTGAAAGTCTTTCCCTGTAGAAATTTCTTCTATTGACTCTTGTTGATGATATAAAAGGGGAACGGAGGCATATTTGATGTGAAGTATCTAAATGATGTGCAAAGGGATGGAGCACTTGGATCATCTGGATGAGTGATCAACTCTGATCCAGTCTGCCTGGTATGGCAGACTGCCCCTAACCTTGCTGCCCTTGAGGAAGAGACATGGTTTCCATCCAGAATAACATGAATCACCTCCAGTAGCTGACCCTCCAGAAAGTCTGTCTAGCAGAAGAACCCCAGGGCAAGATGCTTTTTGGCCCCCTGTCAGAATGACTGACTGAAGTTAGGTTCTGAGCTTTTTTTTTTTACTTACCTGCAGACAAAATGTGTGTGTGTGTGTGTGTGTGTGTGTGTGTGTGTGTGTGTGTGTAATGGGGAGAGGTAGAGTTGAATCTGAATGTCTGAACTATTCTCTTTGAACATCTGAGTTTCAGCTTACCTCATCTGCTAAGAATTCAAATTCCCAGCCTGTGATGGTTGCTTTAATGTATTTGACTTGACTTATTATTATTACCTTTATGATTAATTTTTGAAATGATATATAGTTATTCCATGCTTTTGTTTGTAAATACCATTGAAATTTATCAGAGATGAGACCCAGGCAGAGTTGTTGTTTTCCCAGAGGTGGATATGGATGGGACACATAAGCTATGGCTGGATATGTCTATGTTCATAAACCCTTAGATTAACAAGACAAGCATTGCCCTCCACAAAAGGAGTGCAGCAAGGAGGAGACAGCTAGTTGGCTCTCTGAGAATATACCATTCCACTAGAGCTGCTTCAGTTTTGAGCTGCCATACCTAACCTCCTGAGGCTTGAACATTAGCTGACTTCTTTTTAATGGATAGCAGCCCTTGGTGGGTGGTAAAGTCTATAATCCATGCAAGGAGGGGCTCCAGGGCAATAAGACACTGACATTATTTAGACTAGCCAGTATTACTGTATAAGGGTAGCCTAAAGTATAGTGAGAGATTATTGTAAGGAGTCTCTTAGGCAAGTGAGCTGACTTAGTCATGCAAAACACCCAGTGGTTAGTTTCTTCCTTTCTGTGTAGATTCATAGCATAATAGATTTAGAGCTACAGGGGATCTTAAAAGCCTGTCCTAGTCTATTCCCCTTCACTTTGCAGATGAGGACAGCAAAGTGACTTTTACAAGGTTGTACCAAGTAGCAAGTATCAGAGCTGGGATTTGAACCTAGGTCCTTCGACTCTAAATTTAGCAATTTCTTTCTATGCAACCTCACTTTTACTAACACTTAAAACTCAGCAAACCAACAAAACTCACTACCTTTCCTCTGTATTAATGGCATGCAGGCTTGAGACCTCGATCTCTCACCAGTCCTCTATCCCCTGGGTCTTTAGCCAATTAATTCTATTTCCACATTTACACTTCCTTTCTGTTTCCATCGCTAACCATCTCATGCTGCCAACTTCCCTCATTTTACAGATGGGGAAACAGACCTGCAGAAGGCAACTGACCTACCCAGCATCACACAGGTGAGCGAAAGAGCCAAGGCTTGGATTTAGGTTTTATCTTCTTGTGCAAACCTGGAGGAGTTTATTCCTTTCTCTTTGGTCTTCTTAGTTATTGTTACTTCTTGCTTCTGTTTATATATGTTTTTTGACTGATATTAAAGAGCAGGGCTCTTTAAGCCTTTTGATATTACCATTTAAACTAGAAGAAAACAGACTTGCTTTTTTCATAGGTCATAAAGAGGGGTAGGGAATGGTCAGTTGGCTAATTATTAAGTGTTCCTTAGATTCTACCAGCAAGGTACCAGAGAGCATGCTGACATCCTGTGGGAAGATGCCCTTTAGTCACTTCCGAACAATGACCTATACACTTTTCTCTGAGCAGTTTGATTGGGAAACTTTAATACAAAGATATTTATGAGGGGTGAGGAAGTTGAGGTGTTGAGGCCACATGGGACCCTCTAGGTCCTCAAATGCAGCCTTTTGACTGAGTCCAAGTTTCATAGAACAAATCCTTTTATTAAGGATTTAATAATTAAATCATTGATTTAATTAATAACTTATTTTAATGCCTCAATTTTCTCAAGCTTAATGGAATCTACTTTTGTAATTATAATCATGAGCTACTATGTTTACCTGTTTTACCTATTCATTTATTTTAACTGTAGTGCTCTTCCCAAATGTTCTTTCAAGTACCACTATGTTATCAGTAAATGAGAATGGCTGGATAAAGTAGCCTCATGTGGCTCTTTATCTCACATACCTTAAGCATATAGCCATAAACTGTGTTGCTTTCTAAAATTTATCCTTCTGAGGAAAAGAAAACCTGGATTTCATTAGACTAACTTTTGAATGTATTCATTTTACCTAACTCTTCTATAATTCCCCCTTTCCCAAATCAAAAGGGACACACACACACACACACACACACACACACACACACTCACTCATACACAGAAAGTCCAAACACTTTGCTAACCTTTGATCAGAAGAGAATTAATTTGTTATGGACTGATTATCATTTCAGAATTTGTTTTCTGCATACTGGTCTTCAGTTCAAGCTCAGTGACAATCCTTAATTTAATCTTGAGAGATAAGAGTAGACAACACTGAAAATAACTTTGAATGATTAAGATTGATCCTGTGTATGTCTCTCTGTGTATGTTTTTCATTCAAGGCAACACAAAAAGAAGCAAAATAATTACATTTTGCCAAGGAAAACATTTTTGACCATTTCAATTACTGTTTTAATTGGCTGGGTCTGGCTGCCAGATTATCCTCTAATCTGCACAAGAATGTTGTTTGGAAAAGCTAAAATATGCCCTATGTGGAGGCCACATTCATTCCTTCGGCACATTCGGGTTGGAACAACTTTCCCTCAACATACTGAAATCAGACTGGAGTGCAACTGGCAATTCCTGGAAGAACTCAATCCATAGATCACATAAAAGGCTAATTCACCACCAGCTTCTTACTCCGATGTCTGAAAAAAAAAATGTAGGCACACCTGGGTCCAAGGTAAAGAAAGGTCATGAAATTTAGATGTTTGGAAACAAGCACCACCCCTCCATGTGTGTGTGTGTGTGTGTGTGTGTGTGTGTGTGTGTGTGTGTGTGTGTTGGTAATAGGGAAAATTAGACAGAAGGAGGAGGGAAGTGGTTGAGAAGGCTTTGATACTATCACCAAAGCTCTGTGGTATGTGGGATGTGTTTAATTAAGTTTACAAGAGAAATACAGCCAGCTACTTATCATAGTTCTGAGCTGAGGGAGAGAGGGGAGAAAGGCCTTTTCATTTTTATTTGTTATTTTGTGTGTTTTAATTATATGTCTTTAAAGATTGCCATTTGGGAAATTCCAAGTCCAGATTGCCATTTCATAGCAGGAGTGTGGCATAGTGGAAAAAAGAATTTTTAACATTTATATGGTGCTTTCAGGTTTACAAAGTACTTAATATATGTTATCTCAGTTGAGCCTCACAACAACTGTGCTTATCCTCACTTTACAGACAGGGAAACTGAGTCTGAAAGAAAGTATCTGAGGTGGGAGTTGAACTCAGATCTTCCTGATTCTATATCTATCTACTGCACCATCTAGATGTGTACAGTGGGAGGACCTAGATTAAAATCCTGTCCCAGACACTTACCAGCTGTGAGACTCCGTGAAAGTCATTCAGTTCTCTGGGTCTCAGATCATCTGTAAGATAAACTCTAAGTTTCTTCCCTGTTATAAATCTGTGGTCCTAAGAAAAGTGGCCCTGTCATCTACTTCTAGTCAAATTCACAGAGAACTGAATATGGATTCAATCAGAGGACTTGAGTTTGAATCACAGTTCTGCTGCTTACTACCTATGTGACCCTGGACAAGTCACTTCACAGAAATGCAGAATCTCAGAGCTGGAAGAGCCTTCAGAGGTAGACTGGTCCAACCCATTCCTAGTTTCACCAAGTTCAGGTTATGCTAGACTAACCTTATTTCCTTTTTGAACAGTAATACCAGACCACTAGGTCAGGGGAATACCATAGATGTAATTTACCCAGATTTTTGCCAAGTAAAGATTTGATTAAAGTGGGAAAATGAAGCAATGTGGACTTGACAATAATGCGATGTGATAGATTTGAGTTTGGTTAAACGACTCAATTTAAAAAGTCATCATTTATGTTTCACTGTAAGATGGCAGGAAGTCTCCAATGGAGAACAAAAGGGATCTGTTCTCTATGCTGTTTAACATTTTTATCAAAGACTTGACTAAAAGGAATAGATTGCGTGCTCAATCAATTTGAAGATGACACAAAAACTGGAAGGAATAACTAATACATTAGGAGGCAGTAAAGGAGGGCTATTTGTAAGAGTTTTCACTTTTAAAATGAATTTAAAAAAGTGAGAGCGCCTTAGAATGCCTTAGTAGAGACTTTGCTCTGTGAGAGTGCTGTAGAATAGCTTAGCAGAGACTTGCTCTGTGAGAGCACCTTTAAATGGTCTAGCACCCCACGTGGCAAACTTGAACTTCCAATAAACTTTACTTTTTCCTTGGCTGAGAAGACTTGAGTGGAATTCTCTCCGCAGGACCCGATATGTTGGTACTTTGGGGTCTCAGGCAGCCCTAACCTTCTTGGGCATCCTCTTCATTTTTTGATTAGTTTCTCCTACTTGTTTCAATTCCTACAGTTGGCAGCAGAGGACTTTTTTTTTTTGCCTTTTGGAGGGCAATTGGGGTTAAGTGACTTGCCCAAGGTCACATGGATAGTTTTTGTGTTAAGCGTCTGAGGCTGGATTTGAACTCAGG
>CM053593.1:291295156-291311641 GCA_028646575.1 Pseudocheirus occidentalis
ATGAGAGGAGACAGAGAGACAAAATGGGGTTAATCATCCCATATAGAAAAGGCAAAGGATAACTGTTACAACTTTAGTTTCAATTACTCTCATTGAATTTGGCTTAGGGAAGGAATGGCATAAACTCTAAACGGGGCATCATGCCACACAGGAGAGTAGGGGGAATGGGGATGAGGGGGGGATGACGAAACGGAAGGCAGGGTCTGGGAGAGGGACGCTGGAAGCACACACTTCAGTAAAGGGTCGGGGACAGGGTAGAGAACAGAACAAGGGGAGAAGGGATAGTAAGGAGGGACATATGATCACTGTCACAATATGTCCACTATGAAGATGTCCTGTGTAATCACACATCCACAGCCTGTATTGAATTGCTTGACTTTCCAGTGGGGGTGGGTGACAAGGGAGGAATCAAAAGAATCTAGAATCTAAAGCTCTGCAATACCGGCAACTAGGAATTAAGATATACATGGGCTGGGTAGGGAGAACCTCCCTGCCCTACCAGAAAGTTAGAGAGCATATCCAGGGAGGGGCTTTACAGTGGGATTGTTGTTTTGGGGTTGGGGTAGGGGAAAGATGGGGAGAAAATTTGTAATTCAAAAATCTCATGAAAATGAATGATGTAAACAAGAAAACAAATAAAAATTTATTTAATAAACTTAATCATTATGACACATTTCTTAATCAATTAAAAAAAATTAACCTTCCGTAGGCTTTTGCTAATATTGACCTGATTTTGTATCAGTATCATGAATTTCTCTTTGCTAATGATAATATGCTTAGCTTAGTCATTTGTCTAATTGTTTACTGTCAGGGCTAGAATAAGTCTTGGGATTTAGTATCTAAGAAATAAATAAGGGAAAAGTATACTCACTGGTTCCAATTCGCTAGGCAGTCTAGGCATAAATGATAATTGTGCTGACAATGCCTTTCTGTTTCTGTGAGAAACTCTGCCTAGACAATTTCCACCAGAATTAACTCTGTATCATCTACTTCTAAGAGTCCTCAAGATGCTAGCTCGACTGAGAAGTCCTCCAATATAGTGTCTGTATTCCTTTGATGAGACTTTGATTATATAGTGATCAACTTGCTTGGAGTATTCTTCTTAATGAATCATAGGATGTCAGAATCAGAGAAGGATAACAAAAATTATATAGTACAATCCGTACCCTAATAGGAATTCCCTCCATACCACTCTTGACTTACAGTCACTCAGACTATGTGTGACAGTCTCTATTCATAGGGAACTCATTACTTTTCAGAGAATTCTATTACATTTTGGACTGCTGGAAAATTGTCTTAAGAAACTGTTCTTAACCTGCCATCTGTAAATCATCCATCCATCATCTTTCTTTCTTCCTTCCTTTCTTTCTTTCTTTCTTTCTTTCTTTCTTTCTTTCTTTCTTTCTTTCTTTCTTTCTTTCTTTCTTTCTTCCTTTCTTTCTTTCCTTCCACCCATCCACCCACTCATCCATCCATCCATCTATCTATCTATCTATCTATCTATCTATCTATCTATCTATCTATCTATCTACTTGTATGTCAATATAACTTTTTCCTTTGTGGTCCTATATATTTTGCTTTATGTGTTTAACATTATTCTGAGTAAGGGGCTAATGTTAAACCAGACTGTCAAAGCAAGGTTAAGGAACACTGTTCTTGGAACAACAACAACCACAAAAATCAATCAATAAACATTTATTAAATGCCTGCTATGTGACAGCTAAGCACTCTTCTAAGCACTGGGGATACAAAAAGAGACAAACCATAGTCCCTGCCCCCAAGGAGCTTACAATCTAAGAAGAAGTTTACAATCTAAAATAAACCTAATTCTCCTTTCACTTGATAGCATTCAATAATGGAAGACAGATATGGTGGCCTTTTTAGTTATTTCTTCTCCCATTTAAAATTCTTAAAAATGCATGCAACCTGTTGTATATAGCATGGTTTCTTGTTCCTTTTTTCCAGTTACTCTTCTCTGGACATATAACTACTTGTCAAAATCCTTCTCTAAAATGTGAAACACAGGAAGAATATAAAATTCCAGATATTATCTGACCAGTTCAGAGTATAATAAGTCTATAATCTATACCATTCTGGATCTTGTGTAGTCTAAGGTATCATTAGATATGGGTTGCTGCAGAAATATCCCCTGCAAAAGATTGTCTGGGATCTTCTCATACTTTCATCAGCAATGTGTGTATAGCATTCTTCTAAAGATGAAAAAAAGTATATAGATTATGCTTGTTTATGCCTTTTTATTTGTTTTTATAAAAGTATCATCTGTTCTTATTCCCAGTTCTCAGTCTTGAAATGAGTAACTGATAACATTAAAAGTGGAGAACCCTATAGTAATTACTTTTTTACATTAGATTCAATTGTCAGATTCAGTTAGTCTTCTGATATTGCTACTCTTAAGCGCCATCACTGTCTTTTTACTAAGTACATCAAGTAGAGAGATGATAAGAATAGATTACTATAGAAAGGCAGCCGGATCTGTTCCATTTCTTATTTGTTTGTTGTCTTCTCTCCCTATTCATCAACAACTCAGAATAAATGTTCTTAGTTGAGCCTCAAACCATGCTGTCTGTATGTAGGCTTTGCCTTCTACTGTTCTGTGAGATGATACTGCATGAAATCTCCAATTATTTTCTTCTGCCATGTTTTGAAAATTGGCGAGTGTTTTCTAATCGGTAGTTTCTCTCTTCTTTGAAAGATCAACACCCCTTGTTTCACAGAAAAATGGACACATTTCTAGATTCTGCCACTGGAATTCTCCTCTAATAAAAGAACAAATAATTTTTTTCAATAAAGAAAAGATGAAAAGATTGGATTTTTAGCAAAGTAGACCCATGAGGGCTCAGGAAACATTACAGTTACTTTTTATTTGCAGAGATTTTTAATCTGTCTGTGTCTTTAGGGTTACTGTCAAGAATTATATTCTCAATTTTAGAAAAGTTGTTTTTGGTGGATTTTCATGTTTGTACTGAACTTAGAAATTTCCCTGAAAGTTTATGTACTTCCAAGCCCTCATTATATGTCCTTATAGTTTTTGAGCAAAAAATATCTAGGCTTGTTCAGTGGGCTACAACCAGCCTAGTGTTCTCTTGTCCCTTGTTTAAATATCTTGAGAGTTATTGACCAGAAAGTGATGGAGTCAGTTATGTTTCCTCAATCCCATTCTGATGTCCTGAGAGTAACAGCACAGAATTTAAGGGTGTACTATATTTTATTCATTTCATGGAAAACAAAGTCATCACCTAGTAACCAGTCTTCTGATAATAAGTTTCTTTATATTGCCTTAGTCTTTTCTTGGCAGATAGGACAGATATGACCTATAACCAAGTTCATTCTCAAAGCTTTTTTTTCACCTTGGTAGATCACCAGAATATGTTTGATATTAGGCTAGCATTTGTGAACCCAGGGTCACCTCTACACTATGTGGAAGGCAGGACTTTTGTGAATGATATAGCAAGGTAAGAATAGAGGGGCCAGTGACAGTGTTTTAGAGACAAAACCTTCAGGGGTATTTGAAGAACTCAGGCCTTAGCCTGTAAGATTGTATGGTTGTCTTACAGAACACACTTTCTTAATGAACCACAGTAATCCTGTTTGGGCCCCAGCTTTGCAGTCCAGTGATACTATTAGAACTGAATCATGGGCCAAAAGGAACCCAGTTGGGTGAGAGAGGTAGGCAGAACCACTGGACTGGCACACAGGCTGGAAATCATAGCTGGGGGATATGTGATCATGGTAAGCATTGGGAGCGAAGCTGAGTTTCTCTATTATGCAATTAGATCAAACTAGAGAACAGAGGGAAGATAATGAAGTAAACTGAATGGCCATGGTCACCATGCAAAGGTACAAGCTAAGCAGGAGGTCACAGGCAGCAGCAAAATATGACTAGACAGAGTATTAAAACTGAGCAAGAGAAAATAGGCCAAAAATGGATATAGGACTAGGAGTCTGGGAGGGAGTAAATTCAGTCAGAGAATGAATACTGATTCTAAGAAAGGAAGGCAGCTTATGCTCTGACTATAAGCTGCCTTCCTGGTACAGATAAGAGTGTGTTGATTCTCTGAGCAAGAAAGTATTCTGAATGACTTTAGAATAGGAGCCTTTAGCCTTTTTGTTCAAGTACACTTCATGGACCCTCTCAATAGTCTGATGAATATAGACCTATTCTCAGAATAATTTTTTTTAATTAAAGGAAATGCTAAATTTCTGTTAGATTGGTGAAATTAAAGACATATGTATGTGTGTGTGTATGTGTGTGTGTGTGTATATATATATGTATGTATGTATGTATGTATGTATTTTAATCCAAGTTCATGGATCCCCTGAAATATATCCATAGATCCGCTTCTCTTAAAGTCCTACAAAGAGCTTGAACTAGTTCTTCTGAGGATCTCCTGAAAGGCTTTAAGGAGGAATCTTATGGTTTCAAGTTGTCATGTTAGTATTATTTTTCATGTAGCATTTAAGATGAATAAGACAAAAAGCATGGGACCTCAGAAGGAAGAATAGCTTGGGCACCATTACCTAGTGAAACATAGGATTTACCAATGAAGGTTTCTAAGAGTAATGGTTGCGGTGGGGTCCAGCTCTGTCTGATCTCAACCCAAGTTAGAAGGCTGTGGAGCCTGCTTTTGGAAGAGCATTATGATGTGGGACTTAGGACAAGAACTCCTAGAGTCTATATAGACTATGATATTTACACTAATATATGGAAGAGAACTTCGGGGATAGGGGTAATGAATGGATACTGAGATACCTCTCATCATTCTAGGTTTAGGTAATGAGTTCAGACTAGGGAAGGGGAGAGGACTGCTCAGGGCAGTAAGAAACAGGGGTAAGATGAGATTTTTGCTATTCTTGGAACTAAATTATACCAAAAAGGCACTAGAAATCAAAAGATAAAATGTGGAACAATTCTGGGAAGGACTAGTCAATAGTAGCTATGATAATGATTTTAATAAAGCTCCCAATAGGAATATAAAAATGTAAAAAAAAATATTTTTATAAAAATACAGGCCCTGTTAGATAAAGCTGGGCTGACTCCAAGTGTTTAATGTAAAAATACTTGAAGACTAGTGCTGAATGTTTATGGAATGCTTCTGCAAAAGAAGGGTTTTAATTAGAGTGGCAGCTGGGAACCACATTGGGGAACAACAGATGACTGTTACTTTGCAGCAATACCTGTTGGAGCATCCATAATGTATGCTGCTCATCACCAATTCTAGCATCTTTTCAGCTAAAAGCTACTATTTATTATGCATTCCTGTTTTTAACTAGCCTCTCCTTACTTGGCTTAAACAAAAATGTTTTCTTAGCCACAAATTTAAGCTCCTTAAAGCTTGTCAGTCAGTTTAGTATCTGAATGAAACACTGAGCTAGAAAGGGATTATGAGGCAACAGAAAACAAAACAAAACAAAAACAAGGGAGAATAATTTGAGGAATGTCAAGGGATACTTAGGAACATCTGATAAGAAATAAGCTAACTTAAAGAATCAGTCAGAGTTCACTAGGTATAGTTGACAAAAAGAAACCCATTTAAGCCTGAAGCTTTTGGGTAGATGTGGTTTTTACCAGAGCATCAAACTGATTTTGTTTTAGCATTATCAAGGTCAAGTGTCCCTACCATGGATGCCTCAATTCATTGAACTGTTGGGGAATTTTGTTGTAGCAAATATTGCTTGGAGTGAGTAAAGCTATTGGTTGACTCCAGAAGACTCAATTTATTTACATACACAAATGTTTTGTTGGAATAATATTTATAGTAAGTGGGCTTAGAGAGGGTACAAAAAGCATAGTGAGAGCAAATGCAGAAACTGGAGTCTATGCATCTGGATGCAAATTCTGGCTCTCCTACTTGCTGCTTGTGTGACCTAGGGCGAGACACTTCCATTCTCTGAAAACTCTCAGTTTTCTTATCTGTAAAGTTGTTATACCAGAGAAATTGTAAGAATTCTTTTAGGTTTAACTTTATCATCCTAAGACTCCAATAAACTACCCCATATGCAAAATGTCTTACTCTTGAAAAAAGCAGCTGTGATTGCTCCCCTCCCTCCCATAGTATTCACACTACAACTTGTTATACCTTTTTATATGTTGAATATTCAGATGTTCAAAGAGGGGAAAAAATGGACATATGGGTCAGTAGTTGCTTATGTCACTTTGTTTTTGTAAAAATATCATCTGTGTTCTTTTTCACTCTTCTGTAATCTTGCCCCTGGATGGGAGGAGGTAATGATTCTATCCTCCTCCCTTCCCTCTTGCAAAAAATGAGAATTTGGTTTGCATTGGGATAGCAGATGGTATTCTATCTATCTATCTATCTATCTATCTATCTATCTATCTATCTATCTATCTATCTATCTATCTATCTATCTATCTATCTATCCGTCTGTCTGTCTGTCTGTCTGTCTATCCATCCATCTATCTACCTACCTGTCTACCTGTCTATCTCTCTATCATCTATCTCTATCTCTCTATCTCTGTCTCTCTATCTATCCACACACATATACGTGTACACACACATATATATGCATATATAATGTATATGCATGTATGTGTGTGTATATACATCTATACACATATGTATCTCTATATATGTATGTATACGGCAGCTGGATGGTGCAGTTGATAAGAGTACTGGGCCTGGAGTCAGGAAGACTCATCTCCTTGAGTTCAAATCTAACCTCAGTTATTTACTAGTTGTGTGACCCTGAATGAGTCACTTAACCCTGTTTGCCTCAGTTCCCTCATCTATAAAATGAGCTGGAGAAGGAAATGGCAAACCTCTCTAGTATTTTGCAAGGAAAACCCCAAATAGGGTCCCAAAGAGTCAGAAATAACTCAGTGACAACAATTTAAAACAAAACAGAAAAACAAGGTAAAAAATGATTTGGGTATGGGATGTATGGAAATATATGAAGTATAAGGAATTTTTATTTTCTAGTCTGACCCATTAATTGTACTGTTTTTTCATATCTATGACTAACTAATGTATATAATAATGTTCTTTTATGTTATAAAATGTAATGTGATTTAGAGATGAAAGGAACCTTCATTCCAGCAATTCTTATTTTTTTATAAAAAAATTGAGTAACAGAGAGGTTAATAATAATAATTATTGATATTACTAATCATAAATATATTAGCATTACAAAATACTTTATAGACATTATCTCATTTGAGCCTTATGACTGCCCTGAGAGATGAGTGCTATTATTATCCCCATTTGACAGATCAGAAAACTGAGGGTACAGGGCTGGCTAGGTGGTACAGTTAATAGAGTACCAGTTCCAGAATCAGGAGGACCTGAGTTCAAATTCAGATTCAGACACTTCACACACACACACACACACACAGAGACAAAACTAGTTGTGTGACCTTGGGCAAGTCACTTAACCCCAATTGCCGTATGTCCCCTCTCCAAAAAAGCAAAAAACAAAACCAAAACAAACCAAAACAAAAAAACCTCAAAACCTTTGAGGGTACGGAGTTATTTAGTGATTTGCCCAGGGTTTTACTGAGGAAAGTCTAATTCTAACTTTGGTACCTGATGCATTGTGTTGCCCAGCTAAGAGCAGTACAGGAAATTAGGGGGAGAGTTGGAATATGAACCCAGGCCCTCTGATTCCCAATCCAGAAACCTCTTCTCTTTACTACACGGCCTCTTCTAACAATCTTGATTTCTTGGAAATAGATTTTATAAAGGAACATCCCAACAAGCCAGAACACATTAAAAAATAATGCTGCATCAAAGAGTTTGAAATGAGATGGAGGAGAGGAGAAATAGTCTCAAAAGTGGGGAGTCTAACAACTCCAGAGAGATCACAGTTCTGTTCTCTCAGCCAAGCTTAAGCCTTTGGGCCAGAAAGCTCCCAGGTTAAAAGTGAGGAATCTAGCACATGTTCACATAATTTCTTCCTCTGAATATTAAGCACCTTGAGAATTTTTACGTATAAGAGATTCATTTTATTTCTTTAACCTCCTGAAAAAATTGAATCATTTTCAAAAATTGTGCTGCCTAGATTTCCAGTACTTAAATTAAGCAGAGACTATGTGCAGGGATAAAAACAAAAATAGCCTGAGGAAGGACTAAGCATCTGGCATCACCAGTGGTCAAGCCAGAATCCATTTTCTAAGATTATGAAGTCATTTGATATTGCTCGTTAAATGTAGACATTAAAATGCAGTTATCTTTGGAGAAAATCATCTTAAATTACCTTTTTAATCAGAATTCAAATTATGCATTCTCTACTCATTTACTACTGTAAATGTACTACTATTCATTCCTTACTCATTTTAAAGAAAAGTCAGATATTTACCGCTGAGAGACAGTTTGGTTAAAGCAGTTTCACTTCATCTTTTTGTTCTGCTTGAGGCATCTCCCTCCCCCACAATTTATAGAGTGGGTCCCCCAGAGAAGCCTGCTTCATATTCAAAGTATCTGAATCCACTAAAATTATAACCTACAAGCCTATATCTCTTTGCTTATGCTTAGTAGTCAGTCAGAGCAGAAAAGTTTAGAATAAAAACATTTAATAAAATGATTTAGTAAGACAAGTAACAATAAACTATTTCTTCCATAAATCTGAGGCCTACTTTCTTATAAATATACATGCTAGCAAAGGAGAGAATGGGCACACATAGGAAACATATGGGGAGAAACAGGCAGAGTGAACATGCATGACTATGGTACGTGGGGTAGGCCACATTTAAGTTAAAGGAGCAACGTTTCTACAAGGTGATTTTTGTTTTCTAATGATGTCATCATGATGCTTGTGATGGCCTTGCACCCTATGGTGCAAACATCCATTCCTGGATGTTTAGTATCTACTGGATGCTGCCCTGATGGATATAGCCTCTGATGGCACCTACCCTGCTCAACAGGTAGCTTCCACAAGAAGCGTCTCAGTTAGGCAATGGTCTCTATCAGCCACTGTCAGGCCCAGTGGGTAGATGGTAGGAAGTTTCCCTTTGCTTTCAGCTCTTGGGCTTTGCTGAAGTCTTTGACTATAGGGCTATTTCTTCCTTATAGGAAGAGGGGGTTCTGTCATGATCTTTTAGTGTCTTTTTATATATCTTTTAGAAAAGTAGTCGCTCTTGCTTCAGTCATAAGACAGGCGACAGCTTTCCCTGGTGGAGAGGAGGGAAGAAGGAGACTGTACAATTTTTTTTTCCTTTATGAGGAAGTCTATCAATTTTTTTCTAGAATTTTGGCCGAACCTTTCTATTTCAAGGGAGAGTTTCTTTGCCCCTGGAACCAAGTTTGTTAAGACATAGAACAAAGTCCTTCCAGTAGCAAATACTCTCAGGCTTAATCTTTTACTCAGATTGAACTTCCTGCCCTCTAGCTTATGAAGAACATCCTGTAAAACTCCTGATTTTTAATCTCAGAAGAGTAGACTACAGCCAGTCATCGTCTACGAAAAGGCTATTCAGCCAACACTGCCAGGAACCCTGAGATTCTTAAGTCCCATGGTTTTAGAGTTCTGAAACCCTTTCCATTATCCCTTGTAGAAGACTAGTTTGGGAAGAATATTGAGATAAAACTAAATCCAAGGCATAAGGCTATTATTTTCATATCAGCCTAGTTATATTTCTGACCTTTCATATACATTTATGACCAGCCAAAATACTTTTCAGATGTTTAACTTACAGTTACAGCATGTTGAATTGCGGGATTGCTTTTCCGCAGTTTCTTATATTATTAGCACTGGTAGGTACATGAAGAAATTCAATGGTCATAAAAAAGGCACTTTCTAGGTCTAGATAGAAAAAAAGATATAAGAAAATCATGTGTTGATTCCTGAGCACACTCCACATATTGATTATTTTATACTTTCTCTATCTTCCCCAATTCTCATTTTCAGAAGATGATCTAGTCTTCATTCTTCCCCAGGCGCTTTCTTCATGGCTCTCCAAGTTATTTCTACCCATGCCCCAGAAATGTCTTCATCCTGGAAGTTTATTCCAGCCCAGGAATTCCCACTTTGGAAGTAATGCCTGTGGCCTCTGCCTTTGATTTGGACCTACCAAAACCAAAACCTCCTTTTAAGGGAGGGACCCAGACCAGTCATGTCTTTATTCTTTTCTAGGCTTTGCTCAATCATTTCTCTTCCACAGTTGGATCAAATAAAAACATCCTTTCTTCTTTTGTTCTAATTTAACTGAGATAAATTATCTATAGATCACACAGTTACAATGAATAATTACAATTGTATACAAATCTGAACAATGCAAACTTAATAAATGCATCCCTCTGTGGAAAAGAAAAAAAAAATTCTCTTGCAGGTCCAGGACTGGGAAACTTCTATTCCATTCTCCCCTCTTTTCAGTTTCCCTTTCTGTGTTGTCTTCCCCTATTAGTATGTAAACTTCTTTAGGGTAGGGACTCTTTTCTTTGCTTATATTTGCATTCTCAGTACTTAGCATAGTGTACAGAGCATAGTAAGAACTTACTAAATATTTGTGGACTGATTAAGAACAATCAAGGCCATTTTCCCTTTTCTCTAACTATATTTCTGGCTCTTTACACATGTTCTCTTTCCTTTTTCTTAGAGGAAGAAATGTCTCTCTTATTCCAATAAGCCTCATTATACTTTTGATCCTATCCTTATCTCCGTTCCATAAAACAAAGCTCTTAATTCTTACTTCCCTATTTTGATTAATGGCACCACAATTCTGCCAGTTGTCCAGCCTCAAAACCTGAGTGTCATCTTTGTTTATTCCCTCTCATTCTTATCCCTTAATCACCAATTCATGTTAATTCTCATATCTTTTTGTTTCTTTGCACTCTCATAGTCATCACCTTAGATCAGGCCCTTATTACTTCCTGCTTAGATTATTGAAATACCCTCCTAAATTATCAACCTGTCTTGAGTTTCTCTTGCCCCCAGTTCTTTTTGCCCATTACCTGATTCATATTCTTAAAATAATGCTTTTATAATGTTGTAGCTCCTGTCCCTAGCTGTTTGATTGCTATGCTGTACCTGCAAGATGGATTCTATTCCAACAACTGTTTATTCTGCATAAGGAACACATTTTGTTGGTCAATGGATATATATGAATATATTATGTAAATATATTATTAAATATGTATATATGCACATAATACAGGAGTGTATGTAGATATATACATATACACATAATGTTATACACACATAATGTTACATATCATATATGATACATGTATATATACCTGTACATACATTAATATATTATAGACATACATATCTCATATGTATATAAACATATATAATTGAAGAGGGCAAAGAATGACAAATTTCACAAATAACTATAATTCTAGTTAGAACATGGTTAGGTGTGTTATGATTAGGGGATGGAATTATTTCAACCTGGGGGTCTGAGTAATAGTTTCATGGAGAAGACAGTTTCTAAGCTGGACCTTGAAGGAGGGAAAGAATTTTAACGTACAGAGATAGGAGTGAGGTTGGAAGAGAGAAGTACATTCCAGATATGGAGGAGAGAGAGGGCAGAATGAAATGGAGGTGTAGGGGGGAATCTAATCCAATTTTACTAGTAGTGACAAGGAGTTGGTGAAGGGGAAGTTAGTCTAAAGAGATGATTTTACCCAGATTGTAGACTACTTTGAAAGATAGTTAGAGGAGATATTCTTTTATTTGACAGTCAGTGGGGACCTATATAATATTTTCAAGCAAAGGAATGATATGATCAGCTTCTGTATCATAGTACTACTTTAATAACTATTTGAAAGATGAATTGAGAAGGAAAAAGATTGGAGAAAGGTAGACAAGTTATGAGGCTGTTATAATAATCCAGATGAATGGTGATAAACAGGGTTGAGGAGGTGTTGGTAGAAGCACGAATGGGAAAAACAAGACAGAAATTGAGGAGGAAAATTGCAGCATTTGCCACTGCAGGTGAAAGAGAGGGAAGAGTCAAGAATGACTTTGAAGTTTCAGGGCTGGGTTACTTAGGGATTTTGGAGGTGAGGAGGGTAGGAGTTTAAATGATGATTCCTATGCTTTGAGTAATTCCTGACGTGGGAACTTTCTGCATTAATGTAGATGTGGTCTAGGGATAGAAAGTCAAAAAGAAGACAGTACCTTCTCCCCTCCTTCCTCTCAAAGTTTATGTTCTCCTGGAAGGACATTACGTTATATAAGTAAGTAAATACAAAGGCCATACAAAGTTATCCAAAGTTATTTCAAGAAGAAGCGAGAGCTAACAACTGGAAATCAAGAAATTACTCTAAGAAATGGGAAATATATGGTGCTTTGAAGGAAGCTAGGGATTTTCTAAACTGGAGTTGAGAAAGAATGATTTCCAAATGTCAGCCACTACTGGTACAAAAGCATGGAGTTGAGAGATGGAATATCACACAAGGATCATTTGCAGACTGGAATGGAAAGCATGGGAAATGAAGTACTATGAAATAATAATGGAAAGGTAGGTGGGAACTAGTTTGTACAGGGTTTTAAAATGTCAGGCTGTGGATTTTGTACTTTATCTTAGAGTCAAGGAACATTTGATGGTTTTGCAGTAGGGGATATGGCATGGTTGGTTCTCTGTGTTAGGAATGTCATTTTAGCAGATCCATAGTGAATAAATTGGAGAGGAGAGAGAATGTAGGGGAAGGACCATAGTGAAGCATGAATTGGAAGAAGGGAATGGATGCTACAAAGCTCAGATGTGTATAACTTGGCAAATGATGGGATATGAGGGTTTAGGGAGAAGGAGGAGACAAAGATCATTCCAAGTTTGTTAACCAGTGTGACTGTAGCGCAGTGGTGACCTCAAGAGACATGGACAGATAGGTGGCAGGGAGGATAGAGCACTGAACTTGGAGACAAGAAGACCTGAGTTTAGATCTAGCTTTAGGCATTGACCAGATGTGTGACCCTAGGCAAATCACTTGAGCTTTGTTCACCTCAGTTTCTGCAATTTTAAAATGAGAATAATAGTAGCAGCTGCCGCCTAGGATTATTGTGGAGATCAGTCGACATATGTGTAAAGTGCTTTACACAGTGCTTGGTACACAGTAGGTGCTGTATAAATGCTAGTCATTATTATTAGTGGGGCAGTTAGGTGTCATAGTGAATAAAGCAGCAGTCCTTGAGTCAGGAAGATCTGAGTTCAAATATGATCTCAGACACTTACCAGCTATGTGATCCCGGGCAAGTCACTTAATCTCGTTTGTCTCGGTTTCCTCATCTGTAAAATGAGCTGATGAAGGAAATGGCAAACCATTCTAGTATCTTTGCCAAGAAAACCCCAGATGCAGTAATGAAAAGTCAGACACTGTTGAAATGAGCGAACAACAACAACATCATTATTATTTTCCCTCCCATTTAATAGTATTTTATTTTTTCCATTTACATGTAAAATAGTTTTCAACACTGATTTTTATAAGATTTTGAGTTCCTAATTTTTCTCCCTCCTTTTCTTCCTTCCCCCAAGACAGCAAGCAATTTGATATAGCTTATGCACATACAGTCATGTTAAAACACATTTTCACATTTGTCACATTGTGAAAGAAGACTCAGAACAAAAGGGAAAAACCACGAGAAGGGAAAAAACAATACCCCCTTTCCCCCCAAATAAAGGTGAAAATAGTATGCTTCTCTCTGTATTCAGCCTCCATAGTTCTTTCTCTGGATGTGGGTAGCATTTTCCATTATGAGTCTTTTGGAATTGTCTTGGATCATTGTACTGCTGAGAAGAGCTAAGTCTATCATAGTTGATCATTGTACAATATTAACAACTTTATTATTATGATGGAAGTTTAGAGAAAAAAGGTAACAAATTGGATAATGGGCATTATAAATTTGTTATATGATCTGAACTCGGTAGACCGTCACTATAGCAAGAAAATCCTTTTACAATTTTCTCATTGATTCATATTCTACTCCCCATTGCAGCTTTTCCAAAATTTTTCAATACTCCTCAAATCTCTTGTGGTTCCCCCCACTTCCTGCATCCTCTGAGCTGAAAACCTTGTCTCATATTTCACATTTAACAAAAGATCATTCGCTGAGAGCTCCCTCTTCTCCATTATTCCTCATTTCCTGTCATTAAGATACCTTCTTTTTATCTCCTAATATCTGTTTCTTCACTCTAGTTTCACATTAAAAGATGGCCTCTCCCCATACCAATGCAAACCTTTCTACATGGGTTACTGCAACAGTTGGTTGTTCTCTCTGCCTCAAGGCTTTTCCCACTCTCTCTTCTCCCAGGCTGTCAAAATACACCTTCCTAATTTTCCTGAAGTGTCATATTACTGCCTTTCCCCTTCCCCACTCCATTTTATAAATTCCAATGACTCCCAATTATTATCTCCATAATAAGATACTAATTATGTTTGACTGTTAAAGCCCTTAATGACCTGGCCCTTTCGTACCTTTCTAGTCTTCTTACACCTTGGTCTGTGATCCGGTAACCCTGGCCTCCTTTCCTTTCCTCATAGGTGACAATTCATACTCCAGCTCTGAGTATTTTCCTTGGATGTCCCCTACACCTAGAACTTTCTCACTCTTTATCTATCTTCTAGCTTCTTTGGCTTCCTTTAAGATTCACCTAAGTCTCATCTTCCCCCCATTAGACTATGAGTTACTTGAGAATAGGACTCTTTTTTTTTCTTTGTTTTTTCAGTTCTTGGTGCACAGGAGGTGCTTATTGCCTGACTGATGTCACATTACAATGATGAGGGGGAAGATTTCATTAAGGTGGAGATGTCTAATGGCTATTGGTAATGTGGAACTGGGGGCGGCTAGGTGGTGCAGTGAGTAGAGCACCGGCCCTGGAGTCAGGAGTACCTGAGTTCAAATCTGGCCTCAGACACTTAACACAAAAACTAGCTGTGTGACCTTGGGCAAGTCACTTAACCCCAACTGCCCTCCAAAAAGCAAAAAAAAAAAAAAAAAAGTAAAAAAAAAGGTAATGTGGAACTGGAGCTTGGGAAAGAGTTTAGGGCTGGATATATAGATCTGAGAGTCTTTGTGTAGTGAAAATAACAGAATCCATGGCAGCTGATGAGATAGATCAACAAAGAAATAAGTATAGAAAACAAAGAGAAGTCCTAATACAAAGTTCAGTGGGCAAGAGAAGGGTGATAAGTAGCAAAGAATACTGGAAAGAAACAGTTTGAAATGTTCCAAGGGAAGTGAGAAAGCCCAGGAGACAAGGGTAGTGATCAGTGGTAAAAACTACAGATAGTTCCAGTAGGATGAGGACTAAGAAAATGATATTTACTTTAGCAGTTAAGAGAAGACAGGCAACCCTGGAATGAGAAGTTTCAGTCCAATGGTAGGCTGATAAATCAGATTACAAGGAATTGAGAAGATAATATATTGTGAAAATGCTTGGAAAATCATAATGTGATTTCATACAAGTACAAAACACTAATTGCATGGAATCCATTATTATCATTTTATCTGATATGTAAATCTCTCATTTACGCATTTTGGGGAATATGGCATTTTGCCACTTGGAAAAAAAGCCATTACAAAGCATTTTTAGAACCAGACCATCAACAGCAGTGCCAGCACAGTTGGAAAAAAATGGAAATACGAAGTGATCTATCTGTTCTGACTTTAAGCAGAATAAAGCTATGGAGGAAAATGTAAATTTTTCCCACAAATGTTACAGAATTATGTATCAGAAAGTGTTAGCATCCCTGAGAAATGAAATGTATTTCAAAAATAAAACCAGAAAAATTAAATGCTAGAAATAGTTCCTCAAACCACTGGCAAAATTAAAAAGAAATTGTTGATTATCTAGTTTAAAAGAGCACTGACAAAAATCAATTGAATTTTCCTCTAACTCAGTGGTTCTCAACTTTCCTAATGCCTTAACCTTTAATACTTGTATGTGGGCATGTCTGCTTATGGGCGGACCCGCCTGGAGATGGATAGAGGAGCAGTGTCTCTGTTCCTAAGACCATCGGAAATATGTGTTTTCCAGTGGTCTTAGGCGACCCCTGTGACCCCTGTGAAAAGATCTTTCGACTCCCAAAGGGGTTGTGACCCACAAGTTGAAAGCCACCATAGCTAGCTAATTGAATAAAACTTTATGGTTTAAAGACTCAGATTTCTTTCTCCCATATTAAAATGTCCCACCCTTAAAAGGACCAGGTAAAAATGAGAGGGATAAGCAATTTAGTAAATCACAATCAGTTTTAGATTTTAAAGTCTTATAGCTCTCTCCCTTTCCTAGGCCCCTTTCCTATGGTTTAAGGCTCCCAAAAACCTGTGGTAGGTTAGATTCTGCATTTTCTCCCCTAACTAAAATGGTATCTGTTTTCATTGAGATTCTCATTCTTTCTAATCCACAGATAACACAGGTAGAACATATTTATTCATTTTAACCCGTGTAACTGTAATGGTAATGAAGGGCTAAGTAGAAATAGAAGGTGTGAACTCTGTCTCCTGTTGCTGACATAACAGGAAGGGGTTGGCTGAGACAGGAAATGCGCGCGCGCGCGCGCGCGCGCG
>CM053593.1:291312141-291351072 GCA_028646575.1 Pseudocheirus occidentalis
GTTGTTGACTCTCTTTTCATGATTTTCTTGCATCATTCTCCTTTCTCTTCCCAATTTTTCCTCCACTTCTCTTATTTGTTTTTCAAAGTCCTTTTTCAGTTGATCTATAGCTTCTAGGAAATCTTCAAGTGTCTTGGAAGCAATTGGTGTGGGAGTTCTGACTGTGTTGTCTTCCTCCCGTTCCATGCTTTGATCCTTTCTATCCATAAAAAAGTGTTCTAGAGTTTTATTGCTGTTCTTATTTTGCTTCCTTTTCCTCATGTTGGCCAGTCAATTAATTGGTTGGGTTTTTTTTTTTTTACTTTGTAGAACTCTGCTTCCAGGGGGGAAAGCTCTGTTCCAAATTGCTGGAGTTTGCGCAGCTGCCAGAGCTATTAGTGGGGTGTTGCAGCCCCTCAGCTTTGGCTTGCTGAGAGTGTATCCCAGGACCACCACCCAAGACCACGTTCTAGATCCAGGCCACTCAACGCAAGAGCACTTTGTCCTGATCAAACGACTCAGCCCCCCTGCAGGGTCCGCAAGCCAAGGGCTCTGAAGCAGCCCAGGGAAGGCAGCCGCCAGTTACAGCAGTTCCTGCCCTTCCCCCACTGCTTCCTTGCCCTGGGGGCAGATTGGTCAAACGCTTTTCCTCCCCCAAATTCAGCTTCAAAGTTCCACTTTCACTGACTCTTTCTAATCCTGGCTTGTTAAATGTGAAGGTCCCTTCAGGTGCTGTAGATCTGCACCCCGGGATAGACTCACACTGCAGCTAGGCTCCTCCCTACCACCCTGGGGCCTGGACGTGGTTTTGGTTTCAGGCTGGGCTGGTCTTGGCTCCCGCCCGAGATGAGCCCTGCTTCTGAGCTGCCTTCCTCTAATCCTTATTTTTCATGCCTTGGTAGATGTGGAGTTTGCTGGTGGTGTTGTAGATCTTCTCTCTTGTAGACTGGCTGTGGCTCGGCTTGGCTCCTCCCAACAGCCCTGGCACCTGGCTGTGTTTTGCTTTCAGGCTGGGCTGGCCTCGGCTCCCAGCGTGCCAGATGAGCCCCTCCTGTTGATCTGCCTTCAGCGAGAGATGTATTTTCTGTATTTTTGTGAGTTTGAGAGCCTTAGAATTTGTTTGGGGTCATAATTTATGAGTATTCAGGGTGGCTGTGTGGGAGCTGTGGAACCTTGCTGCTTCTATGCTGCCATCTTGGCTCCACCCCCCATAATCCAGAAGGTTAATTCTTAAGAAGCTTTGACATACAGATTGACATAGATTTTACAAGAAAATGGTGAAAAGTAATAACATCTAACTTCATTTTCCAAAAATTTAGCACCTACTGAAGACCAAGAAAGATATGATTATATAGCCAGAATTATAAGAAGCTTTGTCTTATTTCAAAGACTAACATATAATGAATTCCCATACTACAAATGCAAACCTCCAAATGGCCTTGAAAATTCAATAAATAAACTTTATTGGAACTGGAATGTTATCACAGACAAAACTGTCCTCCATAATTGACTGGACATACCATTGACCTTAAAAACAAAAAAGAAAAAAGTTTCTCATAGATATCTTTTATAGATATCAGAAAAAGTACAAATTTTCAAGTTAAGTGGACAAACTATGCATTTCTAACATAAAGACTTAATAAAAAATTCAAAATCATATGAAAAGAGGAATTATGTATCATCTCCATTGTCTAGTCAGTTACTGGCATCATCCCAAAGATTCTTTGAGCCTATAGAGGATAAACTTGCATCACAACACCTTTATTCAATTACAAAATATCAGTTCTCATCTACTTGCTTAATGGTTGTCAAATATTTAAAAAATAAAAGAACAATAGTAGTATAGCTACTTGTCCTAGACCTTTTTTTTATAATTTGATTTTTTGATAAACAAATACCTTACAATAAATATGCAGGATCAAGCAAAACAACTCTTTATTGGCTCTATTAGAAAATGAGTGTCTTTTCCTTTACGCCATACCCATCAACTCTCTGTCAAAAGGCAAATAAACAGTAAGCCTTTACAAGATATAAGATAGCTTACACATGCCTTCTTGCTCCCAGCATTTGTCATTTCCCTTTTTGTCAATTTGGACAACAATTTGGATATGAGGTGGAAAACAAGAAGTACTTTAATTTGCATTTCTCTAATTATTAATTATTTAAATAATATTTGATATGGTTATTGATAGCTTGCATTTCTTCCTCTGGAACTTACAGTTCATATTCTTTGGCTGTTTATCAATTAAAGAATAACACTTATTCTTGTAAATTTGAACCAGTTATGTGTCTTTGAAATGAGATTATTAAGAAACTTGCTGCAGAGATTTTTCTCCAATTTCCTGCTTCTCTTTTGATTTTAATTATATTGATTTTGTTTGTATAATATCCTTTTAGTTTTATGTAATTGACCTTGTTCACTTTATCATCTGTAATCCTGTATATCCCTTGTTTAGTGACAGCCTCTTCCCCATCCATACATCTGACAGATAGTCTTCTTCTTCACTCCTCTAAGTTGTTTGTGATATCATCCTTTATGTCTAAAAAGAAGCAAGAAAGATAGTTTGAAGAGAATTTTAGAAGAGTTAGATCCAGCAGATGTCTGTTAATTGTTGGATGTGAATAGAAAGGAATATACATAATACTCAGTTGTGTGTAGTAACTTTACATTTTCTCCTTAAAACAACAGCATGAGGTATAACTCTGTTGAGCTCCCAACTCACATCTCCAACTGCCCTTTAGACATCTGAAACTGGATGTCCAGTAGACACCTGAAACTCACTATGTCCAAAACAGAACTCATTATCTTTACCCTAAATTCTCCCACCCCTGACTATTAGTGTAGAGGGCAACACCATTCTCCCAGTCCCTCAGGCTCATAATGTAGTTTTCCTGGATTTCTCACTATCTCTTACTCTCCATAGCTAATCTATTGCCATAGCCTGTTGATTTCAGCTTTGTAACATCATTGAAATATATCCCTTTGTCTCCTCTAACACTGCCCCCACTCTAGTGAAAGTCCTCATCATCTTGCACCTGGATTTTTGCCATAACCTGCTGGTGGGTCTGCTTGCCTCAAGTCTCTTCCCCACTCCAATCCATCTTCTATTCAGCCACTAAAGCAGTTTTCCTAACTCACAAATTTGATCATATCACCACCTTACTTATTAAACTCCACTGATAACACTTCTAAATATGTATTCAAAAGAGATCAAAGAAAGAGGAAAAAAAAACCTACTTGTGCAAAAAATATTCATAAAATATTTATAATGGCTCTCTCCATTGTGGCAAAGAACTAGAAAGTAAGATTATGTATCAATTAGGTAATGGCTGAACAAATTATGGTATATTAATGTGATAAAATACTGTCACATTACAAGAAATGATGTAGAGAAAATGTTTCAGAGAAACTTTGGAACAGTTTTATAAATATAGAATCAAGTAAGCAAACAGGAGAACAAAATTTATAATAATTATGGTGTTAAGACAAACAGCTTTGAAGGATTTAAGAATTTCAATTGACACAATGACCAATCACATTTCCAGATTACTGGACGATGAAGCATACTGCCCACCACTTGACAGGGAGGTGATGAAGACAGGGGTGCAGACTGAGACATATATAAATTTTGGACATGGCCAATGAGGGAATTTGTTTCGATTGACTGTAGAGATTTGTTACAATGGGAGGGAAAATAAAACAGTTATGAGTAATTCAAAAGAGAAATTAAAGAAAAAAATCATTTAAATTGTTTATATCTTGGAATTTTCTTCAAACAGGAAGTTCCTCTGTTATCTTGCTCAATTCTTTCTTGGAACCACTCCATTTGGCTGATAGATAATTCATCTCTCGAGGCTAAAAACAAAACAGAAGCTTGAACACAACTACACTCAAATCTTCCCAAGAGTATAGCTGATTAAGTGTTTGGCTTTCAAAGGGCTTACCTACTGGGATGAATACAAAACAAATGGGGAAATTTAGAGCTGTTGGTAAAGCCAGTAATAACTCAGGATAGATACAATCAAGAGTTGTATTTGTTGCTAAAAAAAAAAATCTGTACACATATGATTGAATTTTCATCCTAGATTTCTGTCATATTAATAAAGTATCCATTAAATAATAAGTTTAATTATGTTTGCATTGCATTGTTGCAATAAAATAATAATATTTAATATTGCCCTTTAAGTTTTAAAAAGTACTTTGGGGAAATAGCTCTATGAATCTACAACTAGTGAAAGCAACATTGCCCTCTATGTTAAATATAAGCAAGCTGAGTCTCGGAACATTTTTGTAAATAGTATTTCATTTTATTGTCACAATCACCCAGAAAGTTAGGTGCTATTCTTATGCCTATTGTACCAATGAGGAAACTGACAGGTGTAAGTAACTTTGTTGTTGTTATTTTTCAGTCATGTCCACCTCTTGTGGACCCATTTGGGGATATCTTGGCAAAGATACTGTAGTGGTTTGCCAGTTCCTTTCCCAGTTTATTTGACAGATGAGGAAACTGAGGCAAACAGGGTTAAGTGTGTGTGGGGTATGGGGACCCCAAAAATCCCCTACCCAGAAAAATTAAAAGTCAGAGGTATCGAGGAAGGAACAGGAAGGTTTTATTGTCTTCCCGGGAAGAGGGCAGTCCTCCCCATGGCAGATCAGGGAGAGGAGGTGTATTACAGAAGACAGAACAAGAATTTATACCCTAATGCAGTCAAGCCCCCTCCCCATTGCTGTCCCTTCTCCCATTGGCTGGAAGGCAGGCTCAAGTCTCAGTCCAATGGCAAATAACAGAGAAGCCTGCCACTATCCCTCTGTGGCTGGGAGATGGGTTTACAAAGAACAAGGAAATAGGGGACAGCCAATTCAAATGTATCTACCCCTATTTGGCAAACACCAAAGTAAAGAAGGGAGAGGCTAAGAGCTTGGTGTTGATTGACAGCAAGGGGAAGGGAGAAGTGTTCTGAAGCAAGGGAGGGGGAGGGGAAAAGGTTACCAGCAAGGTTGGAGGTAGAAAAATCCTAAAGGGCCTAATGCTGATAAGTGTGTGGCAAACAAGGGTGGGCACTGAAAGACTCCTGAAGAAACCTAATGCCAATGTGGCAGCAGTAAAGAAGGAGGAAAGGAGGGGAAGGGGGAAGCTGAAACTCTGGCTTGCTCCCACAAAACTTATGGGCTGAGAAGTTTCACCTTTCCCATTCAAGTGACTTGCCCAGAGTCACACAGTTGAGGTTACATTTGAATTTAGGTTTTCCTTACTCTAGGCCCAGAGCTCTATTCATTGAGCTACCTAGTTGTATGCCTCTTAGTGATCTTTTAATTCCCCAAATCTGATATTTTCCCAGTCCTCACCCTTCTTGAACTCTCTGCTTCATTTGATACCATTGATCATCCTCTCCTGTTGAATATTCTCTCTTCTTTGGATTTTGTTCAAACTTCTCTCTCCTGATTTTCTTCTTACTTAAGGATTAATGAAACACTTTCTCTCTTCTAGTTTCTCAGGTTCATAACCATGATTTTATAATTAACTCCACACTCTTCCTTATCATCAATATCCAATTAATTCCCAAACCTTGTTATTTCTTTCTCTACAGCATTTCTCACATTCTACCCCTTTTCTCTACTCACAGCTTTTATTTTGGCCTTTAGCCCTCCCCTGGAATACTGTAATAGCTTCCTAATCGGACTGCTGTCTCAACTCTCTTCTTCCTCCAATCGTTCCTCCACAAAGTTGCCAATGTGATTTTCCTTAAGTACAGGTCTGATCATATTCCTCTACTCAATAAACTCTTGTGGCTGCCAAAGTCCTCTAGGATAAAATATCAACTTTTATTTCACTTTGAACGTTCTTGACAATCTAGCCTCAACCTGCCTTTCAAACCTCCTTGGAGTTATTCCTCTTCCTGCATTTACAAACCAGCCTTTTAAATCCCCTTTCTGTCTGCTCCTAACATACATCACAATCTTTTATCTCTGTGCCTTTTCATTGGCTGTCTCCTATCCCTGGAAAGCACTTCCTTCTTCCTGCCTCAGGGATTATTTTACTTCTTTTGATTTGTAGTTCCAACACCACTTTCTACAAAATGCCTTTCCTGATTCCCTCAACTCTCAGTGCCCTCCTTCTCTAACTACCTTGCATTTAAGTCCCTTGTATTTATTTTGTATGCATTTATTCTCTTTATGTTATCTCCTCCAATAGAAATAAGTTTCTTCAGAGTAGGGAATGTTTTATTTTTTTGTCTTCATATTCTCAGCATGTTATAGAATCCTATCACACAGTAGGCATTTAATAAATGCTTATAGATTGATTGATTGATATTGTGCCTGTCCCTTCCCCTTTGAAAGATTCTCATCCAATGTGATTTTGTTTTTGTTTGTCCTTCATTTTCAAAGACCAATGACATCCTGGGATGATGTCTTGGCTTGCTTGTGGTTTGGATTTAAGTGAGACAGAGTTGCACAAAGTTTTCAGCCTCACATTCTCTTCCAGAGTCATCAAAGCCTAGTGGCAAGTCAAAAGGCAGGACAACTGTTGATGGCCCAGGATGCAGTGACATCTTTGATGTCTGACCCAAGCTCTAAGAACTCCACAGTGCCTGCCTCAATCATCTCCATGGTTATTGAAACACATTGTTCTTGTTCACCCATTCCACCAGGGAAGTCTTCACGGCTTGGGGTAGACACCTTTCTAACCCAGTAATGGGTTTGATACCATTTGGTTATCCTCAACCTGGTTTAGCCTATCTGCCTAGAAAGTTTACCAGAGTGTGGCAGCTGAGCATGCTGCAGCTTCTTGGAACCACAGGCGAAAGTTGGGGAACAGATGGAAACCAAAAGTGGATGAGTAGCCCTGAAATGGGCTAGGTAAGCCCTCATACTAGAGGTGCCAGTCCTTGGAACTCCTTGAGAAGAATCTCCTTCTGTTAATTACAATTGGTATCTTCTCTGTAATTTATAGTTTTAGAGAGCAATAAGGTAAGTTAAGAGAGTTTAGAGAGCAGTACATAAGTTAAGCTCAGGACTACATAATCAGTATATCTCAGAAATGGGACTTCAACCCATGTCTTCCAGATTCAAAGGCTTGCCTTCCATTGCTCCTCTAATAATCCTCTCCTACATCTCCCTAAGTGGTTTAAAAAAAATAAAGCCTGAAGAAAAACTTGAACAAAGATTACAATAGCTTTCTTAAGAACTAGAAATAGATGTTTGAAAACCTGACGTCACTACTAATATGGTTTTAGACTCACAAAAAGTACCTGGAGTGAGGCCAGAATTATCAGAGGAGCCAAACTTTATTCTAGCTCCACTCACAGAATTCTGCCCTAATTGTTTACTGAAAAATAAATGAATGAGGTTTAGTTCTGGCTTAAGATATTAAAGTCTTTCTCTAAAACACAGATGTCTGTAAACTTTATGGACAAACTTATTTCTACACAGAACATAGCTGAGAGATAGCAAAAAGAAAAAAAGAAAGAAAAGGGAAAGGAAAAAATTAAAAAGAAAAAAAAAGAACTCTGAGCAACCAAAAGTATCACAAAGTTCTTGTGATAAACTTTATTCACAGGAGAGTCTTCAAATTTTTACTCAGAGCCTATGTACTCTTATTATTCACATAATTTTAACAAGCTTGCATAAATTCTTCTCATTCATATACAGCTTCTACACCCCCAGTAAAAACAAAACAAAACAAAACAAAAAACACAAGGCTCATAATAAGTAAGAACCCTGACAACAGTGAAAGATACTTGAAAACTTGACAGGAAAGAAACAGAAAAACTAGGTTTGAAAACTGAGAAAAACATTCGAGTTAAGTGTCACTTAGTGTAGAAATATCATCCTCTTCAATGTAAACCCTGTGTTATAACAGTATTAGAATTTATTTTTGTACTAATGTTTTCTCAAAAAAGGACAAATTATGTTCAGTATACTCTGTTTAAAAAGGCAAGAAGGTTGAAAAATATTTCCACTGCATCTTTCTCAACTTGGAACATTCCTCTACCAAACTGGCCCCTTTCTACTACTGATCAGTTCCTCCCAGGGCTCCATTTTTGGGACCGGCCCAGGTCATCCAACTTTGATTACCCTCTTGACTCTGTTTTCAACTTTCTGGACTTTGCCATCATGTCTTAGTTGAGATCTCACCCAGGAAATTGTCTCAGACCTTGGGGCCTCCCCAAAAAACATCCACATATCCCTGTAATCTTCTTCCATTGATAAACTCCTCTGGGGGCCTCCATTTTGGGAAGACATTCAGGTTAGCTATCCTTCATTCCCCTTTGATTCAGACTGTTCAGTCTTTGCCACCATTCCCCTACCCCTCCTTTTTCAGCTCCTTTCTGTATGTTGTCTTTCCCCATTAGAAAGTTAACTCCTCGATAGTAGGCACTGTCTTTCTCTTTGGTTTGTATCTGTATCCCCAGCATTTGGCACAGTGCTTGGCACATTAGAGCTTAATAAAATGTTGTTATTGTCAAGTAATTTCAGTTGTATCTGACTCTTCATGACCCCATCTGAGGTTTTCTTGGCAAAGATTCTGGTTTTCCATTTCTTTCTCTAGTTCATTTTGCAGATAAGGAACTGAGGCAAACAGAGGTTAAGTGACTTGCCTAGGATCACACAGCTAGTAGGTGTCTGAAGTCATATTCAAACTCAGCAAGATGAGTCTTTCTGATTTCAGGTCTAGCATTCTATCCACTGTGCCACTAGCTGCCCTATGCTTAATAAATACTTGTTGCTAAAAAGTTTTTTTTTTTTAATTTGTTGGATTAAAGAGAAATCTGGAAAAAACATCTGGAAAATTTGGCTCTACAGAATGACTCCATAAGAGCTTTCTTGATAGGCAATATTAAGAGATCACCTAGGTTTGATAATATCATAATTATCATTTGACACCTCATTATTTCATAGCTATTTGGAAAAGGGGAAGAATAGTGAAAATATACTTTTCAATACCTCCTAGAACAATAAGTTTCAGAATGGGCAGTGGGTGACCCGACTAAAGAGAAAGCTTTCTCTTATTACTAGATTGCACAGTTCAGATTCAAAGTTAACCTGTACCTTTAAAAAGAAAAGCATCCCTAATGAAATACAGATATGGCACAGGGCCCGGAATCCAAAATGTACAATTTGCCATCAACCCTCAGGGGGAACTGAGGAACAGGCTACAGAGAACCAGCAAGTTGGCATTTTTATGCCCCTCTTAGAAACTTCTAAATAGCCTGGCAAGTGGGAACTAGACTAGAAGTAGTCAGAAGAATGTGGGAAAGACACTCCTCATACAAGATACTTTGTTATGCCTTCCTTTCCATAGGATGTGCCCTGAGGAAGGTAATACTTCCTTACCTCTACCTTTTAGAATACCAAGTATCCTTTAAAGTTTAGCTTGAGCACTATGGTTTCTAATCCTCATTCAACCCCACTCTGAGCTAGTAGTGCTTTCTCAAAAAAAAAAGGAAAAACTTTCTGCTTATAAATATTCTATTTATATGAATATATGCACATCTTGTCTCCTCTGGTGGTAATAATAATGCTGAGGATAATAAATAATAATAACAATAATTGGTAGGTCCCTGTTATATCCTGGGCATTATGATGGACAAATGAGAAGTGATAGAAGAGTCAAGGATGATGCCAAGCTTCAAATACAGGTAAGCATGTGACGTCATCAATAAATTAGAAGAGTCTGGAGAAATGTGCTTAAAGGAAGGAAGGAAACAAAGATTTATTAGGTAGTACTGGGTGCCAGGTTGGTTGGTTGACTGTTGTCCTTCATTCTCAAAGAGTACCAAAATGACATCATGTTGGAGTCACAGGATAGTGTATCCAAATGGCTGATCAGACCAATACAAGTTTGGAAGTCTTTACCGTATTTGGGGCACAAATAGTCCACATGAACATTTGTGGTGGAGATGTCTCTAAATTTGGTCAACTCACACTTCTTTTGAGCTACTAAAATTCTACTTCACTCAAAGAGAACAGCATTTTTGATGCGGGCATTCCCTACTGAGCACCAGTGTCTCCTCTGTCATGCAATTAATTCTAAAATTCTTCAGAGAGACCTTGAGCATTTTGCTTCTTGGGAACTCCATATGAGCACTTGCCTTGCATGAATTCTCCATAAATGGTATTTTTTGGCAGATGTATGTTTGGCACTAGAATAACATGGCCAACCAACGAGAGTTGAACTCTGTAGTAGAGTTTGAATGCTTGGCAGTTTAGTTCAAGAAAGGACCTCAGTGTCTCGTGCCTCATCTTGCCATATGATCTTCAGAATCTTACTAAGACAATTCAAATGGAAATGTTTCTGGTTCCTAGCTTGTCATTGGTATACTGTCCAAGTTTCACAGGCATACAACAGTGAGGTCAGCACAATGGCTCTGTAGACCTTCAGTCTGGTAGGCAGTCTAATACCACTTCTCTTTCACCTTTCTTTCAGAGACTCTCAAACACCGAGCTCGCTCTGGCAATGTGGACACCAGCCTCATCATCTACATGTATATCCCTGGAATGTATACAGCCAAGGCAATTGAACTTATCCACAGCATTCAAAACTTCTCCATTTACTGCAACTGATGATTCAATATGTCTATTACAGTGCTGGTTGGTGGAGAACCTATGGTTTTTTTGGTGTTAAGTGTTATGCCTAAATTTGCACAAGCAGCAGAAAATCTATTTGCCAGGTACTGGGTAAATAGTACTTCATTTGATCCTCACTACAACCCCAGGAGGTAGATGCTATTAATATATCCAATTTACAGTTGAGGAAACTGAGATTAAATGATTTGGCCAAGGTTATATGGTTGGTAAATATCTCTGGTGAGATCTAAACTCAGATCTTCCTGACTCCAGGTCTACTATTGCCCCACCTAGTTGCCTATGTAATCTAATTAAGGAGAAGGCATTATTTGTATTCTCAACTCCAAGCACACAGCCTAGAATTAAAAGGTATTTTAAAATGTTTTTTATTGCTTTGATTTATTTTTTTTTTGCTTGATGGAGCAGCAGTCAATTCTTTGTCTCTTTCTGTCTCTGCCTCCTCTATTTATCTGATTTCCTCCTCCCTTTCCTTCCTTTTTCTTTCTTTTTTCTTTTTCCTATCCTATATCCATGTTAACAGCAGCATCATACCCCCATCTGGTGTCCCAACATCCACCCTCATCCCAGCTTCTGTGGCAGAGAAAACACCTTTCTTGTTAAGAATCTTCCTTTTAGGTAATTCTTTTTCATATTATTTTTTATCTCTTCCCCTGCCTGCTTTGGCCTTGGTAGGTCACCCCATTTTTTGTTAAAATATGGTCAATGGGATCTAGGACAGATATTGATTGGTAAATTAATTTTTTCCTACTCACTGAAATGTTTGTATATATTTACCTTAAGAGTAGTCAGGAAGTATATCCTCAACTTATAGAAATTATTTTAATGAGTTTGTGCTTAGCTAGAAAATTTCCCCAAAGTCCATGTGCTTACAAGTACATCTATTCCTCTCTCCTGAGCAACATTTTCTCTCTTTATGGATTTAATATGGATTAAATATGGATTATGGATTAAATATAGAATTTAACAAACCACAATATACTAATGATCCTTTATTAAAGATGGTGAGATTATTCATTATTTATTAAAGCTGGTAAGATAGTGAGGGCAGTCAGTTATACTCTGGAACTACTTCCCAGAACAGTAACACAAAAGTTTTACTACCTTCATACACCCTAGATTCCAGTTTCATTGGACTAGTAACTGTTTCCTGGGCTTAACAAGCCCTCTTCTACCTCCATGAATTCATTAAGGGAATCTTCCATGACTCGAATACACCCCCTCCATCAACAAAAATAAGTTGATGATGAAAACATAGTGACCAATTCATGAAAAATTAGATTTGTGGGAGAGTTTGGAATGAAAATTCTTATATTAAGGTTGAAATTCTAAAGTCTCTTTCAGTTTTAATCAATTTAACTCAATTTTCTAATAATGTCCCCTATTCTCAAAAATTGAAATGGTACTGACTCAGAACCATAGAACAAAAGAAAATAACAGATCTGGGAGAGACCAGATTTACTTGGGATACAGGAAGAGAATTTAGACATATTCCTCTGAAGAATGAGGAAATGGTCATGCTTTCAAGGAGTTACCAATACCCACATGGAAACTTGGAAAAACCTTGAACACTGGTGATGTCTGAACACACCCAACATAATCTAGTAACCACTAGACTGTGAAATCCACTCTTCCTGGCATATAGCCACCACAATGATGCATCTGAAGTGTGATCTTGCTTACCTACATGGATTCCAAAGTCATGTTGGCAAGAATGCTGCTTATGTAAATACAATAGACCATCATATATCTTTAGAGTATAAAATGCTAACTCCTTCCTTCTGAAAGGAAAACTAAGACAGAAAACATGGTTCACAGCTCATCCTTAACTCTATATATGACAGGTAGTATAAAAATGCACATCCAAAGCGATACTGTGGTTTTCAGATATTTTTAAATGTATATTGTTGATCTGTTCTTATTTTTAATTTATACTCAATCCCTTCATAAAGAAAAAATATCTCTGAAAGTAGTAGTAGTAGTAGTAGTAGTAGAAGTAGTAATAGTAGCAGTAGTAGCAGTAGTAGTAGAAGTAGTAGTAGTAGTAGTAGTAGTAGTAGTAGTAGTAGTAGTAGTAGTAGTAGTGGTGGTGGTGGTGGTGGTAGTAGTAGTGGTAATAGTAGTGGTAATAGTAGTGGTAGTAGTAGTGGTGGTAGTAGTAGTAGTAATAGCAAGCATTTATTTAGTATTTTAAGGTTTTCAAAATGCTTTCCAAATATTTTCTCATTTAATCCTCACAACTAAACTACCTTAAATTTTGTTTAGTTACTTTTGTGATGGTGGTGGTGGTGGTGGTTGTTAACAGCATTAAGTAATTTGCTCTGAGTCACACAGTTAGTGTGGGTCTATGTCAGATTTGAACTAAGATCTTCATGATTCCACCAGGGAACTCTATTTACTGTGCATCAGATGAGGAAACCGAAGCAATCAGAGTTCAAGTGACTTGTCCAAGGACACAAAGCTAGTAAGTATATAAGGATGGATTTGAACTGAGGTCTTCTTGACTCTAAGTACAGCAGTGTATATACTGTGCCACTTAGCTTCCTCAAATGTGATTAATTTTTACCACTGAGTATTGTGATTTCATACTGGGAATCATTAAAGCTATAAGAGAAAGCACTAAAGAGTTTCTCCATTTTAGTTGTCCTAACTAAATATAAATTTATGCATTTTTAATAGATGAAATAATTGGGAGTATATTCCTTGGAGTGAAGGCTTAAAAAGATTAAAATATCATGAGACAATATTTTATTTTTACATGGAAAAAGAAACAGTATTCTCCCCCCTAGAGAATACTAACTTGTTTTCCAAATTTAGTGTACCACATACTTGGAGTACATTGGAAGAAGTGTGATCCAATGAACGGACTGTGGATGTGGAAAATGGGATTCCTATCCTCTGATTGTTTTTTTTTGTCTTTGTCACTTAATAGCATTATTTTGCTATGGAGAACAGGGATTTTTGTTTGGTTTTGTGGTTTGGTAATAGATCAATTATGAAAATAAGACATGACTTAGATGGGTTTATAGTAAATTCTGAAATGGCAGTTCCAACGTTAAGTTTGAAATTGTTATTAAATGAAAAGAAGTAGCTGCATTGATGAGACTGTGGGATCATTGATTAGATCACAGATTGAAGCCTTCTATAAATACTGTGCCCTGGGGCAAATTGCTGACCCACTCTTCTGAACCTCATCTGTCCCATTGGGATACTATGGTCTATCTTGGTGAGGCTACCTCAATGTATTGAAATTATATGCAAGTGTTTTGAAGTCTATAAAGAATAGTATCATAGAATTCTAGAATATCAGACCTGAAGACCACCTTAAGGATCACTTACCATCACTATACCATTCTAAAAATGAAGAAAGATACACAGAACAATTAAGTGATTTTACTCAGTGTCACATTGCAAGTAAGTTGTGGGGTCCAAATTCATATTCAGATCCTCTCAATCCAACTAAGCACTTTTTATATTATGCCATGCTTCAATAGCTGGTGTCCAGTCAAATTATTGTTTTATGTCTGACTTACTAATTCTCTGAGACAGTTTTAAAGCTCCTGTGGACTCTTAGAATTTTAAAGTTGTAAAGAACTTCAGAAGTCATCTGTTTCAACTTCCCACCAAATTCAGGAAGCCACTTTATAGCACTACTGATGGCTGTTCTTTATGAACACCTCTAGTGGTGCTGGTGAAGTCGTCTCTTAAGAAGGTTCTTTTCCTTTTTTAATAGCTAGTCAGCTAGATAGATAGACAGACAGACAGATAGATAGATAGATAGATAGATAGATACATACATACATACATACATACATACACAGAGATATCTATAGATACAGATATATATGTATAAATATATATATATATAAACATATAGAAATATACAAATTCCTTTTATTTATAGAGACTGATGTAAAGAACTCCCACAGGAGCAAATTCCTTCTATTGCTGTTACATGGGTACTTTCTTTGCAACTTATAGCATTAGAGAGTTGCCTAAAACATCAAGAAGTTAAGTGACTTGGCCAAGGTCATACAGACAGTATGTGGTAGAGATAGGCTTTCATTCTCGATTTTTTATTCTTGTTTTTCAGAGAATATAGTTCTCTATCCACTATGCCATGTTACCATCTGTTTCCCTATAAACTATCACCACTCGTCTTCATTCTGCTCCCTGAAACCATAGAAAATAAATCTATTATTTGTTCAATAGGGCAGCCTTTCTTGACTTACAAATAATTGTCATATCTTTCAAATCTTTTAAGTCTGTTATTATTAAAAGTATTAAGTATTAACTTTCCCAAATAAATTTCAATAAAAGAACTTGCACATTTTTTTTGAGCCCTTGTACATCTTCCCAGGGGATATTTTGAGGAAAAAAAAAGTCAATCTGATCTGGACAACCATTCATTGAGTATTCTGAGTTCAATAATTGCCTGGATATTGAGTAAACCCACTTGCTAGCTTCAAGAAGCCAAACGGGCCAACCAAAAATCCCAAGAAAATAACTGCAACAGAAAAGTATGCCTCCTGAATGGGAGACTGTTTCCAATTCAGACCCAAACTCATAGACTAAATAGAGATTTCCTGTCCTAAGATTGAAATGTATACAGAATTTCACATTGAGAGATAGGAATTGACCATGATGATTACATCATATTCTTGTTATTTGCTTCCCCAAGATTCCCTTGGGTCTCAGACCTGAAAGACAGAGACATTAATACAGAGACTTCCTGTCCTAAGATTGAAACGTATACAGAATTTCACAGTGAGAGATAGGAATTGACTATGATGATTACATCATATTCTTGTTATTTGCTTCCCTGAGATTCCCTTGGGTCTCAGACCTGAAAGACAGAGACATTAATACAGGCATGTCTTCTTCCAAAAAAAATGTGCCTTTGTTCAGGAATCTTACAGTTTTTGAATAGGGAAAAATTCTTGGGCTGCAATGTGATGCTCAGAAGTAATTTAATGCTATAAATGTTTATTTCTTAGCTACAGTCACAGGATTACCATTTTGTAAGCACCAGGACTAATTTCTTTTGCCCTACTGTATACTAGTAAGACACCCCAAAATACTCCAAGTGGTTCTGAAAGAGCATTAAATGTATCTGATTATCCAAATAGTCTGAATAAACACTGGAAACCATGTTGAATGTGTGCATGTGTATGTCTCAGAGAAATAGAGAATTAGAAGAGAAGAGAAAGGGAAAAAGGAAAGATAAATGTGCTAATCTTTGTCTATTTATAGGGCTACTACCAGCCTGCTTTCAGTAGACCAGTCTGTGTAGTTTCTCAAGTAAAACTTATCTGTTCATCCGACCTCAGACACTTAAAACTTTCTAGCCATGTGACCTTGGGCAAGTCATTTAACCCCAATTGCTCTGCCCTCACCCCTCCAAAAAAGCAAAACACAAAAACAAAAACAAAACCCTGATCCATTCATGTTCTCTCTCAACTACTTGTCCATCCTCTCTATGACCCTAGAGAATATGAGAGTTGAGAACAATTGTCATATTCTCTGTGGTCATAGAGAGGTTGTCTATATTGAGACTGAATCAAAAATCCAGATTTCAATAATGCCATACATGTTAAACAACTAAGCTATCTGGCAACAAATTTTAATTCTATTCAAAGTAAGGTGAATCTGAATTCATTGAAAGATAATATGCAATAATTGCAATGTAATTCAATAACTTGAATTCAAAAGTACTGAGTACAAATTCTATCTCAGTATCCTAGCAGCTGAGTGACCTGGTATAATACCAATGCAATATTCACAGTTCCCACAACAACTATGAATATGCTGGTGTAGATCTGAATTACAAAATGTAACACTCTCCACATGGAAGGCAGAACCAAAATATTTATTCAAATACCAGAAAGCCTAATCTCAACACCAGAAAGCCAAATCCACCATAGCAACCAAGAAGTTGGTACACATTACCAATGAAGAAAGCCCTGAGAGCCCCAACCTTTCCTTCTATCAGGCCTTCAAAACAAAATGGGCTCCCTGGAGTGCCAATGAAATATTTACAATGCCAATGGCAACTGTAAAAATCTTAGTGTAGTTTTCAATAGCAAAATATAACACTTCTCATATAGAAGACAGAAGCAAAACATTTATTCAGATACTAGGAAACCAAATTCCAACACCAGGAAACCAAATCTATCATAGCAATGTAGAAGTTAATACACCATAACACAGCAGAGAGCCATAACATCCTTTAGCCTTCCCCCAAGCCAACACTCATGAGCCTAGCTGTCTTCCTGGGTGCATCCTATCCTCCCTCCAGCTCTAACTGCTCTGACTCCTAGCTTCCTGTGGGCTCTGCACAGAGTCCATGAGACTACATTCACCCTATTTGGGGACAGGGAAGATCTTCAAATTTCCATTACCATTACACTTCCTTAAGCAAGGAGGTCATAGACAAAAAGAAAGGTTCCATAAATGTGAGAGTGTTCTGAGGAGCAATTTTTCAGACAGTAAAACCTCATCCATCAATTGGGGCATGGCTAAAGAAATTGTGGCAGATGAATATAATAGAATGTTACTTTGCTATAAGAAGTGATAAAAGGAGCAGAGTCAAGGTGGTGGAGTAAAGGCAGGGACCTGTTTGTGCTCTACCAAATTGCCCTCCAAACAACATAAAAACAATGCTTCAAAATGAATTCTGGAGTAGTAGAATCAACAAAAAGATGGGGTAAAACAATTTTCTAACCCAATAAGACTCAAAAAGGTTAGCAGGAAATGTCTATCTCATTGGGGTGACAATGGAGTATAATTCAGTGCAGGTCATTCTGCTACAAGCCAGTAGCAGTCCTTTTGGTGACTGAAGTGACAGCAGTGGTGGCCTCAGGAGCTCTCAGCCCACAAATGGTAAGGGGCTCAGAAAAGTGATCAAAAAGACACTACAGGGAATGCTTTGCTTGCAATGGGAGCAAGATTCTGTTGCATTGTCTATATGTGGTCTCAGTTCATAATTCCCATGTGAGGAGGAATACTTGCAGGAGCAGGGATCCTGGGCACAATTCCAGAGGAGAAATGAACACTTGTGATGGCTCACAGACCAGAGCACAGGCTAGGAGAACATGGTCACACATCTACTTAGATTATACCACCTTAGAATTGAAAACACACAGACTCCAAGAACTCACACTAGCACAGTAGTGAAAACAGTAACACAAAAAATCTGAAGCTTGTAAACACCAGCAGGGAGTTCTTGTGTCCTGGTGTTTTAATTTTAGAAAGATACCTCAAAACATATCAAGTGCTTTGGAATGAGTGTTAAAGGTATCTGATTATCAAGATAGTGTGAGCAAACACTGGAAACTCTGTATGTTTGTGTATGTTTGTGTGTGTGTGTGTGTGTGTGTGTCCCAGAGAAATAAAGGAAGGGAAGAGAAAAAAGAGAAGGGAGAGAGAGAGAAGAAGGGAAGGGAAGGGAAGGGAAGGGAAGGGAAGGGAAGGGAAGGGAAGGGAAGCAAAGGGAAGGGAAGCAAAGGGAAGGGAAAGGAATGAGAAAAGGGCAAGAGTGACCTATTCTGGGAGTAGAGCCCCAACTTTAACATGAAGTTAAAAGTCAAGAAACAGACTGGGGGAAAAATCCAACAACAACAACAACAATAAAAGAACCTAACCATAGAAAGTTACTCTAGAGACAGGGAAGATCAAAATACAAACTCAGAAGACAATGAAATCAAAGCATCTATATACAAAGCCCCAAAGAAAAATGTGAATTGGTCTCAGTCCCCTCTCTAAGGAAAAAAATGCTAGAAGACCTCAGAAAGGATTTTAAAAATCAAATAAGAGAGGTAGAGGAAAAATGGGAAAAGAAATGAGAGCAATGCAACAAAATCATGGAAAAGCTTGGTAAAAGAGACACAAAAAATACTGAAGAGAACTCCTTAAAAAGCAAAATTGGTCAAATGGAAAGAAATGTACAAAAATTAACTGAAGAGAAGAACTCATTAAAAAGAAGAATTGGTTAGATGGAAAAAGAAGTACAAAATAATTCATTAACAATAAGAATTGGGCAAGTGAAAGCAAATGACTCAATGAGACAACAAGAAACAAGAAAACAAAATTTTGAAATGAATAAAACAGAAAATGTGAAATATCTCATTGGAAAAACAACCAATCTGGAAAATAATTTAAGGAGAAATAATTTCAGAATTACCTTGCTACCTGAATTAAGACTACCTGAAATCCATGATTAAATAATAAAAAAAGAGCTTAAATATCATAATTTAGGAAATTGTCAAGAAAAACTTCCCTGATATCCCAGAACCAGATTTTAAAATAGAAATTAAAGGGATTCACTGATCACATCCTGAATGAGATCTTAAAATGAAAGCATACAGAAATATTATACCAAATTTGAGAGTTCCCAGGTCAAGGAGAAAATATTGCAAGAAATCAGAAAAATAATTCAAATATCATGGAACCACAGTCAGGACAACATAAAATTGAGCAGCTTCTATACTAATGAATTAGAGGGCTTTGGAAGATGATATTCCAGAGGGCAAAGGAGTTAGGATTACAACCAAGAGTCATCTACCCAGTAGCACTAAGTATAATCCTTGAGTGGAGGGGATGGATATTTAATGAAATAGAGGATTTTCAAGCATTCCTGATGAAGACTAGAGGTGAATAGAAAATCTGACTTTCAAATAAAAACTCAAGAGAAGCATAGAAAGGTAAACAGGAAAGAGAAATTATAAGAAATTCAATAAAGTTAAATTGTTGACACTCCTACATGGGATGATAACTCCTAAGAACCATATCATTATTAGGGTAGTTATAAGGAGTATACATAGACAGAGGATATGAGTCTGTTGACTATTATGGGATGATATCCAAAAACATAAAATTAAGGGGTGAGATGCATTAGGAGAAGGAGGAAGGGAGAAATAGAAAGGGGTAAATTATCTCACATAAAAGAAGTACAACAGAGCCTTTAAAGTGGAGAGGAAAATGGGGAGGGAGGTGTTGAGAAATGCTGGAACCTTATTCTCATCAGAATTGGCTCAAAGAGTTAACATACAGACGTAGTTGAGTATGGAAATCTATCTTACCATATAAGGAAGTAGGAGAAGAGTGAGAGAAAAGAATTGAGGACTGACAGAAGGGAGGTTGAATAGGGGAGGTGACAGTCAGAAGCAACAGGGACAGAGGGAAAGAAGAAAGAGAGGATATGTGGGGGTGGGGAGGAGGTTGTGGCACCAATGCAATATTTACAGCACCCATGATCACTATAAAGACTGTGGCTATAAATATCACATGATGTTTGATAAAATATACCAAACTCTCCATATAGAGGACAGAACTAAAGCATTTATTTAGACACCTGAAAACTGAATCCCAAAACCAGTAAGCTGATTCCATCATAGTACCAAAGATATTAAGAAGCCATAATAACACTGAGAGCCACAGCATCCTCTAGCCTTCCCACAAACCAATACAAGATCAATATCTACTCACAAATCTCTCTATCTCCTTAATGAGCATCCTCTCTCTCCCCCAGAGTCTGGCTAGCTCTCACTACCAGCTTCCTGTGGGCTCTGCTTCCCTTCAGCAAATTCCTCCCATTACAGGCTCCATGTGATCACATTCAGCCTATTAAGGGAGAGAGTTTACTTTCACAGCAGGGGAGGTCTTCAAACTCCCCCATAGGTCTATTAAGGGGCAGGGAATATTCAAATTCCCATTCCCATTACAGAAGTGAAGCAGGAAAGAGAGAAATAGACAGTAATCATAACTGTGAATATGGATGGGATGAACTCACCCATAAAATGGAAGCAGATACCAGTATGAATTAAAATCCTACAATATGTTGTTTACAACATATGTGTAGTTAAATAAGGGGATAGAGCAAAGTCAGTTGTGGTTCAGCTGAAGTAAAAAAAAAGGCAGGAATAGCAATCATGATCTCAAACAAAACAAAAGCAAAAATAAACCTAATTTAAAAGGATAAGCAGGGAAACTACCTCTTGCTAAAAGGAGTCACAGAAAGTGAAGTAACAGTAGTACTAAATATATATGCACCAAATGGCAGAGGATCCAAATTCTTAAAAGAAGAGTTAAATGAATTATAAGAGGAAATAGACAGTAAAACTATACTAGTGGGAAACCTCAATTTTAGCTCTCAAAGCTAGATCCAGCTAACTAAAAAATAAATAAGAAAGAAGTCAGAGATGAAGAGTTCTTAGAAAAGTTAGATATGATAGACCTCTGGAGAAAACTGAATGGAAATAGAAAGGAATACACCTTTTTCTCAGCTGTAAATGGCACCTACACAAAAACTGACCATGTATTATGGCATAAAAATTTTACAACCAAATGCAGAAAAGCAAGTATATTAAATGTAGCCTTTCGTAATCATAATGCAATGAAAGTTACATTGAACAAAGGGCCATGGAAGCATCTAGAAGGCTTCCCCAAAATAAGGAGTGAAGCAAAGATACTCATTCTCACCATTATTATTCAATATTGTGCAAGAAATATTAGCTACAGCAATAAAAGAATAAAAGGAAATAGAAGGAATTAGAATAGCCAATGAGGAAACAAAACTATCACTCTGAAGATCATATGAGGCAAATTGAATACTAGAGAATTAAGTAAAAAAAACTAGTTGAAATAATTAACAAATTTAGCAAAGTTACAGGATATAAAATAAACCTATATAAATCTTCAGTATTTTTATATATTTCCAACAAAGTCCAGCATCAAGAAACAGAAAGAGAAATTCTACTTAAAATAACTGTAGACAATATAAAATACCTGGGAGTCTACCTTCCAAGACAAATGCAGGAAACATATGAGAACCCATTACAAAACACTTTTCACACAAAGTCAGATCTAAACAACTGGAAAAATATTAATTGCTCATGGATAGGCTGAGCCAGCATAATAAAAATGACAATTTTACCCAAATTAGTTGGCTTATTAAGTGCTACACCAATCAAACTATCAAAAATATATTATAGAGGTAGAAAAAAAATTGTAACAGAATTCATCTGGAAGAACAAAAGTTCACAGGTATCAAGCCAATCAATGGGGAAAAAGTCTGTATAGGAAGGTGGCCTAGCAATATCAGATCTCAAACTGAATTACAAAGCAATAATCATCAAAATAACCTGGCACTGGCTAAGAAATAGAGTGGTAAATCAGTGGAATAGGTTAAATACACAATACACAGTAGTAAGTGACCATAGTAACTTAGTGTTTGATAAACCCCAAAATCCAAGATTTGGGGATAAAAACTCAATAGTTTACAAATTTGGGGGGGGGTGGTGGGAACTGGAAGGCAGTTTGACAGAAACCAGTTATAGACCAAGATGTAACATCATATACCCAGGCAAGGTTAAAATGAGTACATAATTTAAACATAAAGGGTGATGCCATAAGCAAATTAGAAGAGCATGTAATAGTTTGCCTTTCAGATCTATAGGTAAGGGAAGAATTTATGGCCAAACAGGAGATAGAACATTTCAAAATGTAAAATAGATAATTTTGATTACATTAAATTAAAAAGATTTTACACAAACAAAACCAATGGAGCCAAGATTAGAGGGAAATCAGAAAACCCAGGAGGAGGGAGGATTAAAGTAATTTTTTTTTCTGATAAAGGCTACATTTCTCAAATATATAGAGAACTGAGTCAAATTTATAAGAATACAAATCAGTCCCTGATTAATAAATAGTCAAAGGGTATGAACAGGTAGATTTCAGAAGAAGAAATCAAAGCTATCAATAATCACATGAAAATATGCTCCTAATAATTAGATTAGAGAACTGCAAAATAAAACTCTCATGCAAATTTCACAACTCCAAAATAAAAGACCTCACACCTACCAGATTGGCTATATGACAGAAAAGGAAAATGACAAATGTTGGAAGGGAAAATTGGGGCACTACTTAATACATTGTTGGTGGAGCTGTGAACTCATTCAACCATTCTTGAGAGCAATTTGGAACCATACCCAAAGGGCTATAAAATTGCATACTCCTTTCACCCAGCAATAACATTTGTTCTGTATGCCAAAGAGATTTTAAAAAAGAAAGACCCTTCATAAAATACACACACACATACACACACACACACACACACACACACATACACACATACACACACACACATATAGCAGCTCTCTTTTTTGTGGTTGCAAAGAATTAGAAATTAAGGGGATGCCCATCGTTTGGGAGATGGCTGAACAAGTGTTATATGATTGTAATGTAATACTATTGTGCTATATGAAATGACGAGCAGGATGCTTTCAGAAAAAACTGAAAATATTTACATGAACTGATATAAAGTGAAGTTAGCAGAACCAGAAGATTGTACACAGTGACAGTAATATTGTTCAATGATCAACTGAATGACTTAGCTATTCTCAGCGATACAATGATCTAAGACAATTCCAAAGGATTCATGATGAAAAATGCTATCCATTTCCAGAAAGAGAACTGATGGAGTCTGGATGTAGATAAAAGCATGCTTCTTTAAAAAAAATAACTTTATTTTCCTTGGGTTTCTTGTATTTTTTGTCTCTGTTTACTTTTAAAACATGACTAATATGAAAATGTTTGGCATGACTGCACACATATAACCTATATCAAATTTCTTACCTTCTCAATGAGAGAAAGAAGAGTAAGAAAGGGAGAAAATTTAACCTCAAGTTTTTTTAAATGATTGATAAAAATTATTTTTACATCTAACTGGAAAAAATAAAATATTTTTAAAACACAATATTGAATATATTGTCTTTGGAGAAGCATGAGAAGGCATATCAATCAATGTAAAGCAAAGTAACTAGAATCACGTAAATAATGTACAAAATGACTAAAACAATGTAAAAGGAAATAAATAACAATATAATAAGACTAAATTGTCATATAATTAAAACAACTAAGCCCGGCCCTGAAAAAAAGATCACACACAATTTTGGCATATGAGTGGGAAACACCATTTTGGAGGAGAGTTCCATCTAAATCAGATAGTTATTTTCAGTTGTTTTTTAATTGTTTCAATCATGTCTGATTCTTCATGACCCCATTTGGGGTTTTCTTGGCAAAAATATTGAAGTAGCTTGCCATTTCTGTCTCCAGATAATTTTACTAATGAGGAAACTGAGTCAAATAGGATTAAGTAACTTGCCCAGAGTCATACAGTTAGTAACTGTTTGAAGCCAGATTTGAACTCGGGGAGATGAGTCTTCCTGACTCCAGGCCAGGCATTCTATCTACTGCACCACAAAGCTGCCCATGAAAATATACAAAGCACTATTAAATGCTTTTAGTTATGCTACATAGAGAGGCCATATATTTTTCTCTATTTTAAAGCTACAGAAGGAACCCTCACATTTAGTCAAACACTCAAATTGAATGTAGAATTGTTCATTAAAGTACCAAGTACATAGACTTGGAGGGATCTTCAGGGTCATCAAGTTCAATCCCATTATTTTATAGCTTGAGACAAGAAAAGCCTAAAGAGGTTAAGGGACTTGCCTAGAGTCTTACTAAAAATGGAGCTTTATAATTTAACAAATAAAACAAAATGTCACCAAGTATGGTAATTGTCTGACTCACTCTATTTTAAACGGCATAGGTTGTTTTGTATTGAATTTTACATGGAACTGATTTCCCCAAAGGACACCAGGATGCCTTATTAGAAAAGAAAGAAGTAAAGCAAATTTATCCGGTTCCATAAGAGTTTTGCTTTTAACCAAGTAGAGCATAGCTAAATAGCACTTGCCATCCATTATAAATAGAATCTGGTGCTTATCAATCTTTCTCACTGGGAAAGAATGTAAAACAGCCAAGGAATGAAACACCCAAGAAGGCTGCCTGAACTGTAATATTGATTTTTTTTTTAATTCCCCAAACTTTCCTCTAGACAGGGAGCCATACATTTTTGGCCACTGAGTTTCTCAACCTTGGGAATGATGTGATGTTTTATGGATAAAAATAAAAGGAGGCAGTTACATCAGCAGTAAAAATGTGCTGAAGCAGTCCCTTCCTTTTCAAGTTGGCCTTTAAAGGCACTCTCATTATCTTGACCAAAACTGTACAGTCACTCTGCATGCTCTAGGAATGAGAACTGTTCATGTAAGGGCTGGTCCAAAAGGACATCTAGAGAGCCAATAAAATGAAGCAACTAGTAAACACATTACAAAAGATGCTGAGTTAATGCCATAGTGTCATTAAATGAGCTCAGTAATAAAGCCTCAGGAAATTGCATTTGCTTTGTGTTTTCCCATACAAGGAAGTGATGGGGGGAGGTGATAGAAGCTAGGCTAAAGAATTTATGTTTTAGCTTATATGGAATAGGGAGTCACTGGAAGTATGTGAGCAGACAGTGATATGATAGCATTATTACAGTAAGTATACATACAGACATGCATACATCTATACAAACGTTATATCTATATATGTTTCAATACTGCAAAAAAAATTTTAATTAAAAAAAAATAGGACACATGAGTGTTCCTTCCACTTGTTTGGATTACAAATTTTCTATAAACAAATGGATAGTCTGATATTTTTCATGGCCAAAAATATGTGTCACCCTCTGATGAACCTGGTGATGTCTCTTCAGACAGTAGTTCTTATATAATGGACATAAAATATTCCTGTGTTCTTTGAAATTACTAATAGCTGTTGGCCTTATTTTTAAGACATTATTGCTAACAACTTTCTTCTATATATTGTAATTCTAAGATCTTAATTAAAATGGATAAAGGTAGAATAAAACAAAGTACCTCACTGAGTCTATACTCAAAACTATTCCAATATAGTTGGACCTGTGTTCCGTTGTACTAGCTTCAAGAATCCCAGGTCACTTTCATTTCAGAAGAAGGAATTTTGCTAAGACTTTAGCAGAGGCATAGATACATACCTACATAAATAGAATTGGATACAAGCAATTCTTATTAGAACATTTATAGAAGATAAGGTATAGGACTTGGAGCACAGAAGAACTGGGTCCAAACCCCACCTCCCTAGGCAAATCACTTAACATGTATGTATTTCAACTTCCTCATCCATGAAATTAAGTGATTGGACTCAATGGCCTCTAAAGTCCCTTCAAGTTCAAGAATCCCCTTAAGCATTTTTGTGAGCCACAGAGCACTTGGACTGTCATGTCTCAGTCTTGCCATGTGACCAGTACATCTTCACTTTATATTGTACATTTCTTTGATGTCATTTTTCATTTGGATTTTCTTTGAAGTTCTCTGTTGGTACCATTTTGCAAACTGATTACACCCTTCATGTGCCTTTGCTAACTATTATATTCCCTGCCTAATCATTAAGTAACACTAGGAAAAATGTATATTTAAATGGAACAATGACTATTTAAAATATCACTATCAAGGTTTGGGGATGGTTCAAAGTAACCTTCAAAAAGGAACTATGAAATTGATTCCTGAGCCTTAGAAAACCTCTTCTCAATCAAACTTCAAGGTAAAATAACATCAGATAGAACCTTGGGTTCTTGGTGTGAGGTTATCTTGGGCCTGAGCTTTTTGTGTTTCTCTAATTCTTTTAGAATATAAAGTTATCTGTACTTTACAATGATCTTCAATGAAATATTTTTAGTGTAGAGCGTATTCTTATTTTAGAAAATGATACTTACTTGTCCTGTGGTTACAGAGTCTGATGCCATCATGGAAACTAGACTCTAAGAACTCTAGATTCTTCGAAGAGGAAAGAGGTTTTGGTCACATTGGGAACATCTGGATGTACCACATGTGACGATATACACTGCACTGAAGAAACCTAAAACCCTGAGGCTTGAGTTTAAACAGTTCAGTGAAAAGTTTTGAGTTTTGGTTTGGTCTAATCTCATAGGACATATCATGGTTAAAACTCAACCAGAAAATTACATATGACTATGATGTGCTTCAAATGCACATGAAATATTGGACTTAGAATAAGAAATAACAACCAGTGATTGAAATAATTATCATAAGTTTCATAAGTAGAATTTTGGCTACAGAATACTCACTTACTAAGGGTGAGGGTTACGAAAAAATTTAGGATGGGCCTACTATATTTTTTTTTTTGTCCTTAGCTCAAACGCTGAGCAAGCAATCTGAATCCCACGGCAGAACATTGCAAGACTTAAATAACATTGGCTTTTGGATGCAGAGGAGCAGAATCAGTATTTGCCTTTATTTTAAGTTCTTAATATTTATGTGCAAAAATATATATAGTGGATTATTTTTAAATTGGATTCCCTAGGAGCTTTTGGCATGTTGTGTCAACGTCCTTGAATATACCTCCTCCCTCCTTGATTTCATATACATCTATATACATATGTGTGTGTGTATACACACACACACACACACACACACACACACACACACACACACAGAGACAAAGGAGAATGATTACCCAATTACATTATTGTCTTACAAGCACTTGGTTTAGATTGTGGGAGTAGATGCCTGGGGAAAATTCATTCAAATTGTGTTCTTATTCAAAGTTGTATCCAGATCCTAAATCTTATCTCCATTCTCTTCTTTCTCTTCTCATTTCCCCACTGGTCAAATTAGAGGGGCTGGACTTCAAAAAATTCTATAAAATTTTATATTGGAACCTTCTAAAAATTCTATAACCCACCCAACTCAAATTCTTCAGTGGATAATTTTTCATTTATGAGAATCATTTAAAATATTTCCTATCTTGAAAGTCTCCAGATACTCTTTTCAGCACAGTCATGAGGGGTCACCTTTGACCTGGCATATTAGATTCCTACCTTAAAATTGTATCCATCCAACCACTGAAAGACTCATGCAAAGGAAGAGAGAGAGAGAGAGAGAGAGAGAGAGAGAGAGAGAGAGACAGAGACAGAGACAGAGAGAGACAGAGACAGAGAGACAGACAGAGAGACAGAGAGACAGAGTCATCCAGATAGTATTCAAGCTGTAAATGAAACTTTAAAAAGAAAAAGTTTCTTTGCTTTCTTAAATTCGCTCCCATTTTGAAAATCTTACACTAATCCAATAAAAAGCATTGAAGAAATTATGGAAAAAAGGACAATATTTTTGAAGCCTAGGTCATGCTCACTTGAAAAGTCCAACTTCTTTTTTGGACTGCCTACTGTCAGAAGTAAGAAAATAGAAAAGGAAATAATTGACAAAAAGAAAGAATTTATATAGGAAAATATAGGGAGTAGTACTTTTTTTTCTTTTTACAAAACGAGGTAGAAATAACTTCAACTCAGTAGTTCTGGGATTACAATCTAAAATTAATTTCTTCAATTAAATCTTTGTATAATGTGTTGATAATAGCTAGAGACATTGGCACATATGAGATACGTAAGAGTTTAGTAACAAATGAACGTCTATGTAAGTGATGAAGTATTTCTAAGTTTTATTATTTTAATGCCATGGAAATTAACTCATATTCATATGTTTTGAATAATTGTCCTATCAAGTTAAAAGGAAAAGAATCAAAACACCACTCCCCCACCTCAATTTAATGAAGGCATTTAAAATAAATAGAACTACAGACAGGGAACCTTAGCCAGGATAAAGTGGGCACACATTTTTTTAAAAAAATCTTACATTAAAATTAGAGTTATTCCCAAAATGCATCCACACCCCTTACTATAAGCTTTGATCTCAATTTCAGTTAAACCATGGTGAAGCTCTAATTTCTCCTTTTCTTCACATTTTAAACTTCTCAAAATCAGTGTCAGCAAGTCTCATCATCTCATGCACCTGTGAAAAGTGCTGGCTAAGAGGAACCTGACAAAAATGCAGGTTTTTCTCTCTGTTTTCTGATTGATTCACTTTCTGGGTCTGAGGGAAAAGCTGGGTAAAAATAACCTTGACTGGGAAAGGAGTGGGGGAGGGGAGGGAATGTTACTTTGTTGTGCTCATTAATTCTCTCTTTCACCATAGTCTCAGCACTTTGTTGAGCTAAGTCAACCACATGGCAACATGGCAAAGTACTCGAAGCTACAGTGTTCTTTACATGCTGAGAAAAGGAACTATACAAGTATTTCCAAAAGTAGCTTGTCTAGTAGGCACATGACAGAGATATACTGAGAAGTCAAAGATAAGTTTTATTACAGAAAAATTATAGATCATTTTGGATAAGCAATCTTCAATATTCGAGTTGTCTGGAGAAGCAAACTAACCATTGTTTGCCTGCTCCAGAGGTCCAAATAATAAGTAGCTGCCACTAAGAAATTAAAGGTGAACGATTTTCTATCTGTCAGTGAAATGTTAGTGGGTTTTGTTTTCCTTTTTGGGTTTTCATATTATTGCAGATCCTGTAGCAAATATGAAAGCTTTTTGGAAAGCTTCAACTTTCAAACAGTTAATTACTGCTCATTTGGTAAACTAATACTAGAATATATTGAATAGCTGAAGACTAGCTAAGGGTGGTTGCTCTTGTTGTTGTCTAAGTTATGGTAAGAACTATAAGTAAAATAGGAATTCAGAGAAGAGATGGAGCAGTGGTAACTAAAAACAGTCCTGGAACACTTCATGAAGGCGTAGAATATAGGACTTGAACTGGCATGTGACACCTGGATAGTAATTATTTAGATAGCATTGTGGAGGAAAGATACTCCAGGTGTGTATGTTGGGTGGTGGGGGTTAGAAAGGTAACCACTTATTCCATAAAACAAAAGGCAATGGTGCATAAAAATTAAAGAGCTGTTCTTAAATCAAGGAAGACCTGGGTTCTGGACAAATATCAGTTGTGTGATTCTAGGCAAGTCAATTGATCTCACAGTGCTCTGGACAGCTTTCAAAACTATAAAATGAAGAAAAGATGCTGATCTGCATTGGTAGATAGAGTTTCCTTCCTGAGGACTGGGAATGTCAGTGAAATCATACGTGTAATCATTATTCCTTATTTTTTAAATATTATAGAAGGTTCCATAAAGCTCTATTATATTATTCTAATAGTAATAGATATTGCCAAGAAATGCTGTGATGTATCTTTGAAGATTCAAAAAGATCCATTAAACACTCTACATGTGACCTTAGTTTGAAGGGGAGACACAGAGACAGAGACAGAGATTCAGAGACAGAGAGAGGGACAGAGAGACCATCACAAAGAAAGAGACAGAGAAAGATACAATGATAGATCAATAGATCACTCAATAGATAATAAATATTCAGGACCATATAATAATATGACTAATGAAAATAATGTTTCCCAGTGGTGACTAGGTGATGCAGTGAATAGAACACCAGCCCTGGAATTAGGAAGACCTGAGTTCAAATCTGCCCAGACTGTGACCTCGAGCAAGTCACTTAACCCCAACTGCCCTGCCAGGGGAAGGTAAAAAAAAAAAATGATGTTTCCCACTTACACATTATTTTCAGAAATCTAGTTCTTCTAAGTAAAGATAATACTAGTCTCATAATGTCCTTCAGAATTGCATGGGTGGGGAGTTAGGATATAAGCCTATTATGAATATTCCTCAATCACAATTCAATGAGCAAGCACTTACTTACTGAGCCCCTACTGCGTTCCAGACACTGTGCTCTGGGCTAGCAACTGAAAGACACAAAAGCAACAGCCCCTGCCTTCAAATGTCTCATATTCTACAGGACAGAAACACTGTGGACACAGATAAGAGCAAACTAACGTGCTTACTATGTACTAAGTACTGTGCCAAACACAGGGGACACAAACAAAAAGAAAAACAGTCCTTGCTCTCAAGGAGTTTAGCTTCTAATGCAAACATATAACATAAAAGGGAACTGAAAGAGGACAGAAGGCAATGATAGGGTCAGAGGCAGTGGAAACATGGTGACAGATTTTGGAGAATGAATGTGGCACCCAGGAGTATGGAAAATATTCCAACTTTTTAGGGTGTTTTGCTTGTTTTGAGGGGGAAAGGCAGGGCAGTTGGGGTTAAGTGACTTGTCCAAGGTCACATGGCAAATAAGTGTTAAGTGTATGAAGCTGGATTTGAACTCAGGTCCTCCTGACTCCAGTCACCTAGCCACCCCCCAAGTACTTTCTAAGAATACAATATTATCACTTTCCTCATTTTGGAAACTATAGCTCCTACAAATGAAGCCTAAAGTCTTATCACCTTTTTATTTTTTTTTCTGCCATATCACATTCTTTGCTTCTATTGAGGCTGTAGTCCACTAAAATCAACAGCATAGTATACTGGACAGGGCATGGAATTTAGAGTCATGAGGACTTGGGTTTAAATCCTGCTTCAGCTACTTACTAGTTGTGTGACCTTGGATAAGTCACTTAACTTCCCTTGGTTTCCTCATCTGTAAAACAAAGCCTCCTCTAGATCAAAGTCTATTCTCTTATGAAAACCCCAAGACCTTTTTCAAACCATCTTGTCACTTCAAACCTGTACTGAACTCATGAAGTTGATCTAATACTTAAGTGTAAGACCTTATATTTCTCTTTTTTTCTTTCATCTTTTTATTTGCCCCCCCTTTCTAAACTGTTGTGATCTTTTTCAACCCTGACTCTGTCATCCAATATGTTAGTTATCTCTCCTAGCTTTGTGTCCTCTGTGTCTTGTATATACGAGTTTGTTTGCATGATGCGTGCTCCATCAGCATGAAGGCAGGAGGTCAAGGATTGTATTTCTGTCTTTCTCTGTATCTCCATAATGGTGCCTGTCACAAAGTAAGCACTTTCAACAGAAGGACTTAAAGCAGCGGTTCTCAACCTGTGGGTTATGTTCAATTTGTAACAATGAAAATACATCCTGTGTATCAGATATTTAGGTTATGATTCATAATGGCAGCAAAATTACAGTTATGAAGTAGCAACAAAAATAATTTTATGGTTGGGGGTCACCACAACATGAGAAACTGTATTAAAGGGTCATGGCATTAGGAAGGTTGAGAACCACTGCCTTAAAGCACAATGTAAGAAGCATTTAACCAAAATTACAGAACATCATTCATTTAATTGGTCATTTCTCAAAAGACACTTTAGTTTCTCTAGGCACCTTGGAGATCATTACTAGCAACAGCTTATGACTGAACTGCCATTAAAAAAATATTCTGGTTATTTGAATTCTAGGTTGTTTGGATTCTACCTAAGTGGGAATTTATTATGCAAAAACATAGTGTATAATTTTTAGCATAATAAATTCTCAGCTGTTATCTTTATTTTATCTTGCAGTTTCCTCTGTCACCCCACCCTGAAAAAAGCAGAGAAAAGTGAAGAAATCTATCTAAATTTAGACAGTTCTAGGATGAGAACGAAAAAAATTTAGTGGCCTCAATAAGACCATAATATAATGCCGACATGTAGGCCTTGCCATGTTCAAACAGGACAAAAATAGCCAATAAACAAACTACTCCAATTATAATAACTTGGGTAGCTTTCTGACAGATCTAATGTAGGCCTCTCAACGAGGAGTTTCAGATCACTTCTAAGGAAAGAATATTCCAGACCTCTTTTCATTCATAGAAGAAATATGCTGGGCATGTGGCATCTCTTTTGGTACATCACTGCTCTCAGATAAATGGCCTCCAGTCATTCCAAAATGCACAAATGGGCTTGTTTAATTACAGTAATGTTCATTCATAAATAACATCGCGGCAGTGGCTTAAGAGTAAAATATAATCCTTTTCCATGGAGACCAAATAGACAAGCAGATTCTAATTGAGTCCTATGTGTTGCATTGGCAGAAGGAAAAATGTTTTGGGTTATCTATTTTTATTTTCAGTTGCCTTACTAGGTTCAAATCAAAAGTTACTGAAAATCCAGGAGCCACATCATCCACAAAATAAAAATTTAATAAGGTTATGAATGTCTATACTAGAAGAATTTGGTTTTCTGGATCAGATCTTAAAATGTCAGAATGAATTCCTGGCTAAGGGTGGAAAAATAAATTGGCCAGAGACTTGATTAAGAAAGCTTTCAAAATTGAGACGGAACAAGAAAATGCCCCTAATAAAACTAAAACCCTATATTATGGGGAGCAAAGAGAATAGTATTTCAGTAAAATAATAATGAGGATGCACCCCATAATTTGTAAATAAAATAACTGAGACTAGAGTCCTAAACAGAGCTTTACCTAGCAAATGTCGTGTTTTAGGTTAGTAACATGAAACAACTATGAGAAAAAATAGTACTAAACACAACCTTCTACCAGTCATGGTTAGAAACCTTCTGACATTGACTCCATGAGGGAGAGACTAAGACTTAGATTCATTGGAGTAGAGATTACGTTATGTCTCATGGTAAGAAAAATTCCAGGACACTAACCCTTTTCTAGGGAAACTTAGGGATACCATGAGGTTAGTGTTGGATAGATCACCAACTGAAGAGGAGTAAGGCAGGTTCAGCTGTTCCCCTGCTGTACATTTTTTTAACTCTCTTACTTTCAATACCCTGTTTGTTATGATTTAGTTATGATTCTGGTCATAAACAATGCTTCTGGCCTACAATGGCTATACAATAATGTACTATACAAAGGAAATGAACAAAGTTGAAGTTAAATTTTTAGTACGTATTTGTAAATAAAAGCTTGTAAGAGGTATCAATATTAAGTGTTGTTTTCTTTTGATAGTACTAGATAGATTTCCTTTAGGTAGTCATCCTGCTGAGTTTTGATGGAAGCTCAGAATTCTACAAGGTAGGGTTGAGAAAGGCATGCATCTCAAGAATGGGAGCCACTCCATGCAAAGACACAGGGAGATGAGATGGAAGGTTATTTTCAAGAAGGTACATGTAACTAGAATACATAATGGGGACTAATAAGCAATAAACTTTTCAAGGTAGGCTGGAGCCAGATCACAAAAGGCCAGAAAGAGAAGTTTATTTTATCCTACAATCAAGAGAGAACCTCTGGAAATTTACATAATTAGAACATGTTTTAGGAATATCAACTTCTCAAGAGTGTGTGTGAAGGATGAATTGGAATGGCAAGAGACTGGGGCAAGAATAAAGTTCAGGTTCAAGGCTGGGGTCAATTATTTCCCAAGGTATTTACAGAATTTGCATATGTGATCACTGAAACCCTGTTTTGAAAAGTCTTTGAGAATCAACAAAGATAGAGTGGAAATGGGCACTGATTTTTAAAAGGAGGGAAAAAAATCTGAGAAAGTGGAAACGGCTGATAATATGATTAAAAAGGCATGGAATACCATAGTGTCCAAAGAATTAAATTGAAGATTATCCAAAGAATCACAAAAAGGTGTATGTGATGTACAATCAGGCTACCTGATTATATTACAAAGAATTATGCAGAACTTTTATAAAGTATGTCATCAGAGAAATATATCAGAAATATATATCTGACAAAAAAAAGATGGATCAGTCTTGTAGGAGAAAATCAATGCACTGTTGCATGGAAGCTTTCCAACAACTGGACAGAACCTTTTCATGGTCAATTTTTGAAAAATATGGACAAGAATAGAATGGTATGGTCAGGTGTGAATGGATTTTGATCTGCATTGTTAGAGGGAGAATACACAAAGATGAAATGAAAGACCCAATAGAATGAAGGATACCTGTCATGTCCCTAGACTGTAAATTCAACAAGGGGAGAGAATTTGCCTTGTCTAAATTTGAATTACCCTGTAGCAATTATCATAAAGTTTTGAATAAGATAGACCTGAACAAATGTTTTTGAGCAGATTTTTAAAGAGTGGGAAAAAAATTGGTTTCTTACATTAAATTTTTGGCACAATGGAGGGGGGTAAGGAGAAAAAGCAGTGATTTCTCAGGAAATGCAAACATGCACATCAAATATTAATGTCAATCAAACATATAACTACAAATTATGCAAATCACACACCTAAAGGCTATCACCAAAACTAGTCAAATGAATTTTGCAATATTTATACATATTATTGAGTCAAGAATAAATTTTGTATTTCAATTATAAAATCAGCTGTAAACTTAAGGAAATATTTTTTGCCTAGCTAGATTAATACACAAATTCCTTTGACTAGTGCCAAGGGACAGTCAGTGTGTGATTCAGATAATCTAGGTCTCACTTTATAACAACAATTAGAGCCAGAGGAGGTCAGACCTGAAAGAAAACTTAGAAACAGAATACAATCTCCTCTATCTTTAAAAAAATTACTTTCACAATTGTAAGTTTTGTATCAGTTTCATTTCTGAATACATTTCTTACCCCTTCCTTACTCAGAGAACCATAGCCTATAACAAAGAATTTTAAAAAACAACCTATTATTGTAGGTGTTACGTATATTGGTTGTTTTTTTTTTAATTCTGTGACCTCACTTTTCATCAGTTCATATGTTTTCCCATGCTCCTCTATATTCTGTGTCATCATTATTTCTTATGACTCAACTATGTCCTATTATATTCATGGACCAAAATTTCCTTAGCCATTTCATAATTGATATACATTTGCTTTCATTCTTCACTACCAAAAAAAAAATTAGTCATAAACATAAGTAGAAACTTTCCCACTCCCTTTAAATATATTACTAGCAGTAGGATCCCTTCTTCAGAGGACAAGGACACTTTAGTCACCTTTTTAGCATAATTCCAAGTTGCTTTTGAGAATGACTGAACTGATTTACAATTCCATCAACAATGTATCTGTTTAAACTGTTTGTTGATATGCTTTGACATATTGTCAACTCAACTTGCAATCCTTTCATTTTAAGGAAGAAAAAAATAAGGCTAATAGAGGCCTCTGAGATAAAATCTTTATGCATACATTTTTGGGGGGGAGGGGTGAGGTGGTGAACTAAGCATAAGTATCTCAAATCTCCAATTCTCTAATACAGATGTGACCAATCTCTCTATTTAGTAGATATTTATCCTTCAGTGAATTATTGTTTTATGGTGGGACTTTTGCATGAGTACTATGGAATCTGGCAAATCAGACATCTTCTCAGAAGGGATTGATAGATAGTTCCAGAGTAATTTCAGGAAGTAAATTTAAATTATTATCAACAAATCTTAAATAGATTTAGTTAGAAGCTGTTCATTGATAGGTATATCTAGTTTGTTCTCTCACAGTATCATTAAATAGCTTAATGCCACAGGGAAGACACAGTAGGAGACAAAATACACAGATGAGGGAAACATTTGAAGAAAAATGCTGCCATCAAAGAAAAAGGAAATTGATGTTTCCTTGTTCCTTAAGACAGTGTGGTTACTTTGTTAGGTAAAGTGGACTTATGTTAAATATACTGATCTGGGAGATGAGATGAAGATTTTAGTCTAAGTTCTATCAGTAAATAGCTGTATGACCATCAGTAAATCACCAAGACTTTCAGAGCTTCACTTCCCTCATTCATCAAATTAGAAGCTTAGAATAGAACACCAAATTTTGTAGTATGAAAGGGAGTCAAGTGACCATTTAGTATAACCCACACATCCCCCAAAAACTCCTTCTGTAACATACCTAACAAGCTGATCTTCCAGTCTTTACTTAAAGACCACAAAGGAGGAGGAATTGACCACTCCATTCTACTTGTAGAGCTGCTAATTGTCTGGAAGTCTTTCCTGACATCACACCTTGAATTCTTTCTAAGCAAATAATTACTGCTATTGTTCAGTCATTTCAGTTAAGTCTGACTCTTTGTGCTCTCAAATGGAGTTTTGGTGGAAAAGATAGTGGTGTGATTTGTTATTTCTTTCTTCAATTCATTTTACAGAAGAAGAATGAAGGCAAACAGAGTTAAATGACTTGCCCAGGGTGACAGAGATAGTAATGCTTGAGGCCAGATTTGAACTCAGGAAGATAAGTCTTCTTGACTCCAAGACCAGCACTCTATCCACTGGGCCACCTAACTGTTCCCAAGCAAATAATTCTACAAATAATTCTATTCCAAAAAGACTAAAGTTTAACAAATACACAATCTTTATTATTACTATTATAGAACCTATGTACCAATATCATAGACTTACAACTGGAAAGGACTGGAGAGCTCATAAAACCCTCTCATTTTATAGATAAGGAAACTGAGTCTCAGAGAAGCTATATGACTTACTCCAAATCACCCGAATAAATGAAAGTGCCTGTCGCTTCTACTTTGAACTGGGATTTGAAGTGAGGTTCTAATGATTATAAATGCAGGATTCTTTCAACTACATCACTAAGTCTTCCAAGCAAAGGGTAACTTTAGATCATTCAGATGAGTGGAGTTTTTTTTAGACTGATGGACCACAGGACTTGTGTTCTTTTTAGGCTTGCCCAACAATCTAAGAAAAGAAAGGAGAGAAAATATTGTAAGTTAAACTTCTTTGATGTTGGAACCTATGAGCATCTGTTGGTCTGGTCAGCATCAATTACCATAGATACACAAGTTGCAATGTGGAAAGCTAAATTTGTGGAATACAAAGATAGCATGAACTTTTTCAAATCCTAAACAACTATGAGGTTCCCTTAGCAACAGGATCATGGGCTATTTTATAGCACTGGGTCAACCAGCTGCCATTCCTTTGCTGATGATTAGAGATTTGTTATAATTGCCCTTTGTGCCTATAAGAAGAACATAAAACAATCTGAACTTTCCATTATTTCCCCCAAATTTATTGTTTGTATATTTTTTCTTTGACAGGAGGCAAATTTATGCCTCCTAAGATTTGAAGAATTTGGTGGGAGAACTTCCTTTGTACCTTTGAGTCTGGATTGGAACTCAAGCTTGTTTACTCTTGGGAAAAAGAAAACCTTCTTATTCCTCATAAGGAAAAATATATATATTTTTAAGCTTTATAATCCTTACTCATAAGGTTTCTGGTACATACCAAGAAACATTATGAGTTTAGTGGGATACAATAAGAAGCAGATGGGATGGATTTCCCTTAAAGTCCAGAGTCTGAAAATTAGAAGGAAAAGGTGCCTAACAAAATTCATTTTGAGTTCTGCCAAACCCAGGCCATTTGCAAAATAGTTTGAGGCAGTCTCAGAATCCAACTTCTTCCAAGCTAAGCTGGGCAGGACTGGTTTGAGGTTCTTAGGGTTTGAGATCAGGTGGCATTAGCAAATCTCTTGCCCATTGTAATTAGGAGCTTGCTTATTTAATGCAGATTTTGGAACTGTAGGTTTAGAGAGAATTTTTGAGGTTCTATCACTCTGCTTCTAGGAATTACTCCACTAATCTATTCTGGATAGATGATGAAGGGAAAAGATATTATTTCTAAAGTCCCTCAGGTATGCTTTTGTATATGTTAGTTATTTTACTTTTTTATATAGGAGGGGTGAATTAGAATAGAAATCTTAAGATTTTTCCCTAATACTCCTTCCCCCAGAAACAGAAACTCCCCAAACTCTTTATGGTCAGAAAACCAACAGTCAGTTCTATACAAAGATATTTCAACTTTCATTCAGTTTGAAATTAACTAAACTTATTCTCCCATCTCTGGGACTGATATACCTAAGTCCAAAAAGTGGGGAAGGGGGAGCTAGGAGAATTACCAGAAATATTAAAATAAGATTAGTGGTGTCCTTTTCAATGAAGCAAAATGTATGTGACCCATGATTTGCCAAGTCTTACCTCTAGTTCCATCTATCCTAGAATCAAAGTCATGGGTCTGGATTTGTGTTTAGATATGGTTAGGAGTAGAAAATTACAACCTTCTAGAATGCCAGAAACAAAAGAAAAAGAATATGTAAGAAGGGATCCTTAGAGGAAAAGCAGATAGATAGGTTTCTAGGAGCCACAAAAGAAAGTAAGCAAAGTACTATATTACTCTGCATTCTTGAGGCCCAGAATTGATTCCCAGTTAGTTGAATGGTAAACTTTGGGTAGATAATCCTGGTATAGTAGAAAAAAACCAAGGACCTAGATTTAAATGCTAGTCCTGTCCCTTTCTACCTGTGTGGTTTTGAGCAAGTTACTTAATCTTTGTGACCTCAGGTTCTTTCTTTGTAGAATAAGGAGGGTGAACTAGATAAGTTCAAAGACTTTATCCAGTTCTAACTCTATGTGCCCATGATCCAATAGACTCTATCTTTTAGGAGAAAAATAGCAGTCTTAATGCCTCCCACTCAAATGAAGTTGGTATTTCTTTGGACAGTCAAAGAATGCATCTCTAGGCATCTTTGTTAATCTTGCAGTGAGCATATACTTGAATATTCTGTGAGCAAGATGAAACTCAAAGGTGAATAATAACTCAAGGACCCAAGAACACTAAGCCTGTGCAAAAATTCAGCTCCTAGTCTATTACTATGAAATTAGAAATAAATACTATGCTTTAATATAAGTTAATGTGAACTTATCATATGATAATTTGAATTTGGATATATTGGATTGTTGTAGGCCAAGACTTTCAGGATCCTTGGCCACATTAGCTCCCCAGTTCTACAAATGTCATTAGGCAGATATGCAAGGAAAGTATAATCTTGTTGGGTGGATGCTCTCATTGGTTTCATGAATATCTAAAGAAAGTACTGAGTTAATTTGCAA
>CM053593.1:291351572-291397649 GCA_028646575.1 Pseudocheirus occidentalis
TCTCTCTCTCTCTCTCTCTCTCTCTCTCTCTCTCTCTCTCTCTCTCTCTCTCTCTCTCTCTCTCTCCCTCCCTTTATTTCACTCAGCTGGTAGCTAGGCCAAGACTTGCTAGCCTCAGCATTGGATAGTTTAGGAACACTCACATCAGAAATTTATAAATTAAAAACTATGTTGGAAAGAAGCAATTCCTTGAATTTTCCCTTCTGTACTTCTTCAGCTTATCCCTGGGATAATCTATAATATTCAAAGGATACAAAGAACCTTTAATTGTGGGAGATTTTTAGTAACTGCTTTGTACCTGAACTCAGTTTTAATGAGGTTAGAGAGAGATTTACTTAGCTAGCTTAAGAGGAAATAAGCAATATTTTTAAAAGTAAAATTCCATAAACATTTCAGAAATAGATCCTCATAAACTATTAATAATTGAATGCTAAATCAAATAAAACTCTACCCATTCATTCAACAAATATTGATAGCTCACATGTATATTGGGCTTTAAAATTTTTAAATAGCTTTCCTTACAACCCTGTGAAGTAGGAGGCATATATATTGTTGTCCCCACTTTGCAAATAGGGCGAAGAAGGTGAAAAGAGTTTAAGTGACCTGCCCAGAATTGAATAGGTATCAAGTGTCAAAGTTATGATTAGAAGCCTGGATCTCTCATGACCACAAGTACAGTACTAGTTATCTGTGGCATTTTTGCTCTGATTTTTTTTTATGAAAGATCAAAGATAAATAAAATGAGATTCCTGCCTTTAAGAAACTTTAGATCAAATGAAAAACAAGGATGTTCAATAAAATGAAAACATTCAAAATATTCCTAGAAGGAAAACCAAACCTGAAGAAATTATTTGCTTCTCAAACACCCCAGACAACAGAAATACAAGAAAGGTAAATAAATACAACAATCAAAGAGAATAACAACAAAATAATAACAGAGGGACCACTAAAGGAATTTTTTTTGGTAAACATACATAAGAAGATAATGTTGAAAGCTGAAGTCAAATGGAAGTGATGATGGAGAAATGTCTGAAACATCACGGAAAAAAATACTTACAACTCCCCACCTATAGTTGGATCAATGTAGTTTTATGTATATATGTATCTCTATGTGTGCCTGTGTAAAGAGATCACAGAATGAAGAGGTACATAAAAGAAGGGAAAGAAAGAAAATAGAGGAGAATATGTAATATATCTTAAGCAAGTAAAAAAAACTACTATCAAGCAGAAAATAGGAAAATGCACAAAGAAGAAAAGGGAAGGATTTTTAAAAAGTAAGGGGGAAACCTTGATTGAGTGATGGGAGGGGAAGATATTTTTACAAAGGGAGATGGGAACCTTATAATGGGTATGATTTGCAGGAATTTGGTGCTTAGAGAGAACATTCATCCTTCCTTAGGAGAAGGAAAATCAGAGCTCATAAGGGCAATGGACATGCAGAAGACTGGAAGATCCTGGAAGAGCAGAAAAGAAATTTCCAGGTCAATGGCAGAGAAATGATAAAGGAGAGGGCAAAGGTCAATAATGAATTGTATAACTGGAGAAACATAAAGATTCCTACCATGGAACAATATCATCTCTATTGCCTTCAGGAACTACAATTTCTAAGAATGAGGAACACAAGAAAAAAGGGGATGGTTGACAACATCTACAAGGCAATAATAGTAGCTGTTCAGAAGAGAAAACTCCAAAGCAGTAACTCACTAATTTTAATTCATGAAAAATATAGAAAATAAAGAAGAATGTAGAGACTAAATAAGCATAAAGGCCATGAATCAAAGGATAAACATCTAAAATAGCAGAAAGAAAAATAATGAAAAGGTGGGGAGAAATACTTTTTTTGGAAAAGGGTACAAAAATAATTTCTTTTAAAAATTAATGAACAAAAGAGGTTGAAATGGAGGAGAGGGAAAGGGATTCTATTTGACTATTTAACTGAGGGGGGAAATAAGGTAAGAATTTATAACTAGATAAAAGAGAAAAAGGACTAATAAGAAAAGCTACAAAAGTAGGGAAACAAGCAGCAAACAAGATAAGGTGCATAAAGATAAGGAACTTAGAAGTGGGAAGAGGGTGGCATAAAACAGATTAAGCTAAAATAAATGAAGAGACATCATACTGTGTCTACAAAGAAAGAGGAGGAAGTCATAATTTGGGGAAAAGCAAATTAAAGACAAAGGGAAGGAAATAAAAGCCTAATTCTCATAACTTTACATTGAAATGGACTAAATAATTCAATAAAATGGAAAGGAGTAATAGATTAGATAAGAAACATAAATTATATAATCTCTTGCTTACAAGAAATAGACTTAAAAACAAGCATATACCCAGAATAAAAATGAAGGACTAGAAAAAATTACTATGCATTCAATGAATAAAAAAGAACAAATCATGTTGTCTGATAAAGCAAAAACAAATATTCAAAATATAAAAAGGGATAAAGATACTAAATTAGGCTGAAAGGAACCAAAACCACCCATCAACATTAAGCTTATATTTCCAAATGCCTATGTATTTAAATTAATAAAAGTAAGATTTTCTGAACTATAAGAAGACATAGGCAGATACAATGGTGATAGATTTCAATATCCCTCAGGTTTAAATAGGACAAACAGAAAGATAAACAAAAGAGAAAATATAGAACTAAAAAAATTGGAGAAATGAGTTAAAGGACTTATGGTATCTTCTAAATGAAACAGAAATAATATATTTATATGTATATAAGTATGCATATATGTATTGATAGATGTGTATATGTATGTATATGTACACATATATATGCACATATATATTTACAAGTACACATATATTTCTCAGAATGATATGGAACTTTCACATTTACCTTACATAGAGAAATCAAGAAAATGTTTTTAACAACAGCAACAGTAAATATATCCTTTATAACCCATAATACAAAAAAAAAATATTAATAACTTCAAGGAGCACAAACCAAAGACAAAGACACAAATAGAGACTTAAGGAAATTTTAAATAATTAGTGAATCAAAATAATAATGATAATGTGAAAGAAAATGAGAGCAATGAAACAACATGACAGAATTGTAAAGATGCAACTAAAATACTCATTAAAGAAATAAAAAACAACTTAAATAGTAACAATATAGCCAAAGTTAATTTATACTTTTAATGCTATATCAGTAAGAAAAATAATTTGGAAAACCAAAAGATCTAGAATAGTACTTCCATACCTCAAATTATGTTATAAGATGTGGTCATCAAAACCATTTGTATTGATTTTAAAATAGAGAGATAGATCAAAGGAAGAGACTAGACACAGGAGAATCAGAAATAATGAATTCAGTATCCCAGTGTTTGATAAAGGAGACAACTGTTTAGAAATCGACTCCTTATTTGAAAAAACTGTTGGGAAAACTGGAAAGAAGTCTAGCAAAAGTGAGGCATAGACCCAACATCTCATGCCATGTTCCACAATACATTTTAAATGGACATGTGGTGTAAATATTAAAAGTCTATTTTAAAAATTCATAAAAAATTAGAAGGGATGAAGATCACATGTCTACCCTCGACCCCCCGTGATGTAATGGTTGGCTTTGATGTCTTTCATATCTGACCAAGCTCTAAGCACTCCACAGTGCCTGCTTCAGATGCCTTCATGGCTAGTGGAACAAATTATTCTCCTTTGCCCATTCCAGAGAGTGTGGGGAAAGGATTCTTTACTTCCTTAGGGTAGACATCCCCCTAACTCCACTATGGGTTTGAGGCACATCTGTTACCTTCAACCTGGTTCAGCATGTCTGCCAAGATGGTTTACTAGAGTGTGACCACTGAACATGCTATAGTTTCTTGGAATCATAGGCGACAGTTGAGTGTCAGGTAGACACCAAAGGTGGATGAATAGTCTTGAAAAGATCTCTGCAAGTCCTCACCCCAGAAAAGCTAGTCCTCCTTGAAGATCCTACATAACAAAGCTCTGTATGACTCAGTTAACCAAATATGGAATCTCTTCCTACTCAGCAAGGTGATAGACCAAATCAATGAATGTACTTTATTTCTCTGAAAAATTCCAAAAGTGTTTCCCATTCCAAGAACATGCAGCAAGAAAAAGAATGAGTGAAGAGGCATTCATTTCCCACTGTGACAGCTATGCTGTCTTCACTGCTGATTGATCTGAATCATTTATATTGCTTATATTGTTTCTCCCCCCACATCTATGCTTTCTGTCTCTCCTAGAGCCTAGAAGAACCTGACCTTCTATCATTCTACACAATTTTAAGCCCCCTGCTTCACAGTCTTTGGCTCTTTTGCCATATGCACTCTCAATTCTCACATCTCCTGGGCAGACTGTCACCTATTCCTTTCCCTTTTTATTCAAAGGAAATCATTGATAAGAATAAAGTTCTCATATATGCCAAAATATTTATGGCAGCACTTCTTGAGAGGAAAGAACCAGAAATAATGGGTACCCCATGATTGGGAAATAGCCAAACAAATAAATGGTGGTATATAAATGTAATTGAATATTACTATACTGTAAGAAATGACAAATGTAATGAGTAGCATGGAAAGATCTACATGAACTGATGCAGAGGCAAGTAAGCAGAGACAAGAAAGCAATATACATAGTGATTATAACACTTCAAATGGAAAAAAGGAAAAAAAACATACATACATATGCAAAACAAAATCAACAGTGAATATTGCAAATTGACAAAGAACAAGGATGGCTTTAAAGAAGAGATATGAGAAGACATTCTCATTCTACCCCTTTGCAGAGATAAGCCCACAAGTATTGTACTTTGCACACACTTTAGAATTTTTTTTGATGTATTGCTTGGTTATGCTGATTTTTTCCTCTATTTTTTTTTTCTTTAAAAAGTACTATTTGTCACATCAGATAGCTTCCTGTAACAGCGAGCACCCTAGCATATCCAGGATGGCTGCTAGCACAGGTTCTTTGATCTACTTTTCTAAAGGAAAGAAACCCAAAAGGGGTTAACAATCTTAGTTTAATCAAACATATATAATTCACTTAGTTCAGAGGAAAAAGTCAGCACCCTGAACTTCAGAGCAAATACAAACAGAAGTTACAAGCAAACCAAAAAATACAGACAGAGAAAATGACATAATTTAACAGATAGGGTTTCTAGCTGTCTGACCATCACATACTTACATAGTTAGTTATCAGAGAGAGAAGCACCAACATTTGGGTTTTCAAAGTCAGAGGACCCAAAGGCTACCCAGAATCTCATATGGCCAAATCACACAACTCTTTCCCTAAGTGAGCCCCAAAGCAAAATGTCACCTCGGGGCATATATATTTAGGTAGGTAGGTAGGTAGATAGATAGATAGATAGATAGATAGATAGATAGATAGATAGATAGATAGATAGATAGACAGACAGAGAGAAAGACAGACAGCCTTCTCCAAGGTCACAAGACATCACAACCCTCGTGTCCTACTGCCTAATTACAAAGTAATTCCGTTCCTGAAAAACAAGCCTCCCCTAACCAAACTTCTCTTGTTGTGCTCCAAGTGAGGCCCATTAAAGTCCAGGGAACATCTTTAAATTCCCTAGGCCTATTAAAGGGCAGGGAATATCTTCAAATTCCTTTACCATTATACTCCCTGGAAAGGAAGAAGGGATACTGAGCAAAACTAGGATAACCTAAGAACCAAAAAATGTCAATAAAAACTTTTTTGAAAATGTAAAGTCTAGTAGATTTATAACGATTAGCCTGACATCATCAGCTGATCTGTATAACTAATCAAGATTGTTACCATTTTACCTAGTCAGAAGACAACATTTACCACAAATTCAAGTTGGAGTTTTCAAACTCTTTATTAGAGACCTCTAAGGTTACAAGAAGTATTTTATCTCTAAGAGTTCTTTGAAAGAAAGTGTGCCTATGGAGGGTATTTGTGTCTTCTCAAACTTAAATAACAACACAAAAGTCATGTAACTTTGTTGTTGCTGTTGTTATTAATAAGGATTTCAACAATTTTTTGGTGGCATCAGAAAATTTTTAGTTTGGGTTTAAATTTGGTTTAGAATTTTAGAGCTCTAATTGGACAAGGAGGACTAGTGACAGATAAGCTTCCTGAGAATAACTGGCTCCAAATAATATAGCTTAAATAACTGAGAATACAAGTCCCCTAAATTATCTTCTGAGAATATAGAAGAGTAGAAAAAGTGTTGCACTTAGCACCAAGAATCCTGAGTTCCAGTTGCAACTCTGACACTTATTATCTGTGAGACCATGGACAGATTACTTAATTCAATTAAACAAATCAAGTGGTTACTTTCTGCAAAGCCTTTTGTCAGATGTGTTGAGGATACATGACCTTTCTGTTCTCATTTTACACATAGATTAAATGAAGATAGCAAAACATACATTACCTAACTTGCAAAGTCATTACTTTTTATCATAATTATCTTGTTCCTAGGTCATCCCTGTCAAAGAATTTGCCATGTAATGGCCAGCTTTCCAGTGATGAGCCTCTCTGCAATTAACTCTCTTGAATAATAGGTGTTATGGGGACCAGACATAGGGGCTTTGCTACATAATAAAATCTTCTAGAGCCTTAGCTATGCTTGAATAACCTTTGTAGACCCAATGTATCTTCCATAAGGAAGACTGTAGCATTTCTTTTCTCCTGTTTGTGCTTCATTTCATTGGGCTCCAAATCACTATAAATCCTCCCTTATTAAAAGCCTCAGTCTCTTAAGAGATTAGCCTTACAATTCATGCAGGAAATAGCTAGAGATAAAGAATGTTTTCTTTGCTGTGTTTGTGATATAGAGGTAGATGAGCAGCCATGCACATTTAGAGCTAGCTTATCAATACTTACTGTTTGGTCAGGCCCTGCAGGTGGACAATGAACTGGGCCTATAACTGAGCATTTTCTAAGACCCCACTCTGGCTTCCAAAGCTCATCACTTGCAATAATATTCTCATTTTTAATATTTGTATAATTGTAATGGCTAAGAATCATGGCATACCAGTGTCTTGAAGGAGTCAAAACTGTCACTGATCCAATGATCAAAGGAAAGATTCATGATAAGTATGAGGAGGTTATAAAATATTACCTGTGTCAACCTTCCTGAAAAGTAGCATTAAGATCATGCATGACTATAAAAAGATGGACCAATCATTGCAGAAGTGATGAACAGTTCAAGTGTTGTCTTGGTAACTATGGAAGGAATCACAGGAATGACTCCTGTTCTTTGGGCAGATACTCTATGGTAGATTTATGAATAAAGATGGACATGGATAAAAAATCATGGCTGGATATGGTCTACACAAGTGATGTCAACATTGAGTAGAAAAACATACCACTACATAAGGATCTTCACTCGTCACTATTGACTCAGAAAATCACATATTAACATTAGTTACATTCTACTGTATTTTACTTATTTTGTTAAATATATCCCCAATTACAGTTTAATCTGGTTCCAATGCATTTAGGAGTGTCATGAGCACACTGGTCTATGTGTTTAACAAATCTGGTGTACACAGATAGAAATACCCTTATCCAAGTACTGTTTCTGGCCAAACTTGGAACATTTTGCACAAAACTCTCCTATTTGGTGGCAAGAATGCTAATGAGACACCATGTCTGAGTGAGGGGCAGAGTTGGCATGAAAGCTTTAAAGAAGAGACATTCTTCATTTCTTCTTTGAGAGAGACACCCATGGTTCCAAACTATCCTCTCCAAGAATATCTGCAAGAATATCCAAAGAAGAGAAAGATTTTGGGACTTTCCCCTTCAGTGAGATCAGGGCTACTATTTTGGTTGAGCATGATCTCAACCCCTCTTAAGTACTAATTCATTCTTCTGTTTCTTTTATGTTATATTCTAATTTATATAATTCCTCTTATTTCTGTTTTCTATTTGCTAAGATAAATGCATTTACTCATTATTTGCTTTTTGTGATGCTTTTCTGTAGCCAGTATTTGTAGAAAGAAACCAAGCTGGTGGGTATAAAGTTAGGATATACTGGGGAATGGGGGTCTAAAGAGAAAATGGCTTTTTATTCAGAACCAATTTTGCCCCTAGACTAACACTATTTAGGAGAGCAGGTAGATAAAATTATAGTCCTACATCCCTCTCTCAAAACAAAAGAGAGTAATCCAAATTCACAGTCTCTTCTTCTGCTCCCCTCAAGGCAGTAATCAAAGTCTCCTTAAAGAGGGGTGGGGGTAAGATACCTTTGTAATAGCCACTTAATATTGTCCTTAAACTCTTATCTATCAGACAGATTTATTCAATTTAGTTGCAATCCATAATAATTCTTCATAATCACTAGAGGTGTAGTTATGAAATGGTATGTGCATATGCCCCCAGAAAGAGAGCATAACTGTCTAAGGATGGGCAGAGAAGTTGAGCTCTCAGCCCTGCACTAGGAAAGATCACTCTTGTGTGGCTCCCACTGCATCTTCATGCCTTAAACAAAGGGACACCAGATACCACAAGAACAGGATCAAGCAACAATGTTCATAAGAAAGAATACTAAATCTGGGATAGGCATTATTTTACAGAATAAAGGGGAAAATCAACTAAGGAGAAATAAGCCAAGGGAAAAGTAAGGACTATCTATTCCTTTCTGCCATTTTTTTTTCCTCTCAGAACTGTTGGTGCTAGACCAAACACCTTCCCATATCAGAGCTCCACTTAGTCATTTAGAAGTGAACCTCTCATGGTCTTGATGAAGGGAACTACATGTGTGGCAAACGTCAGACGTGATGGCTATGTTGCTGCCATGGGATGATGATCACCTCTTTCTTCTCTTCTCCTCAATCCTCAAAACTCCTGGTACAAGCAAAAACCTCTTTCTGAAGGACTGACTGATCTCCCGTTAGTTTCCTTTCTTCCAAAGCTAGACTACAAATCCTAGGGTCTTGATGACCAGACAAAGTCTTGACTGAATTTGTTACTTTTCAATGCTTTCCCACAAGTTATATAGACAAGTAATGTGGACATATGTGCGTTAAACACTTTAAAAAGAATAATAGCTAACATGTACAGCACTATGTGCCAGACACTATTCTAAGTGTGTTATAATTATCACTTCATTTTTTCCTCACAATAACCCTGTGCTATGGTAAGTGCTATTATTATCTTCCTTTTACAGATGAGGAAATTTGAGGCAAATGGAGGTTATTTGACTTGCCCAGGTTTATACAAACAGTAAGTATCTGAATTCAGATTTGAATTCACTTCAGATTTGGTGCTTTGCACCACCTAATGCCTCATCATTTTCGTCTTCATCTTCATGCTCCTCATCATGTTACAAAAGTTTGCCCTAAATATTAAACCTCTCAGAGAGAACCAGTGACAAAATTTAGCATAATTTTAGGCAATATCCAATAATCTGTTCCACTTCTTTAGCACAGCAAACATTATATGCAAACCAAATGTCCAATAATCTCAAGAATGAAGAGAAATTGGGGAAACTTGTTTGTTCCTAATACAAAAGCAAACTGCAAACATTGGTACGTTCATAATCTGGTAAAAGGAACAGCTATGGTCCTCTACACTGCTATTGTCCTCCCTTATAGAAACATATATGTGTCCTTATGCATACCTTCTTAATGAACAGTTATGGTTATAATTCAAAATAGTCTAAGATTAATAAGAAAGAAAATGAGTAGTTTTTTTTCATTTTCCACATTTTAACTAATAAGTGGTATTCCTGTTTCTATCTCTAATTTAATATTTTAATGAATAGTTTTAGTAATAATCACAGACTTTCTATAGTTAAATTTTTGATGTGGTAATTTTTAGCAAATATAGCTCCTGGGTTATTATCTCAAAAACATCTGTGTAAATATGACTGTATTACAATGCCAATTATGTTGTTCATGTGTTTAAAAATAGCTAAGAAAATCTCTCTCCAGGTTTGTTTTGAAATATTGATGTTGGATATTTCCCATTCCTGTACGTGAATGCCTTCACATTGGATGAGCCCATCATACCACATCTCTTCTTCCCATAATAGTTCATTCAAAGGATAGAGAAAGTATATGAGTTTGACTATGAAGGGACAAAGATAATGAGGGACTATCAATCCAACAATTCACAAATATGTGTAGAATATTGAGATTTCCTGAACATATGCCCTATATCCTTCCTTCCTTCAGGCTGAGATCACTATTTGGTATTTTCTAATTGGAAATACTTTTTCAAAGGAGAATGTTAAGCCTCTTCAGTTTATCACTTGAAAACTCAGAATCTGGATCTTTCTTTACTTTCTGTGGCAATAGTATACCATTAATACAACACATCAGTGATTCAGTGTATACTTCTGCCAACAAGTGACAGTATTTTTGCATACAGTGCAACTGTAAATTATATTTTGATCAAGTTAATCTTTGGGAAGAGGGACTGGTACCATCTGATCATATTACATGAACCTGAAGGTGAATTAGATTTTTTAAAAAAAAGTAAAAGTGATTGAGTGAACAGAATTGTGTTGTGCAATGGGGGAAAAAATACTTTCATTGTTCAGACCTGGAAATTTTCACTGGCATTAGTTTCTGTTGTTAGTCACATCATATTGGTTAAGGTTTAATGATATGATCGTGGTGTTTATAATTTAAAGCTACACATTTTTTATCTGAAATTTCCCCATTAATTTTAAAAGAAAAGGGAGTAAAAACTGACATAGTGGTGTATATGTTCTTAATGAGATTATTTTTTCCTCTGAATGCTCCATTCTTAACCCTGACCTTTGAAACAGATCTGTACAAATTAAACCATTAAACAGCTTTAAATACAGAGCTCTTATATAAAACTCATTCCTTTTTTATTCTTCTGAAAGGAAAATTTAAAGATGTAGTCTAAGGCCTATGAAAGAAAAGATTTGTAATTCTCTGACCATTAGAATGCACATTGTTTCATAATCATTTCAAATCCCATGCATAAATTAATGGCCTTCAGTCACTGGACTTCAGAGTTGACTATTGTGCTCTGCCAGTTCATAAAGTTGGCTTTATAGATTTAGAATTTAAGGCAATTTTTTCTTAATGACATCACCTATAAATTTTTTTAATCACCAGATCAGGGCCACCAGTGTGCTGCCTTTTTTTGTATGGCCCATGAACTAAGCCACAGGGTCTATAAATAAGCAGCTGGATTTGGTCCTTGGGTCATAGTTTGCTGACCACTGTAATAGATGAGAGAAAGAAGAAAACAGGGAAGGACACAAAGAGAGAGAGAGGGAGTGGAAGAGGAGAGGAAGAGACACAGAGAGAGATAGAGAATCTATTAAGTATTTACCATGTATCCAGGCATTGTGCTAGATGCTAGAGATAGAAATGTAAGAAAACAAGGAAGTCTCTGCCCTCCAGGAGCTTACATTCTAACTGGGTAAGGTTATATATAAAGAAGAGCTCAGAAGAAGGTAGGGGAAGTAAAGGCATGGCATAGAACAAGCAAGACATAGAGGTCTGGGTCCTAACAATATAAAGCAAAAAAGTGTTTAATCAGAACCAAGGATTCCAGGGGTGACACAGGAGTAGTAAAGGGTTAAAGGTGATGATCCCAATAGAGTCAACATAGCTGGGACAAGACATTAGGAGACAAATGGTATCTTATCCATGGATTTTTGAGTTAAATGACCCAGATTCCCTTAGAATATGAAATTAGCATATTTTCCTTTCAACTATATTTAATATTACCACTACCAGTACCAAATCTTTTTCTCTCCTCTTCCTCCTCCTTTTCCTTAACCTCTTTTACTTCCTCCTCTTATGAATGACATAATTCTATTAAAATAAGGTGAAGATATGAGCTGGGCCTGTGATTTCACTGATGTAGGGAACTTTTATATGGAGAAACACTCTCAGGCCATTCCTAGTAGAAACATGGAGTCCTAGAGAGTTGCCTAGATCATTGAGAGGTTAAGTGATTTGGCCAGGGTTATGCAGCCAGTAGCAATCAGTGTTAGGACACGAACTCTGGTCATCCTGGAGCCAAGGCAAGGCTACTCCTATTAAAATAGCCAAGTATAAACATTATATAACAAAGTATATGATCCTAATGAATAAGTTATTAAAGATGAGCCATGAGCTCTAAAATAGGATTGGTTCTTTCTTCCCAAAGTTCCACTCCTTTCTCTTTGCGCAGCCTATTCCTCCTTTTTGGTCAGAATCAGGTCCATGATAGCCAATTCTTTAAAACTTGAAATTATCAACATGTCAAGACTGATAAGCCATTCTGCTTTTGGCAGAAAGATACTGTTAGGAACATGCCTGTTAAGCTCTCCTTGGCAATATTATGACTCCCTTCTAGCTATTTGGAAACACCATCTTAAATAATAGGTCTCATAAAAAAGGGCAACAACAGGTAATATGGAAATCAAGGAGATGGGTTTATGTTTTGATAGGACTGGATCTCCCTGATTTAGAGTTGGCTGGTCGCCTATAAATGTGCAACTGTCCTCAAATCCAAGCCATGTAACTGACTATCTGCATTACTACCTGAATTTGGACAAGTTGTTTCATGTCTCTGGGACCTCAATTGCCTTATTTGTAAAATGAAGAGGTCAAACTAGATGACCCCATAATTTTTTTTTACTTATCCTAACCTTTATCTTTATCTTATGTTAGAGTTGGGTCTTAAATAGCCACATGTCTGAGTACGCCAAACTGGGTCTAGAAGTAATTGAATTCCATTCCATTTACAGGAAAATTTGCATCTTTAGTAAAGAATAGAAAACACAATTTGTAAATATTATTTGTACAGATTTGAAAGTCTGTATAGTACTATAGTCAAAGTCCATATGCTTTCAAGTAAGACCTCAACTAGTATTTCTCTTACTTTCTCAAACAAACCTGTCTTTGTTTATTCAGTGGTGTTTTGGCAATCTAGCATTCTATATTTCACTTGCTTTGAATGATCTCAAGAATTACTGGCTGAGGAGGAATCAGTTGCATGCCAAATCTTTTCCTATCTTAACAAGATTTCCAGGATATGTTTAGATAATTGGTTGCCTATAAAAACTATATCCTACCACCGTTTCAGCTTCCTGATTTCCTTCTATAACTCACCATCTATTTCCTCCTTTTGGAAAAAGCATTGGATTTGGAGTCAGGAAAAAACTGGGTTTTAATCCAGGCTCTGATATTTATTAACTACCTGACCAGTTTTCTTTGTATGCAAAATGAGAATGTTTTTTAAACAGTAGAGAAATGCAAGACATTATTATCAACATCATCATTATTTCCTTTGATCTTTGTTCAGTTTCTTCCTTATGTTAATGGATACACAGCTGATTTCTTTTTTTTCTTGATAACATGGGATTCTACCTTCCCCTTTATCTGACCTCTTCATTTTGAATGAGACATGTTCTGTTATTCTGTTCCAATCATAAATCATTCTCTTCCAAATTTCGGTGATACTCATGAGATCATATTTATCTCTCTGTATCAAAGAATCTAGTTCAATGGGTTAATTAGTATACTTAATGTATTGTTACACAAACATTTGAGATGAAAAATTTTATTATTACCACTAGTCCTGGCTATTATTTTCTGCTCATTTCTGAGCACCTTCATGCTGGTAGTCTTCCGATAGCACACTTGTTTCTTTCTATGATATCTGACTTAACAGTTACATATACTCAGTTTTCTCCCCCTCCTCCCATTAGCTGTTTAAAATCCTCTTGGTCGGATCTGCAACTTTCTAGGAAAATTTCATATGTGTATATATGCATGTGTGTCACATATGCATGTATATTTATGTATATATGCACACATATGTGTGTATATATACCTTTATTTTGTTGAATTAAGCATATGTATGATTCAGAGTTCATCCCCCACACCACTATCTACCCCTATGGCATTTTATTCTGCTACTCCTCAATGCAATTTTATCATTTAATATCATGCATTCAAGTTTTCTGTTAGTGTCTTATCCCTATAATAGACTATCATTTTCAAGATTCAGTTCAAGAGTAACTGAATCTTAAACTTTGTATTACCCTGGCCTAGCAGAGTTCTTTGTAAGCAACAGGTATTTACTTGTTGTTTGCTAAATGAACCAATTAAATTATCCACACTAACTTCCTAATTATCTTTTTACTTCTCATATCTTCCTCATCTTCTAAAGTCTTTGCCTTTTAATAAACAACAATCATGAAAATGTGACCAGGTCTGAAGGATCTTCATTTTCTTTTTCAGTTTCCTTAAAGCTGTTTCATTAATCCCCACATTATCACCAGCGGAGGGGATTGATAATTAGTTTTGACAAATATCAGCAGTCTACATTTTGTTTCACATATATACCCTAGAAAGGTAGCATACCTTCTTATTTTTCATACCAGGTTGCTATCTGGCAACCCTCAGAAATGAATTTTCAAGGCCAGAAAAGGGTGTTACTATACTTGGTGTCATTGTTGGAGCTATACGGTCCTCTGCAAAGTACAGAAGACTATTTCCTTCTTAGAGGATATAGTTCAACCCTTTACTGCATGACCCTCAAACCTATTATGGTCATGCTACATTCCAAGTATCATAGCTTTAGGGCTGGACAGAACCTAAGAGGTCATTGAATCTAACCCTCTCTTTTTACTCTTTCCATAGATTAAGAAACTGAGATTGTGTCTTGCCCTGATCATACAACCAGTATCTGAGGCAGGATTTGAACTGAGTCTTCTTGACTCCAAATCCAGCTCTATTCACCATATCATAATGTTTCTGATATTATGTTATATCATGTCATATGTTATATGTCACATGTAACCCAGTTGAGGTAGAGGATGGCTGAACTTGACTCTAAGGATTGCTCCAACCTTCCTTTGGAAAAGAAGAATTGTAAAGCCATGCATGAGCAGCTTTCCAGAGGACTGCTACTGTGAACAGCTTTCAAGGTTCTGATTACATGCTATAGCAAACTCTCTATTTATTCGATAATGAATTAGAGCAAAACATTCACAGAAAATCAAGGTACAGCATTGAGAATGTTACAACTTTTCACAGAAAATTAAAATACAGAATTCACCATGTCACAACTCAATAACTTATCATGAAAATGGCCACATAGTTTTCACCAAAGCGGTCAGATAGTTTTAAACAAAGCACAATCATTTAGTAACTCAATCATTTAGTAACTCAAACATTCAATCATCCTCAAAGAACAAAAGTCAAAGTCCTCCACCCATGGGGTGCAATTAAGTTATAATTTCAACAGTCACTATTCAGTACCCTCTTAAGGGGTAGTGAAAAATACAAAAACCATCTACTCCTTGGTCACAAGTAAATTATAATTTCATCAGTACCCACGGAGAGGTCTTTTTATCTTGACTCAAAACTTGTTTCCAAACTTCATGGTTCCTTTTCCGTGGTCCCAGCTCCTGTCCAAATCTAACCAACCACTAACTGAGTTCAAAGGCAAACAGCTCCCAGTTCTTTGTCCAGCTCTCCGTCCAGTTCCTGCTCCATATTGAAGCTCACCGTGTCCAGTCCACCTCAAATCTCTCACAGTCTCTGTTCCTGGGAAGACAAGGCTTAACAAAGCTACATTAACATTCATACATATTAACAAAGTCACAATAACATTTTACAAAGTACCGGTACCACCGTCATGCTTACTCAGTCTTAGGCAGCTCTGGCTGGTCCTTGGAAGTCTTGGAAGCTCTGGCACCACAAGTACAAGTTTTGCCACTACAAGTTCCTTTCTCAAAATCAAAATCACTCTATCCAGCCTCCACACTGCTTGCTCCAAGAAATTCTGTCTCAGTTCCCAATTCTCATATCTCTTCTCAGGTCTTCTCAATTCTCACTTCAGTCTCCAGTCCAGCAGTAGCAGCCCAGCCTCCAGATGCCTCCACAATGCTTGCCTCAAGGAGTTCTGACTCTCCCAGCTAGGGCTTTTCCCTATCTACACATTAGCTTCTCCCTGTTCAGCCCCTTCCTGTTACATCAGCAACTTCCATTGACATCACAGTTCTAATTCTTAGCCTAGAAGATGTACCCTAAACTGTAATCTTTTGTAGAATCAAGCATTTAAAGTTTCAGTTTTTCCTTGTATAAATCAGTCAGGGAAAAAAAATACAAATTGTCTTAAATGTTCCTTTATTCAGTCAAAATTTCCAAGCTACTACAAAGATTCTCCTTGACATATTCCTTCTATAAATTCAAGATATAACACAGAAGTTATATGGAAATACTTCTACAAGCTTGATTTCTACATTCTTTAGGTTTACTTCTTTCAAATCAGCATGTGTGTGTGTGTGTGTGCGTGTGTGTGCATGCACGTGTGCTGTGGTAAAACCTTAAAGGTGAGGCAAAGAATAAAAGTGACCATGTAATGAGAGTGCTTCTATGCTGGACTTCCTCAGGGAATGGAGAAGGACAGAAATTCAAATATGCTACGTCTAAGAAAAAGGACCATGGCCATATCAGTGACCTTATAAATTTTGGCAAATGAAGGTAACAGGATATTATTGTGCCATAAGAAATGAAGAGACAGTGTTAGAGCACCTGGGGAGACTTAACAAAGCCTGATGCAGAAAGAAGTGAGAAGAATCAGACAATTTATACCATAACATTAAAATTATAAAAAAAAAATTTGAGCAACTCTGGAAGAAAACTTTGATGAACAAAATGATCAACCACAATTCCAAGGGACTGAAGAATGTTTTCAGTGTCATGACTGAGAGGTCATCGTCTTTCTAATAGGTACAATGAGAAATACATTTTTAGATGTGCCAAAAATGGAAACTGTTTTGTTCAACTATGATCAAAGAACTCAGTATCTCTTTCTTTAGGAAAGTTAGAAGGAAAGGGAAAGGAGATTAGAGGCAGAAAAAAGTTAGATAATTGAAAAAATAATATTGAAAAGATAAAAGGAAAGTCATAACATTGATAGGAAAGTGAGGTATAATTTGCTTTGCCATGGCTACAATAAATATCTAGGCCATAAGAAGGCCTAGACTCTTCTAAGTTGGCTGAACTTAGAAGTTAGTTAGCTTAAAGAATAGTTAGCTAGTCGGCTGAAGGAATAATGTCAGAACCTTTCCTCTAAGAATGTCAGGTTCTTGGTTGGTTGATCCACTCAAGTCACAGAACTGCTTGGTGTACCAGGCAAATCTCTAAGACTGAAAGGAGCAGAACAATTTGTTATCTGCATTGGTAAAGAGAGTTTCCTCATTGGAAGGTCCGTCTAATAGAGAAATCACAGGTCTGATTAAAAAAAAAAAAAAAATATATATATATATATATATATGGCATTATAGCTTGTAGGCTTACTCTAAGGATTGTAAAAGAAACATTTGCTTCCGCAAGGTCAGATTTTTCCCATCCCAATGAGGTACTGCTTAGGATTTCATTCATGACAGAGAGATAAGTTTTGGTACCCAGCAGAGAAGCTACCTTGCTGAGATCAATCGAACATCAGCTATTAACACAAGCTTTGTCTTCATGTATTTGAAGGACTGGCATAAATGTGCGATTAAACTTTTTTTCCTGAGACCCAGGGGTCAGAACTAGGGAGGATTGGTAGAAGTGGAAGAAAGATATAAATTTGACATATGAAAAAAACTTTATAACAATCAGAGATGTGCATAAAAGTGTGTTCCCCTTCATTGTTACTCTTTCTTCAAAAGTTGGATGACCATTTGATGGGTATATTGTAGAGTGAACTCTTTTTTAGATATGTGTAGACTGGCTTATGATTTCTCTCCCAATATTGAAACTGTCATGAACTAGGGCATGGTGGAAGTTGAAGAAAGAAAGATATAGGCTTGATATAAGAAAAAAACTTTTATAACAATCAGAGATATGCATAAGTGGTTTCACCCTTTATTGTTGCTCTTCCAGCACCAGTTGGATGATCATTTGATGGGTATGCTGTAGAGCAAATTTTTCTTTAGGAATGTGATAGACTAGCTGGCCTATGAGTTCCCTTTCAATATTGAAACTATCATGTATTACTATTGTTACATACTTTTAAAATGCCTTTATGCATGACCTGAAAGTAATGAAAACATATGATTTGTTCATATATTGTTTAATGGGATTTTTTTATTCTATTGATTATATGCCAAAAGACTGGTAGAATATGTGGGCATAACCATCTGTACAAGTATTATAGGAATTTTGGAGCTTGCTTTTCCTGGGAATCCAGTTTTTGGGGTTTTGCTTTTTTTTTTTTTTTTGGAGAGGGAAAGGCAGGGCAACTGGGGTTAAGTGACTTGCCCAATGTCACATGGCTAGTTTTTGTGTTAAGAGCTTTCCTCTAAGAACATCAGGTTCTTGGTTGTTTGACCCAGCCAAGTCAATTGCTCGGTGTACCAGGCAAATCTCTAAGACTGAAAGAAGCAGAAGAGTTTATTATCTGCATTGGTAAAGAGAGTTTCCTCCCTGGAAGGTCCTCCTGACTCCAGGGCCTGTACTCTATTCACTTCCCCACCTAGCTGCCCACGGGGGATCCAGTTCTTAAATGTTCAGTATGAGCATTTCTGTTTTGAGAATTAAGAAATGCTACAAATCCAGGCTTGATTTATTGTTTTGTTGATTGTCTAAACTTAGGAAAGTGATAGAGAGAAATATTAATAATGCAGATTAAACTTGAAAGTGTGCCATAATGTATTTTTCTTTTTAGAGAGCTAGTTTTTAAGTATTTACTTGCATACCCCTGAAGTGTAACCTTATAGGATCATAACTCTAAAGCTAAAAGGGACCATGGAGATGACATCTCAGTCTATCATTTACAAATGAGGAAACTGATTAAGCTGAGTGATTTCCCCAAGGCTATATGGGTAGTGAAAATGCATGGACTCAAACTTAGGACATATTATGCCCAAGTTAGCCATCTTTCCACTGTATCTCATTTCTAAAGACTAAACATTATGTGCATTTAATTATTTGCTCAAAACCTCATGCCATTGCACACAATGAAGAAGAGAACGCATGGTTTTGATGAAGAACATATCTGATAAACAATCAAGGTATTCTTATTTTTTCTAAGTGAGGAAAGAAATATGTATATAGATACACACTAGCCAACGCAAGTCACAACAGGATAAAAGGAGGAAAGATGTCTTTCATTCAGGTGGAATCTCTTGAGACCTCCCCACACATGAAGTTAAGTTTATAGAATAATTCATGGTAAGCCAATCTTGATGAAAAGGTCTCAGGCCATCCCTGTGCAGACAGCATTTCCCAAGCCAAAGTCTACATTCACTTTGCAATAACAGAGTGTTTTCACCATGCGGGCCCAGTACAATAAGAAAATTTCCTTTGGAAATAGTCAAATTCCTCAGCATCTCTGGCATGCAGTTCTGACAGTTCATGAGACTTTGGCAATGCAAAACAATCCTTTTCAAACAGGACCTTAAGAATGGGAGGGTTTGAGGTGCTTTATTGTTTTTAGATGACCTTGAATATGAGCCAGATCCATTCACAAACAGAAAAATTAAGTGTGGGGGGTGGAAGAGGAAGGCAGAGAAAAAGGTTACATGAAGGGAGGGAAGGAGTGTTGCTTTTTGTCTCCTCTGAAGCAAAGCCAAATGTTCTGAAGTCATACTACCATAACCCTCTAAACTTTAAAGGAAGAAAGAGTGCTCAGTCAAAAGGAATCTTTTCTTCTTCCCTATCTCATATGACATTGAGAGATAAGACTCAGGGAAGTAATCCTCTGAAGCCGTACAGGAAGTGTTTATTTTGTCTTATGTATAAAACCATGCCTGCCTAACTAGTATCCAAGAGAACTTGATGTCCCAGTTAATATTGCAAAGGCCATAGTAAACAACTGGAGGGTGCTGATAGCAACGCATATTGGGCTGTTCGCATTCTCCCCAAGCTCCTTAAATTGCTCATATCAAAAAAGAGAAAAACATTTCCTGCCTCAGTACATAACAGAGGAGGGCAAATGGTCTGGAATGACCTTCGGAGACTTAAGCAGTTTGCTAGGGATTTTGGTCAGATCACTTCAGAAATACTATAGAAATATATTCTCAAATATTCTAATAGTTCAGAAAATTATTGATTCGTTTTTCAAACTATTGGAAAGAAGCAAGCATTCAGAAAGAAGATGAAAAATGCCACAGAGCTATTAGAGGAAAGTGGATTTTTATTAAATGAGCTTTGGCCTTGTCTGAGCCTATGACTTCATCCATGTAGTTTTGTAGTGAGGAAATTCTCTCCACAAATGTAGTGTTGCATCATTGTGACTTATAATCTTGACATAAAGAGATTAGGTAATTTGTCTATGGTCAGTGTATGTTAGCACCAGGACTTCAAGGGAAGTCTTCCTGATTCCAAAGCTGTCCTTTAATCCATTACACCATGCAGCTTTCACAAAGGCCTCTTCAGAACAAACACTAACAAGTGAAATCTTTGAGGTATTGCTACTATTCAGTCGTTTCAGCTGTATCTGACTCTGTGACTCCAGGTGGGATTTTCTTGGCAGAGATACTGGAGTGGTTTGCCATTTTCTTCTCCAGTTCATTTTACAGATAAGGAAAATTAAGCAAACAGGGTTCAATGACTTACCCAGGGACACACAGCTGAGAAATGTCTGAAGCCACATTTGAACTCAGAAAGATCAGACTTTCTGATTCCAATCCTAGTATTCTATCTATATACTGCCACCTATATACATTTATTGTTAATACCACTGAACTAAACTTTGAATTCATTTTATAAAAGACTTTCAAAATCCTAGAAAGAACAGGTTGATCAGTCATTCTTCAAACATTTCTGCTGCCTCTTTGCAGGTCAGCAGAGTTTTGCAAGTCCTGAAGCAATGGAATTTAGAACCAAAATCCTATTCAACTCTTGTTCCCCAGGAGTGAACCAAAACCTTGGTGCTGCATAGCAGCTACTACTATCCCACTTCCTCTACTAAATGGTTCTAAACCACTACTTTTTCTTATTCTTGAGACCATCCCAGATGCTGAGATTCTGCTAATAAGACACAAATAATTGGTCTCAGTTGAAACTTGAAAGTAACGAGGTGTAGAAAATAAAATTTGAACTTTGTATGTACACTGGTCTCTAGAGGAAAAAGAAAGTGAGTACTGTAATTGTTTTAAAGAATGTTTTCAACTTGCCCATTTTATAAGATAAGAAAGTAGATGGTTCATTTTCCTGGTAAATAAAGGCACTTCAAACCCTTTGGGATTAGCCTATAATTACCTAGGCTTTTCTGGGTTTCATGAATGCCAAAACATGTTTTTGTTTGGTCACATTAAAAAAAAAATTTGGCAAGTCATAAAATGGGGAAAAACATTTCTTAAAAAAAAAAAAAAGGGAAACTCAAGCTTCCAGGCATAGGAGTTGCTTGTGAAGAGTCAATGTATTCATTTGATTTACAAATCAATCATTTCTTTTAACTAAATGACAGACATGTAATTCCTATATACAAAGGACTATGAAATCCCTGCCTGCCTCCCACATCCCTTCTGGTACCAGGAGATAATGGATGCATTGACAAGAACTATTTCCAGTTCCTGTCAAGGACCATTTAAGAAACAGAACTGAAGTAAAAAAGAAAAAACCCACACTAATATTTTTATCTTAGACCATTTAAAAATAACAAATAACTAGTTTCTTGGATTCAAGGGTCTTTTTGTTGCAATTTTTTTTAACTTGGTAAAAAGGCACTTTAGTGCTTCATAAAAGGCACCAAGTCAACAGACAAGATTCTTATTCACATATGATTGACCTCCAGTTCAAACTAGAGTGATCTCCCCACATTGAACTACCAATGAATATCAACCACACTTCAACAATGAGGATGGGAAGGGTCTGCAGTGTGTGACTTTATATCCCAAATGTCTAATGCAGGGCCTAATAACTAGTAGGTTATTGTTGCTCATTGTTGTAATCTAGACAGCAGCCTCCATAGGATCAGAGACTGAAGTGGAATGGATATTATTGATCATCTAGTAAAATCCCCTCATTTTACAGATGGGGAAACCAAGGCCAAGAGAGGTGAACTTAATGGGTCAATGTCACACAGTATGTGTCAGGATTTGAATGCAGTTGCTGTCTCAGAGCCTAGCATTCTTTCTACTAAACCTTGATTCACCCCAGAAGAATAAGATTAACTAATTTGTTCATTCTGTGTCTGTCTATATCTCTCTCTCCCCGTCTCTCTCTCTCTGTCCCTGTCTGTCTCTCTGTCTCTGTTTCTCTGTTTCTCTTTTTCTCTGTCTGTCTCTCTCTCTCTGTCTGTCTCTGTCTATCTGTCTGTCTCTGTCTCTGTCACTCTCTGTCTCTGTCTCTCTGTCTCTCTCTCTGTCTCTGTCTCTCTGTCTCTCTCTCTGTCTCTGTCTCTCTGTCTCTTTGTCTCTGTCTCTCTCTGTCTCTCTGTCTCTCTGTCTCTGTCTGTCTCTCTGTCTCTATCTGTCTCTGTCTCTCTGTCTCTCTGTCTCTCTCTGTCTCTCTGTCTCTCTCTCTGTCTGTCTCTCTCTCTGTCTGTCTCTGTCTCTCTGTCTCTCTGTCTCTCTGTCTCTCTGTCTCTGTCTCTGTCTCTGTCTCTGTCTCTCTCTCTCTCTCCTCAATCTATTTAAAGACTGAGTCTTCCTATCTCACTGAGGCTAAAAATGCGACAGCCAATGACAGATTCAGTCTCACTTCTGACTAACATGAAAACTCCAACCTACCCTGTCTCTTACCTGCACTTATTCACCCCTCCGTAGGAAGCCTGGAATTCAACCCTCTTCTGAGAGGATCATTATATTGATGTTAGACTTAGTGTGGTCTACCAATAGGGTTAGCCCATGTATCTCAAAACTTCTAAACTCAAGTAATTCACCAGCCTCAGCCTCCATGGAGGCAGGGTTACAAATGTATGTAACCATGCCCAGTTTCAACTAATTTTACATCTTTACATATGATCCTAGTCGTTGACCAGCTTTCCCATAGTAACCACTGCAAATAAGAGCAGAGGAAGAATCTAATCTAAGCTTTTCGTCTTGTTCAGTGCTAAACACAATGTTCTACACTAAATAAATATTTGTTGAGTTGAATTAAGGAATATTTAAAATAACTAGTAACAAATGAGAGGAAAATAGCCCATCAAGCCATTTACTCTTCAACCATTTATAAATATGTAAGTAAATATAAGGAAATTTTTAAAAGTTCTTCTATACAATTTCTATTTCTTTGACCAAGCAGAATTAAATTTTCATAAAAAAGAAAATATCTCCATTAGACTCAAAATAAACTTTTTTTAAAACCACTAAATATTAAAACATATAATAGGTCTTAAGTACCAAGAAATAAAATTTGCCCTGAGACATTTGTCAACTGAGTTTATATTAGAAATGGGTATTGCATAAAAGCATACCCTAAATCAAAATAAAACTCTAATAGTGGAAAAGTAAAATAATAGAAAAACATAATAGTGGAATAATGAAATGACAGAAAAAAATATAATAATGAAAAGCAAACTTTTGAATAAAGATGTACAATCCTTTACAAAAACAGACAGCAAAACTATGACATGAGCTATTCATTTCTCTAAGAGATTAACATTGTTTCCATAAATTGCTACAGTACAAGTTTCTCTTTGGCCCTGACATTAAGAACATGCTACACCCTGACTGTATTAATAGGTACTTAACCCACAGAGGAGTCATTATTTCATATCTATCTTTATGCATAATTTAGAAAGAACATATCTTTACACATTTATTTGGACTAAAGAAATGGTTGTTACAGACAACCCTAGCTTCAACATTTCATCAAGAATTAAAATATGAAACAGGATATAGGTCAGGATACAGGACAGTATACCAGCACCATGCCAAGAAACTGAATTGCTTCCATTTGGATTGTCTTAGAAAGATTCTGAAGATCACCTGGCAGGTTAAGACACTAAGGTCCTGTCTTGAATTGAGCTGCAAAGCATTCAGACTCTACTGCAGAGAGTACAACTACAGTGGGCTGGCCACACTGTTCAAATGCCAGCATACTTTTGCCTAAAAGCCTATTTTATGGAAAACTCACATAAGACAAGTACGCACATGGTGGTTAGAAGAAGTGATATATTGGGGTGGCTAGGTGGCACAGTGAATAGAGCACTGGCTCTGGAGTCAGGAGTACCTGGGTTCAAATCCAGCTTCAGACACTTAACACAAAAACTAGCCATGTGACCTTGAGCAAGTCACTTAACCCCAATTGCCCTACCTTCCCTCTTACTCCCAAAAAGAAGAAGAAGAAGAAGAAGAAGAAGAAGAAGAAGAAGAAGAAGAAGAAGAAGAAGAAGAAGAAGTGATATAAGGATACTCTCAGGGTATCACTAAAGAACTTTGGAATTGGTTGCATGACATGAAAGACACTGGCACAGGATTAACCAGCATGGTGTGCCCTCCTCAAAGAAACTGCTGTACTCCCTGAGCAAAGCAGAATTGCAGTACTCAGAAGAACTGTGAGATGCTCAATTCAGAGAATCACCTGGACTATTTGTGCCCAACCTGTGGCAGGGCATTCCAAGCTTGTATTGGTGTGATCAGCCATGGTCAGATACACTGTAACTTGATTCTAGCATAGTGATGTCATTTTGGTCCTCTTTGAAAATGGACACCAACCAACCAACTACAGTACTTATGTAACCTTAGACAACTCATTTCAGCTACATGAAACTCAGTGTTCTTATCTGAGATAAAGGCAGTACACTAGATGGCCTCTGAAATTTCTTCCAGCTCTAAATTCTATGGTCTTATGCACCAAAACAAGAATTTAAAGAGATCAGATCCTTACGTAAAGTATGGACCTAAAGTCCAATCCTTACCTAAAGTATGAATCCAGTGTGTTACTGTGAAAACCCATTGATTAGACTCTACTTGAGGACCCCAACTCATGGGGAACTCAAATATCACAGAAAACAGTCCACTATATTTTGGGGCTGCTTACATCCTTAGAAAAAAATTCCTCGTGTTGGGCAAATATTTGTGGATTGTTTTTTTTGTTTGTTTGGGTTTTTTTTTTTTACTTTTATTCAATTGGTTCTTTCCTTAGAAAACAAAATGCAAATAATTTCTCTTTCAGTCTTCTGGTATTTAAAGACTATTATCAGACTTCCTCTGAGTCTTCTCTTCTCTGGTTTGAATGCCCATATTCCTTCAATTAGTGTTCACAAGGCATGACTTCAGTCTCTCCTCCTTCTTTTAAACTCTCTTCAACTTGTCAAAGTCCCTTCTAAAGTATGGCAGTCAGAACTAGACACACTATCCCAGAAGGGGTCTGACTAGTATAGCCAAATGATCAATTACCTCACTCTGACTAGCAGCCTAAAGCCTTACAATATATGTTGCCTCCCCCATGAAAATGTGAAGTCCTTTATAGCAGAGATTGTTTCTACTGCTCTAATTGTATTGCTAGTGCTTAGCACAGCATGTTGCAAATAATAAGCATTCAATAAATATTTCATTCATTCTGGACTTTCTCACTTTTGTTAATAAGCACAAGATAGAATTGGCTTTTTAGTTGGTTACATTACATTACTGATTCGTATTTTACTCAAAACCTACAAAAAGTGCTAGGTTGTTTTCACTCAAACTGAAATCTCACCATGCCATGACTATCTGGCAACCTGGAGTCAGGAAGACCTCAGTTTGAATCCAGTCTCAGGCACTCTAGCTATGTGAACCTGGACAAGTCATTTCCTCTCTGTTTGCCTTAATCCTCTGGAGAAGGAAATGGCAAATTACTCTAGTATCTTTGCCAAGAAAACTCCATGGACTATACTCATGTGCTATGGTCCATAGAGTCAGAGTCAGACATGACTGAATGACTGAACAACAGGACTTTACAAACAAAAAACCAAAAAAAACAAATTAAAAAAAACAAAAACAAACCACTTCATTCAGTTAGCCTGAGTACTCTGTCTCAGCTTGTTAAGATTTACTAGTATGTGAGATTCTTTTTGGATTTTGATGCTATCATCCAACATGTTAGCTATCCATTCCTCTTTGCTTCATGTTGTGTCCAAATTTAATAAGTATTCTGTAACTGAAATGTATACCGTGTTTTGAGGGTGATCAAAAAATGTTTTGAGGGGTGGCTATGTAGCACAGTGAATAGAGCACTGGCCCTGGACTCAGAAGGACCTGAGTTCAAATCCAGCCTCAGACACTGAACATTAGCTGTGTGACCTTTGGCAAGTCACTTAACCCCAATTGCCCTGCTTTCCCCCCTCCAAAAAACAAATTAAAAAAATGTTTTGACACATTATCTTGTCTCAGTCTCACAACAAACCTCTGAAATAAATACCACAGCTATGATTATCCCAATTTTACAGGCTAAGAGACTGAGACTCGGGGAGATTGAGTGACTTGTCTATAGTCAAACACCTAGTAAGTGTTGGATGTTGGATTTGAACCCAGGCTTGCCCAACACAAGTTTAGCATTCTATTTTCCATTATTCCATACTGCCAATCTATGCCTTCCCCTAATCATTGACAAATATATTTTATAGGACATAACTCTGCAATACTCAGAGACCCCTGCTCTATCCAGTTTGACATCATTCTATTAATAAACATAGATCATAGAACCATAAATACAGAGATAGAAGGAAATTCAGAAGCCATATAGTCTCTACCTGAATAGTTATTCTAACCATCTAATAAAATCTCACTTTACAAACAGGGAAAGTGAGGTAAGAGGGAGTTACGAAACATGCTGAGGGGCGGCTAGGTGGCACAGTGAATAGAGCACCAGCCCTGGAGTCAGGAGAACCTGAGTGTGACCTTGGGCAAGTCACTTAACCCCAATTGTCCTGTGTCCCCCCCCTCCAAAAAGAAAAAAAAAAGAAACTTGCTTAAAATCACACAAGTAGTGTCGGAGGCAAAAATCTGAAACCAAGTCCTTTGACTCCAGATCCAATGATTTTTCCACTGTACCATGCTTTGGGTTTGTCCATTGAGTAGTTACAAAGACATCAAGAAACATTTATTGTTAAGCACCCAGTATGTCCCAGACACTGTACAGGAGTAAAAATGGAAAATGGAGACAATCTCTGCCCTCATCAAGTTGATATTACACTAGGGAATACAGCATATTGGGGGTGGTGTCTAAAGAAGGAAGCTTCAGTCTCTGCAACACAGTGAATAGAATCATAGAACAATAGATTCTCACTCTCCAGCAGTAAGAGTAATATTGATTTGATTATTGTCACCTGAGCTAGAAGTAGAATGTAGGGAAGGAGCAGGGAAAGTATAGCAAGGTATCAGGACAGTTGGCACTCTTCCTGTCATGGCAAGGCCCTGGTGTCTTGCTGAAGGGATTAAAGCATTGTCTGGGGCTAGATAGACATAGAGAACTGAGGTCAAGACTGACTCACTCACCCTCCAATCCAAGACAACTCTGCCTCAGGTGAGTCCCAGAACTGGGTGGTTTGACTTCCCCCAGAATGAGGTTAAATAGCAGTCTCTAAAGGTCCATTCAGGAGGGTCACTGAAAAATCAAAGAATTTGTGGATAAAACTCTAGCTATTCTTTCTATTCTGAAAGTTAAATTCTGTGAGAACTGCTGGCTCTCTCATTCTCCTACTTTCTTAATTGGCACTTAGCCTGATGGATGCCCCCTGGTGTCTCTGAGACATCCATTTCTTCATGTCAGCAATAAAATTAAGCAATTATTTGCCTAATTGCCTTGAGAAGATAATTTCTTCTCACCTTCCATTGCTCATTTTGAAACTGGCATCCTCCAGAGACTTCAAACAAGAAGGTGCAAAACATCTCCAAGTTCCTTAATCACAAAGGTAAAATGATGAAGGAAGGAGTCCAATAGTGATTTTTTTACAGGTATAATTTAGACATTGTTTTGTCTCTTGGTCTTGTAATCAAATAGATGGTTATGGTCTTGAATGTCTGTATATTAAATGTATTCTTTAGCACCCAGGAGTGTTTCAGCAGTTAATCAAGTTTACAAGGTGTTAATTGCTTGGCACTCTATTCCCATCAAGAACATTAACCCTCAATAATGAATAGCTTTTCTATCTCATTACCAGGGGTAGAGTCTTTTGAAACCCCCAAGGTGAACTTCAGAGGTAGATTTATATGTTGGAGAAAACCCAACTTTATGCAGAAGGACTATTTTATTTTTTAAGGGAAAAGAGTCAATAAAGACCTATTAACTCATACTTCACAATGTCAAGAGCTGTGTGATCCTTGTAGGTAGTAAAGAAAGCGCTGAGCTAGGAGTAACAAGACTTGATTTCTAGTCCTGAACAAATCATTTCACCTCTGTAGGTCTCAGTTTTCTGAGAGGGCAGACCATCCATTAATCTAACTGACTGGAACTTGTGAATAGCCAAATGGGAAGTCAAAATTTTATTGTATTTGTGTGGAGGAAAAGGAGGAGGAAATAGGTCTGATTGCTATCTTCAAACATTTGAAGGACTACCACAGGGATGAGGAATTAAAATTAAAACATTTCACCCCAGAAGACTGACTTGGGAGCAGAAGGTGGACTTGGCAAAGATCATAATTTAGGTATAGGAAACAAAAGAAAGAAGAAGGGGAAAAAAAACTTCCTAAAAATCAGAGCTTTCCAAAATAACAACTAATATTCCCAAAGCACTGTAAGGTTTGCAAGATGCTTTACAAACACCATGTCACTTTATTCTCACAACAGCCTTAGGACATAGATGATATTATTAAGCCAATTTAACAGATAAAGAAACTGCGACAGGTTAAGTGACATACCAAAGGTCATGCAGCTAGTGGCTGGATTTGAACTTAGGTCTTCCTGACTCCAAGTCCAATGGCTCATCGACTGTACTACTTAGCTACCCTGAAGTAGAATGGCCTGCCTTTGGAAGTAATGATTTTTTCCCTTTCTTCTACCATTGGAGTTCTTCAAGTAAAGACTAGACTACTACTTGTCAGATATGGTGTAGAGAGAATTCTTCTGGAATGATCCAGAGTAAAGGGATGCTGAGTGAGGTATCTTCCAACCATGAAATTGATTGTGTGATTCTAATTAGACAAAGAATGAAAAGAGTAGAATCTCAAATCAGGTCTCCAATGGATCTATAGGGATGATAGATTCAAATGTAAATGAATTTGAATAAGAAAATGAAGTAACTTTACTTTCTGGCTGAAGTCACTGGGAGCTATGGTATTCTGTGCTCTGTGAGAATTTGAGGCCATCTAGGTACTGGTTGAGCTGAAGTTTGCTTTTGTTCTATATCTGGAGAAAGCAGTTGCTAAACAAATGAATGAAATAAATGAGATTGTAGGGATGTTTAACTGAAGAAATTATTTCAAACACTGAATTACCATCTATAATTAATATGCTAATTACAAATTATTTTTGGCATTCATTCAAGCAAATTCCCAAGGATCTCTACTTGAAAATACTTTCTTTTTTTCTAATTAAAGTCACTGGTATAATTACATTAAGCTCAACTGAACAGGTATTGACTAAATGGCCACCACTCTCCACTACATGATGGGGAAATTAATGGTAACAATTAACAGTAATGAAGTAATTTTCTTTCAAAGCATGCCAGAATATAGACTTAACATTCTAATTCTTGTATATCAGGAAAGTTTTATTGTATAAGGTTTTAGTTATTTAAACAATATAAGATTTTTTCATCTCAAATACTTAATTTACTTCAAAAATCTGAGATTCCATTATTATAAGTATGCATACACTGATACGAAACTGCAACCCCCTTAAAAATAACAGATGATTTTCAAGAGTTACTGTGACTACACAATATATCATCCTGAAAACTAGTTGGTCAGTCAATCAATGAACATTTAAGTGCCTACTATGTGCTAGAAAAGAAAAAAAGATAAAAGGCAGTCCCTGCCCTCAAAGAGCTTACATTCCAATGAAGGAAGGCAACCCACAAAAGGAAAATGAAAGGAAGGGAGGTGGGGAAATGATGGAAAACTCCAGAAGAGTTCAGAACTGGAGGGAAATGAAGAGAAAGCTATCCTGGGCTCCTGGCTCTCTACTATCCACTCCAAGTAAGGGACCTCAGGAGTAGAGGGTGACCAGGAATGATTTCCAGGGCTAAAGTTATCTTGTGAAAGAAAGAGATTCCTGGGCCATGATGGAGAAGTCCATAAGGGTGTTGTTGTGTGGGAAATGAAGAGTACTGCTGAATGTCTCCAAATTTAGTAGAGTTGTCTTTAAACAATAGACTTACTGTTCATTTCTTGTTGCACAGTAGATAGAGTTCTGGGCCTGGAGTCAGGAGGGCCTGAATTCAAATCTAGCTTCAGACACTTTCTAGCTATGTGACCCTGGGCAAATCATTTAACACTATTTGTCTCAATTTCTTCATATGTAAAATGACCTAGAGGAGGAAATGGCAAATCATTCCAATATCTTTGCCAAGAAAACCCCAAATGGGGTCACAAAGAGTCAGATATGACTAAACAACAGTCAGTAAATAAGCTAGTCAACAATATGTGTCAAGTGCCTACCAGGTGCTAGCTACTTTTCTGAGCACTGGGGAAAGAAAGGTTAACTAAAAACAAAACAAGCAAACAAACAAACAACCATACACACAAACACACACACACACACACACACACACACACACACACACCCAGGTCTTGCTTTCAAGGAGCTCACAGTCTAATGACCCAGAGTCATCTTTATCCCGTAGTATATCATGAGACCAAGAATGCAGTGGAGTTTTGCTTCAAATTATACTCAGCCCTCTGTTACACAGGTCAACTTCAAAGGACGGTACAAATGAAACAAAGATATAGAATTAAAGATTGCAGACATAAAGGTGGAAAGGAGTTTAGAAATATAAGCTCCATGGGACGGCTAGGTGGCACAGTGAATAGAGCACCAGCCCTGGAGTTAGAGGGACCTTAGTTCAAATCCGGCCTCAGACACTTAACACAAAACTAGCCATGTGACCTTGGGCAAGTCACTTAACCCCAACTGCCTGCCTTCCCCCCTCCCAAAAGCAAAAGAAAAAAAGAAAAGAAATGTAAACTCCTTCTAAGGAAACTAAAGCCCAGGCAGGATTAGGTGTTTACCCAGAGTCCAGTAGGCAGCAAGTAGAAGAGTCAGGACTGAATTTCTCTTCCTCTCCTTATAAATCCAGTTCTCTTTCCACTATTACAATGTTGTCTTCCTTCCAAGTTGGAGGCTACAAAGAAATCCCTAAAATGTTCAAGAAAAATGAAAGAGGAAAAGTATGTCTTCTATGCAGGAACTGTGGGAAAACATGAACAAGAATTGCACTGGATGAAAAGATATGGATAAACTATAAATGGAGTTAGTCCTCACATTGACAAGACCCCATTTTGGGGGGACTACTGAAGTAAGAATCCCAATGTAATTTAGTTCTCAGATTCCTAATCCCTAAAACAAGAGGTTGCGAATAGAGTCTTTCTAGGATTCCTCCCTATTCTCCTACTCTATAATTCTGTCATTCAAGGTTAATAATGAAATTTTGTACTATAGTCTTCCCCATCTATAAGCTAGGCCCTACAAAAATTGCCAATCAGCCAGTGTTTGACTAATAACCAATAATTTATCATAGAAGCTGGTTACTTCTTAATAATGGACCATGTTATAATCATTTTAAACACCTTTTTTTTTTTTTAGTGTTCATTTAGGTAAGCCTATTTCCTAGTAGTAAAGAAGACTGAGAGAACTGTGTCCATTAGGAACACTAAGGAAACAAAATTGAATTTCAAGTACGTCATTTTTTCAGAACAGAAGGATTATCCAGGGGTTATATTCAGGCTCCCTTTTCTTCCTCTGGTTTTCATAAAATGTTAGAGCTAGAAAGTACCTTGGACACCATTTAGAGCTCATTTCCCAGAGGAGGAAAATGAGACTCAGAAAGATAAAGTGATCTGCTGAATGTTGCTTAGCCAGTTAATGGTAGAAGGATAACTAAGAGCTCTAATCTCCTTACTCCTGGCCTAGTGATGTACTCAGAATTCTGTGTTCTATGCCTGCTTATTAGCACTGCTCCAAAAAGCACACAAGCAAAGGAAATAAATTTAAATATGTTTATTCCAAGTCTATTCCTGAATCTTACAGAATAAGTCACAGTCAGGAACAGACTATCTTTCCCAATGGGTTTTCAGGCATCTTTAGGGTAATGACCTTTTGTGTACTTTTCCTAGAAACTCTGCTTAGTGCCCTGGTACATTGGAATTTGGGCCTGTCTACTTTGTGGAGACTATTCAACTCTTAATCATACATTAAATTTGTTGGATGCTTTATTGGACTACTCAGAACTACCAGAGGCTGCTGTCAACAATTTGAGTGTTTCTATAAAACTTAAGTCTTGGAAATAATTTATATGATTAGTAACTTCTATCAGGCAAATCCACCATGAAAGGCAACAGTGTGATGAAGTAGATAAAATGGTGAACTTGGAGTTGAAACACTCAAGTTTGAATCTTGAGCAAATCCTTGACCTTTGGCAAGTCACTTAAACTTTCTGTCCCTCGGTTTCCTTATTTGTAAAATAAGGCAATTGGACTAACTGACCTCCAAGGCCCATTTCATCTCTACTTCTATGGTCTTCTGAATCCTCCGAAGACTTGGTCAAAAATCACACAGGATGAAAAAGTCTAGAAGTGTTTCAATCTCCATTGGTGAAAGGAATATTCATACCAATGAGCTCATGAATTCACCAAAGTAACAAAGTACCAAATAATACTTAAAACTTATAAGTTATTCAGTTTATTAATTTTTCAATGAATTGATCTAAATAGATTCATATTTACAAACTGTTCCCAGGTAATCCCTGCCAAGATGTTCTCTGTTGTTGTGAAAATCGAAAGGCTAATGCTAGGCTAATTCCAACCAATGATGTTCCAGCAATTAACCTTACAACAGCTGCAGAGTAATCTGGAAACACACGACCTTGCAAAACAACAAAAAGTCGTAAACTCATGCAGCTCTTTCCAGCACTGTAGCCAGGAAAAGGAAGCAAAGAATATCAATGATGCTTTTGTTTTCTCCTGTTGGCTCTAAGGTAGATTAATTGTCTGCTGAAATATTTACTCTTTTCTTTCCCAGTGATGTAATCCACTGAGTATTCTTGATATACCTAACAGATTGCTACTTAAAATCATTTTGTTCTTCCCGAAACTTTTCCTCTGTCTCTTAAGCCCAGAGATATTGTCTGTTTTAGATTCCTCTTCATGTCTCCCATTTTCTTGCTGTTCCAGTCCCAAACAGTTCATTAAATATCTGAAAAAGCACTGTGGCAGAAGATAGAATGTACTGGATTTGGAATCTGAGTTGGATTTGATTTTTGCCTCTGATTAACTTCAAGCAAATCACATTTTTCTTGGTTACCTTTCTTGTTCTATAAAATGAGAGGGTGGGAGTAAAGGAAGTTGTCCCTCCAACCTGTAAGGCCCATAATCCTTGAGAATCTCAGAAAGTTCTTACTCAGTTTTTCTTATGATTTGTTGTAAACATTAAAGGCATTTTCTCTATTAAAAGACACAAGAAAGTCAAAGAATGTTTGACAATTTTATTAATTGTTAAAATTTCTGAAATATTGTTCTTAAAAATTACTGTCTTGAATTCTTGCATACTGGACCAAACCATTAAAAAAAATACCTGAAGATAAATGAATGCATGGGCTATACAAAATGTTTTTCTTTTGATATTCTAAATGAAGTGTGAACTTTTAGGACTCTTTTTGTTTTATGTGACCCTTGCCTATGCTTTTCCAAAAATCCTTCTTAGAGGATACACAAAGTATGGCAACCTGTGAATAAAGGGTATCTTCTAGAAAATTTTCTGTGCTATAAAATTCAAAAAATATTGGAAAACATCTACCACATGATTCATTCATCCCTTTCATTTTTATATCTCATCCAGTCACTTATATTAATATTCTCCTATCTTCTGGTAAGTAAAATGAGTTCAATAAACTCTGTTCAAAACCTTGTACCCTGATATATGTATAATATATCACATATAGTAAATATATTATTTTCTTGACATGGGAAAATACATTACAGAGTCCAATTCCTTTTCACCATGGAGGGAGAGACTCCATATTTATGGAATACACAAAAGTCAGTTTAAATATATTCTCCTCTATGAAGATTTCCTTGATTGATTAAAAATAACCTTTCTTCAGTTCACATGGAATTTTATTTATCTTTCTTTTCTGCACTTGCAATGAGGGTCTGAATAAAACCAACAGGAGGTTTAGAATCACTGAAGTCTGGAGGCATATGACCAGGTGAGAATTTGTTAAATCATTGAGGAATGAGTTCAGGTAGGTTATCAACAACCCTAGGAGTTCGACTTCAGGCTCTAGTTTTTTCAAGGTACTAGGAAGCTCAAGTGAAGTGAAAAGCAAGTGGGGCTGACAGAATGCTGTTTCTTTCCCCTAAAAGTAGAGGGACAAAAACAAGGACAAGAAAGGATAGGTGGAAGTAGCATAATGCAATAGTGCTTCTCTCCTTCCTGCAGACAGAAAAAAGGCCAGGTATATGTGGTTCCTTCCCTTGCTGGCATGGCAATGATTCAAGATGTGGCTGACCAATTCAGCACTAATCACCTTCATAAACCTTCTTACTGCTCAGTAGTTTGCAGTTATGACCAACTCTCTGGTACCCCTTTGGAGGTTTTCTTGGCAAAGATACTAGAGTGGTTTGCCATTTCCTCCTTCAGCTCATTTTATAGATGAGGAAATGAGGCAAATGGGGTTAAACGATTTACCCAGGGTCACATAGTTAGTGACAGAGGCTAGATTTGAACTCATGAAGATGAGTCTCCCAAATACTGTTATCACCTAGCTGCCCTCTATCCACTGCCTCAACAGCAACCCCTAAAGTGATCAAGGCTTTTTCACACATAATTGGAATGCCTTTGATTGATTTTGTTTAGTCACTTCCTACCTGGTTAAGGTATTAGATCTTAGCATTTTATCATTTACTTTAATGTGGTGGGATAATTTCATTGATTAACTCAAATGCCCTGTGCCTTACCCAAATGTGACACTGTATAGAGTATTCTACATCCATGAGCCAATCTTATTTTACATTATGAGGGTCTGAATATGATGGGCAGCTAGGTGATACAGTGCTCGGGAAACAGGGCTTGAAATCAGGAAGACTCATCTTCATGATTTCAAATCCTGCCTCAGACATTTACTGGCTGTGCGACCCTGAGCAAATCACTTACCCTGTTTGCCTAAGTTCCTCATCTGCAAAATGAGCTAGAGAAAGGAACAGCAAACCACTCCAGTATCTCTTCTAAGAAAACCCCCAAAAGAGGTCACCAAGAGTAATAACTCAACAACAGTAATGTTGAGGCAGTGGATGAAATGAAATTAATGTTGCACAGGAAGAGTTTTCAGATTGACTGAAGAAACTCGGTCATGCCCCAGAGGCTAATGATAAAATGTCAAACAAATTCAAGCCTGAGAGAGATTCTGAGTTGAGTGAGCCTCTGACAGTAGAGAAGAGAAAAAGTTGCCTCTGAGAAGGAATAATTTGGGGGAAGAAAGCTTTGGCCATGGCCTCCATCTCCTACCCGCTTTGAAGAACCTTGCAAACTTTGGAAATCCATCTTCCCATTATTGTCTAAGTAAGGTTTGTGGAATACCTTAGAGAAGTAAATAAATCAGGAGCCAAAGGCAAACTTAGATGGGTATCCCTGTGCCACCTAGCTGCCCCTACATGTGCTTTCTAAACTTGAGCCCACTTTCCCCTAGATTCTGCATGTCTTTGTGGGAGAATTTATCACAGGTCTTCAGAGGAATGTTTATAGTAACTGTCCTTACTGTACCACCTTAATTAATATACATTTCTAAAAGCAAATTGAGTATTGCAAAATAAATTATAATCAACCCATAATCATGGTAGAAGTATACTGGTGGGAAGGTGCTATAAAGATGACCCCCAAACTTCCAAGGGTGCCCTTAAAACTTCAAAGTGATGTAGTTGACAATCTCTAAGGACTCCACACTGGTCAGTGTGAGTGATAATTGGGATAGCCACATAAACGTTAGCAATATGTCATTAGGTTTTGTGGGGGTTTTTAAATAAATTATTTTGTTACAAGATATGGATTACTGTGTGGGAAGAAGGTATAAAAATATGCTGGCAAATAAAAGTGATGTAAATACAGAGGATATCAGTACAAAAGATGATTTAAAAAGAAAAGAGAGGGGATTAATTTGTAAGTTTTAGAAGCTGTTTAAAGAAGTAGAGGCCTCATAATACCTTGACAAACTTACTCTCAATATTTCATGGTACTTTTGAAAATCTACACCCCTATAGTTTACGTATATGTGTATTTTAATACAAAGCAAAAATCTGAGTTCTGGGTTCATCTTTGAAGAAAGAAAGCTAATTGTATTTTGGAAAGAAAGATTAGGTATAAATTTGCAACTTCAATATCATTTAGTCTATATTCTGGCACAAGAATCTCAGAAATTCCTTTTTGTTCTTGGTTGGTTGGTTTACTCTCATATTCCTGTGTAGAAATAGAGAGGAAACAATGTGCTGTGCACTTTTCACACTTCAGGTCCTCAAATGGAAAATCCAACTTCTTGCTAATTTATCCCCCAGTTTGAAATCAAGTGTATTAATATTTGTCATGTACTTAGAGGACATCTGGTGCCTTTAAAGATGCACAGTTGGCTGAAGGCAAAATTATATGACGTTGGTTAAATTTCTTCAGCATTCACCATTGAGGTTCTCCCTTTCAATGTCCTCTGCTCCATTATCCAATGTCTTCATGTTGCTTATCTATCCATCTATTGCATTTAAAAGGTGAAACTTAGGAAGACAAACATTCCTAATGAAAAAGAATGAATTACTAATAATAGAACTGGCTAATTTCATTAACAATTTGTTCCTTTAGGAACTCATAAAGTTCCATAACACAATCAAAGGGGGGAATTTTCTTCCTACTGTTTAATTGTATTAGGAATCACTAGGCCAGGTGGATGGTGTGTGGACCTATTCTTTTTGCCCCCCATTCATTCTTCTACCATGAACCTCTCCATTTTTTGAGAACCATACAATCTTTCTATACCAACTATACCAATCCTTATTGTTATCATCTATTGACCTCCAGATCATGTTCCCACCATTCTTAGTTACTTTGGTACATGATTCAGTTTTCCTTTTCAATCCAACATCTTCAAAGATTTCTACAGTCATGTTTGTGGCCTCTTCACCAACTTGACCTCTCAATTGCTCAGCCTCTTAGATCCCAATGGCCTCTATCTCTCTCTACCCCACTTTGGATGGAAATAGAGATAATGATGTTAGACCTGACCATTTATCTTATTTGGTTTTCAAAATCCTTCTTAAGCTCCTCTATGGCCTGAAATCAGTTTACATTTTTCTCATAAGCTTTTGGTGCAAGAGTTCTGACTGTGTCATCTTTCTCCTGTTCCATGCTTTGATCCTTTTTGTCCCCAAAAAAGGAATCTAAAGTTGGATTTCTGCTCTGGCTTTGCTTCCTTTGCCTGCTCATGTTGCCAGTCAATTACTTGACTTTTGAGCTCAGTAGAACTCTGCTTTCAGAGGGGAGAGCTCTGTCCCAAATTGCTGGGGTTTTCATAGCTGCTAGAGCTATTAGGAGGCTGCTGTCTCTGCAGACCCCACCAGCTTTGGCTCACTGGTCACGCACTTCAGGACCACTACCCAAGACCTCAATCCCAATCCAGGCAGGTCAAGGCAAGAGTACTTAGCCTCCGAATGATCATTTGGCCCCCTGCAGTATGCAGGCTGGGAGCTCTGAAGCAGCCACATGGAGGTGGCTGCAGGGCCACCACTTCTGACCACTTCTAGCTCTGGAGGAAGACGGCCTGACCCTCTCCCCCAAATTTAGCCAAGTTCCTCTGACCTTTTCCCTTTGTCCTTGGCTCTTATGGGTGGATAATTCTGGAAACTACCACAGCTTCCGGTGATCCACTCTCCTGAAAGCTCCAGCAGGCCTTGTCCTGGCTGCCCTGGGGCTACAGCCACAGGTTCATGCAGAGCTGGTCTCAGCTCCCATCACACTGCCATGAATCCTTCTTGTCCACCTGCCAACTTGCTTTCAGTGGGAGCTTTGTTTCTCTGTGATGTTGTGGGTTCTGGGACTCTAAAGTTTGTTTAATCATATTTTATAAGTATTTGAGGTGGCTATGGGGGGAGCTCACGGAGTTCTGTGCTTCTACGCAGCTATCTTGACTCCGCCCCCTGTTTCTCAGAATTCCAACACATTTCAAATCTGAACATTTGAAATTCTACTCCCTAATCAAAAAGTTCTATACTTACAGCTTTGCTATTCTCCTAATCAAACCAGGCCCACACTGCACCTTTACTGTGATTTCTGGTGTCTTAAAGCATCCAGAGTGATTATTCCTACTGCCATTATGGCAGGGTAAAGAAGAACTATCTTTATTCAGCCCTCACTGAAATCATGAGAAGACCCATGTATACAGGCTATGAATAGAATATCACTATGGGAATGTTCCACCGTCACCTCCAAATGAACATGTGTCCAATGTTAAATTATCTCTCTCCTTAAACTTGTTCCTTCTGGTTTCACTTTTTCTGCCAATGAAAGCACTAACCATAATTCCTCCTGTGTTCATAACTCGAAATTATATTTGATTTTTCCCTCTTTCTTACTTCTATTACTCAGTCAATAGTCAAGTACTATTAATTCTACCTGTCCAATATCTTTCACATTCATCTCTTATCAAGCAGTCACCTTGTACAGGCTCTTGTCACCAATCATTTCAACTATCAAACTATCTTCTTAACAGATTTTTTGGCTTCCAGTCTTTCTTCCTTCCAATCCACTTGCCATATATCTTTTAGAATAATCTTCCCTGTTTATAAATATCAGTCACGTTACTCCTCTACTTGAAAATCTTCACTGGCTCATTATTGGCTAAATAAAATTCATATTCCCATATCTGGCACTCAAGGCCCTGAACAGTCTAGCAGCTCTATTACATTTCCAGCCTTATATTACCCCCTTGGGATACACTCTATCAAAACATGAGTGAGTACTCTCTGCCTCAGTCTGAACACCATGTTGTACTATCCCACTGCCTTGCTATGTTATTCCTTAAACCCACAATTATAATAATAATAAACAATAGTAGTTAATATTAGTTTATATTGTACTTTAAGGTACATAAAACACTTTAAATTTTATGAATTCACCCTCAAAACAATCCTTTGAGGTAGATAGTATATTATAATCCCCATTTTCCAATGAGGAAACTGAGTCTGAGAGAATCTAAGTGACAAGCCCAGAGTCACACACCTAGTAAGCATTTTAGACAGGATTTAAAATTAGGTCTTTTTGGTAACAAGTTCCACATCTAGAATGTCTCCCTTCCATTCCTTTTTGCTAATTCCACTCATTCATCCTTTAAAGCACAAGTTCTTACCCTGAGGCCAATGAATTTATTTTTTTTAATCTGATAATTGTATTTCAATATAATTAGTATCCTTTTTAATCCTCTGTATTTTATCTTATGTATTTAAAATTCTTATTCTAAAAATGGGTCCATAATGTTTACCTGACTTCCAAAGGGGTCCTTGACACAAAAAAAGTTAAGAACTTTTATTTTAATATTATGGCCCTGAGGAAAGAACTTGGAGTCCAATGAAAAATACCTTGTAACTCTAGATGAGTCATTTGACCTTGCTAAACCTTACCTTCTTCATCTCTAAAATGGGCATAATAAAACTTGTTATACATGGCTTCCAGAGTATCTGTGAGGAACAGATGAGGTATTATATATAAAACACCTGGCAAACCTAAAGCACTATATAAGTATCAGTTATTATTGCCACTAAAATCCTACTTGTTCTACCATCTCCATGAAACTCTTTGATCTCAATGACTGTATTTCATACACAATTTTCATCAGTATTAGTATTGTTTATAGTGTGTCATACATAGACAAGTACTTCATATTTGAGTTTTTAATTACAATATATGTACGATTGCATAATTATAATTGTTTGAATTTTTCTCTCCTGGACTGTAAACTTCATGAGGGCAGCATCTAGTAAGTGTTCTGAAAAGTTTAGTCATATAATAGATGCCTGTGTACTGAATACATGAATAAAATTGTAGACATTAGCAAAAATCCAGTGAGAAATTCTCTACCTCCCTGGCTGGTGGGTAAGGTAAGGAGCATTGTTTCTATATCACAGAGGTCAGTGCATGATGGAAGGTCTGTTGAGTGCTAGTGGAAAGGTACGAAAGGATGCAGAGATGTCAACACAGGATGATCAGTCTAATCTACAGCAATTACCAGGACAGATTGGAAAGGGGAAGGTAAGAAAAAGGAATAAGCATTTATACAGCACCTACTATGTGCCAGGCAAGCACTGTGCTAAAATCTTATTGGTGTAGTGTTGTTTTATGGTTACCTCATTTGGTACTCACAACTCTAGGAGGTAGGTGCTATCATCATTCCCATTTTACAGCTGAAGAAACTGAGACAAACAGAGATTAAGTGAATTGCCAGAGTCACACAACTAGGAAGTATCTAAGGTAAAATCTGATTGTGGGTCTTCCTGACGCCAGGCCCAGCACTCTATCCACTGTGCCACCTAGCTGCCTTTATGACCAGATAATTCATCAATGTCACAGTGTTACAGAGTGTAAAAAGGGCTACATTCTCCATATATGCTTGTTGAAGCGTGATCCCCACTATACTATGATGAAAATACTATTTCTACCCAGCCCAGTCAAATCACCTACAAAAAGAGGTATCTCCTGAACTACATCTTAAAAAAGAGGAAGACACAGCAGCAACTATAGATTTAATGCCTATTTGTACTCCATGTTTGCTTGCCATGGAGTACAAAGAAGAGGCATTAATCACCAATAATTTATCAAGAAAATTCTATGTAGCAAGCATTCTAATAAAGCACTGGAGATTAAAAAAAGACCCAATTAAAACTGTCCTTGACCTCAAGGAGTTTATAATCTAACAGTGGAAGAAAATATCTAAATATGTTGTTGTTGTTGAGTCATTGTGTCTGACCCTCCATGACCCCTTTTGGAGTTTTCTTATCCAACATATTAGAGTTATTTATCATTTCCTTCTCCAGATCATTTTGAAGATAAGGAAACTGAGTCAGAGTTAAGCAATTTCCCAGAGTCACACAACTAGTTGTAATGTAAAGAAGTACTCAATGCCTTGTTTCAGTTATTTATTTAGCACCTTGTTTCAGTTCAAGTTTCTTTTGAGCCTTGCCCATGATTATATCAAGTCTTTGTCAAGAAACAGAATTTGTGAAACCCACTGTGGGAGGAACTTGCTGATGCAACAGGCAGGGGTGGAACAAAGAAGAGTTAATGACCATATATAAGGAGAAGCCCAAGCTGAGAGAGAGCAGAACCGAGAAGGGGAACAGTTGTGAAGGCTGGTGCTCTGTCTGTTCTTTCTGTGTTGACTTTTGTTTGTGATACTTTGTACAGAAGCCCTGGGACCTTACTAGAAGCCCTGAAAGAGGATTTTCTTGTCTGTGTGCAGAAGTCCTGGAGGAGGGTTTCAGAGGTCATGGGACTATACTGATGATGTGTGTTGAGTTCTCGGACCTTGTTGGTGGGTCTGTGTTGATTTCACAGACATATAGTGAATTGATGATGAGATACAAGCAATGTTATGAATGTTATTGTGGCTCTGTTAAGCTTTGTCTTCCAAGAAACAGAAACCGCAAAGGACTTGAGATGCACTGGACACTGTGAGTTTCAATATGCAACTGGAGGAGGAGCTGGACGAGGAGCTGAGAGCTGCCTACCTATGAATCCAGGTGATGATTGGGTAGATTCAGGCAGGAGCTGGACCCATGGAAAAGGAACCATGGAATTTGGGAGACAACCAGCCTTGAGTCAAGATAAAAAGACCTTTCCTTGGGTACTTAGTGCTGACTGAGATCATGATTCAATGTGACCTAGGGGTGGAGAACTTTGACCTTTGTACTTAAGGATGGTTGAGTTAAGGACTTACTGAATGATATTTCATGAGAAGCTTTGGCCATTTATCTTTACTTCAGTCCTGTCTCCACTCCTCACTCTCCAGATTTCTCCAACCACTTACCAGAAACCTTCTTCCATACCTTGTCCCGCCTCTCTCTCCTATTTAGTTACTTGTATGTGTTTTTCCCCATTTGAATGTAAGTTCATTGAGGGCTGATACTACCTTTTTTTTTGGTTGAATTTATATCACTAGTTCTTAACACAGTGCCTGGCACATAATAAGTGCTTTGTCCATCTAACTATATATTTCATGTAAAACCCAAGTTTCCCTTACTTTCCCTCCCAATATTTTTTTTAAACAGAGGAAAGAGAGAATACATGAACATGTCCAAAAGTCCTCCTGATTGAAGGACTATATTCCACAAAGCAAAATCTGACTAAATATGGGAAGGAGAACTAGGGCAAAGGATGATTTCATGGATAATTTACAGTAGTTTGGAAACCTTACATTTACTGCTGCCAGGTAGAGAACTCTAAACCCTGTTACATGATCCCAGCATAGTTCAAACTGTCTCAGTGAATCACAGCCACGACCAATATGGGCAAAAATATAGCATATTGGCTTCCCAGACACTGAACACAATATTGGCAGGTCAGATACATTATTAATTTCATGAGTCAGTCAGGGTGTTCTTTTATAACTCCAAGACATACAGCAGCAATTCCAGATGTATTGCCTTTGGCCACCACCCTCCATGGTTACTCAGGCAGATGTAAACAGTCTATAGTGGACAAATAATATAGTACATAATAAAGAATAGGGTTTGCCCACTTGGTAATTCCATATCTGGTCATATCCTTGAAAATATTTCAATTTTACCTGGTTCTATTTGGGACTCTGAAAAAAACAGCTTTTTTTTTAAATACTGGCTCAATGGATAGAGCATTGAGCCTGGAGTCAGGAAGATCTAAGTTCAAATCTGGACTCAGACATTTACTAGCTTTGTGACCTTCAGTAGGGATAACAATCAAAATCTCAGAACAAGCAAAAGCAAAAATAATTCTAATAAAATAGATAAAGCAGGAAACTACATCTTGCTAAAAGGTATCATACACAATGAAGTAATATTAATACCAAACAAATATATACCAAATGGCATAGCATCCAAATTCTCAAAGGGAAAGTTAAATGAGTTACAAGAAGAAAGACAGTAAAAGTACATTAATGGGGCACCTCAATTTTCCCCTTCCAAAACTAGATAAATGTAACCATAAAATAAATAAGAAAGAAGTTAAAGAGCTGAATAGAATTTTAGACAAAAAAATAGATATGATAGACTTCTTGAGAAAATTGAATGGGAATTGAAAAGAGTATGCCTTTTTCACATTCTTACTATGTATTAAGGCATAAAAACTAGAAAAAATGCAGAAAGGAAGAAATATTAAATGTACTCTTTTTGAACCATAATGAAGTAAAAACTATATTTAGTAAAGGGCATTGGAAGAATAGATTTAAAATTCATTAAAAACTAAAAAATCTAATCCTAAAGAATAAGTGGGTCAAAGAACAAATTACAGGAAAAAAATCAATAATTTCATTAAAGATGAATGACGGCAATGAGACAATACCAAAATTTGTGAGATTCAGTCAAGGCAATACTTACAGGAAAATTTACACCTCTAAATCCTTAAACATCATTAAAAGAAAGAAAAAACAGATCAGTAAATTGGACATGCAACTAAAAAACTAGAGAAAGAACAAATTAGAAATTTCCAATTAAGCACCAAAATACAATCCTAAATATCAAGGGAGTGATTAATAAAACTGAAAGTTATCATCCAGGCATGGAGCCAAGATGGCAGAGTAGAAGCACAAGCTTGGTGTAGGCTCCCACTTCAATCACTTCCAACACAGGTAAAAAAAAATGACTCTAAACAAACTTTAGAGCTATAGAACCCACAAAGAGACAAAAAGAAACAAAGCTTCCACTGAAAGAAGCCCAGCAGGCTGACAGTAAGAATCTAGGGCCAGGCTAGAACCCGAGCACAACCCCAAGCGAGCCCTGTGGTTCCCTGGCCCCAGGGTGGCCTGACGAGGAGCAGGCTCAGAGTAGACTTCAGCAGAGAGAATCACCAGCAGCTGTGGCAGTTTCCAGAATTATTAACCCATAAACGTCAAAAAGAAAGTAAAAGGTCAGTGCGGGGTTTGTGGGAATAGGGAACCAAGAGAGCAGTCTGGCCCCTGACCCCAGAGCAATAAGTGGCAGAGGTACAGAGGCTGTGCAGCACTGCTGCCTAGCTTCCTCAGGAGCTCCTGGCTTGCAGATTGCAGGGGGACCAAGCTATCATTCAGAAGGTAATCAATCTTGCTTTAACCTGCTTGGATACGAATTGCAGTCTTGGGTGGTGGTCCTGGGGTGAGTGACCAGTGAGCCAGAACCAGTGAGGAGAAGAATGCCTTAAAAAGCCAAATTTGTCAGATGGAAAATAAACTTCAAAAACTCACTGAAGAGGATAACTCCTTCAAAATTAGATTGAAGCAATTGGAACATAATGACTTTATGAGAAATCAAGATACTATAAAACAGATCCAAACAAATGAAAAAATAGAAGGCAATGTGAAATATCTCACTGGAAAAACCAATGATCTGGAAAATAGATCTAGGAAAGAGCATTTAAAAATTACTGGACAACCTGAAAGCCATGATCAAAAAAAGAGCCTAGTCATCTTCTTGCAAGAAATTATCAAGTAAAAGTGCCCTGATATTCTAGAACCAGAGGACAAAACAGAAATGGAAAGAATTCACCATTAACCTCTTGAAAAAGATCCCCAAAAGAAAACTACTAGGAATATTATAGCCAAATTCCAGAGTTCCCAGGTCAAGGAGAAAATACTGCAAGCAGTCAGGAAGAAACAATTTGCGTATTGTGGAAACACAATCAGGACAACACAAGACCTAGCAGCTTCTACATTAAGGGATTGAAGGGCTTAGAATATGATATTCCAGAGGTCAATGGAGCTAGGGTTAAAACCAAGAAACACCTACCCAGCAAAATTGAATATAATGCTACAGGCAAAAATGTGGTCATTCAATGAACTAGAGGCTTTTCAAGCATTCTTGATGAAAAAACCAGAGCTAAACAGAAAATTTGACTTTCAAATACAAGAACCAAGAGAAGCATGAGAAGGCAAATAGGAAAAAGAAATCACAAGGAATTTATTAAAGTTGAACTATTTACATTCCTACACGGAAAAATGATAATTGTAACTCATAAGACTTTTCTCAGTATGAGGATAGTTGAAGGGGATATATATGTATGTGTATACATACACCCTCCTATACATACACCCTGCTATACATACTTATACATACATGTACATACACATGTATGTATAGGAGGGTGTGTGTATATATATATATATGAGAGTGTGGGTATATGTATGTTCATGTATACACAGACAGAGGGCACAGGATGATTTGAATATGAAGAGATGATATCTAAAAAATAAAATTAAGAGGTGAGAGAGAAATTTATTGGGAGAAGGAGAAAGGGAGAGATAGATTAGGGTAAATTATCTCATGTAAAAGAGGCAAGATAACACTGTTACAATGGAGGGGAAGAGCAGGAAGGTAAAAGGGTCAACCTTATTCTAATTGAATTTGGCTTAAAGGGAGAATAACATACATACTCAATAGGGTATCTTACCCTACAGGAAAATAAGGGTGTAAGGGATAAGAGGGGGGAATGAAAGAAGGGAGGGCAGATTAGGGGAGAGGGTAGTTAGAAGCAAAGATTTTTGAAAAGGGATAGGGTCAAAAGAGAAAGTAGAATAAGTGAGGGGGTGGGATAGGATGGAGGGAAATATAGTTAGTCTTTCACAATTGTAATGGTAATTAATTTGTTTGATCAGATGTTAAGTAGATCCTAGTAAGCTAGTGTTAAGTATAGAACTCTGTCCATTGGTGATGAGGTGTGAATTCCCAGAACTCTGTCCATTGGTGAGAAGGTGTGAATTTCCCTGTGACTTGGAAGAATGCTATTGGCTGAGACACTCCCCTGAACCATGTTGACTTGGGAGAAGGCCAGTTTTTATAAGCAGGAGAATTTCAGAGACAAGACAGACCTTGGATTTGGTTCCTGAGTGGCTGACTGCAGCTATGAACAGGATGGGGCTTTGTTTGTTGGTGGCCTG
>CM053593.1:291398149-291412067 GCA_028646575.1 Pseudocheirus occidentalis
ATGCTCAGATATGTATTCATACGCATATATACTCTCCTATATAGACATATGTGTAGGTATACAAACATACATATATACATACATTTGTATTCCCTTTACCTATCCTCATACTAAGAAAAGTTTCCTAAGTTACTATTATCATTTTTCCATGTTGACATGTTTATAAATAGTTCAACTTTGATAAGTTCCTTATGATTTCTTTCCCATGTTTACCTTCTCATGCTTCTTGTGTTTGAATGTCACATTTTCTGTTCAGTTCTGGCTTTTTCAGCAAAAATGCTTGAAAGTCCTCCACCTCACTAAATGACCATATTTTCCCCTGGAACATTATACTCAATTTTGCTGGGTAGGTGATTCTTGGTTTTAATCCTAGCTCCCTTGATCTCCAGAATATCATATTTCAGGCCCTTTGATCCCTCAGTGTAGAAGCTACCAGATCCTGGGTTATCCTGATTGTGTTTCCACAATATTAAAATTGTTTCCCCTTGGCAGACTGTAGTATTTTCTCCTTGATCTGGGGATTCCAGAACCTGGCTATAATATTTCTAGGAGTTTTCTTTTGGGGATCTTTTTCAAGAGGTGATCAGTAAATTCTTTCAAGTTCTATTTTGCTCTCTGATTCTAAAATATCAGGGCAATTTTCCTTGAGAATTTCTTGAAGGATGCTTTCTAAGTTCTTTTTTTGATCATGGCTTTTGGGTAGTTGAATAATTTTTAAATAGTCTCTCCTGGATCTATTTTCCAGGTCAGTGGATATTTCACATTGCTTTCTATTTTTTCATTTGTTTGTAACTGTTTAATAGTATCTTGATTTCTCATAGTCATTTGCTTCCATTTGTTCAAGTCTAATTTTGAAGGAGTTACTCTCTTCAGAATGCTTTTAAGATTCTTTTTCCATCTGGCAAATTCGACTTTTTAAGGCATTCTCCTCATTGGCTTTTTGGTCCTCTTTTGCCATTTGAGTTAATTTGTTCTTTAAGGTGTTGTTTTCTTTAGTCAGGTTGTTGACTCTCTTTTCATAATTTTCTCGCATCATTCTCATTTCTCTTCCCAATTTTTCCTCCACTTCTCTTATTTGGTTTTCAAAGTCCTTTTTAAGTCAATCTATGGCTTGTAGACAATCTTCATGTTTCTTGGAGGCATTTGGTGTGGGAGTTCTGACTGTGTTGTCTTCCTCCCCTTCCATACTTTGATCCTTTTTGTCCCCGTAGAAGGATTCTAGGGTTTGATTGTTTTTCTTACTTTGCTTCCTTTTCCTGCTCATTTTGGCCAGTCAATTAATTGCTTGATTTTTTTTTTTAGCTCTGTGGAACTCTGTTTCCAGGAAGGAAAGCTCTGTCCCAAATCACTGGGGTTTTCACCACAGCCAGAGCTATTTGGGGGGGGGTGCACTGCAGCTCCCACCAGCTATGGCTTGCTGAAAGTGCACCCCAGGACCACCACCCAAGACCACTATCCGGATCCAGGCTGCTCAACGCAAGAGCACTTGGCCTTTGAATGATCATCTGGGCCCCCTGCAATCTGCAGGCCAGGAGCTCTGAAGAAGCCCTGTGGAGGTGGTTGCCTCCATTTCTGCAGCTACTGCTGCTTCTGCTGCTTCCTTGCAGTTTGGTCAGACTGCTTTTCTCTCCCAAATTAAGCTGAATTCCACTGACCTTTCTCTTAGCCTTATTTCTTCTGGCTTGATAAGTCTGCAAACTGCCTCAACAGCCACAGATCTGCTGTCCTGGAGACACCAGCTCCGGCTTCTTCCAACCTCCTTTGGGTCTGGCCGAGGTTTCTGGCTGGGCTGGTTTCAGCTCCCAGCCTGCTGTGATGAGCCGCATTTGCAAAGCTGCCTTCAGCAAGAGATGTGTTTTCTGTATTTTTGCGAGTTTTGGAGCCCTTAAATTTGTTTAGAGTCATATTTTATGGGTATTTAAGGTGGCTGTGTGGGAGCTCCAAAACTTTGCTGCTTCTACGCTGCCATCTTGGCTCCACCCTGCCGTCTCCCTTTTCTAAGCCAAGCAATCATTCAGAGGCAAAGTGCTCTTGCTTTAACCCACCTGGATCAGGACTAGAGCACCTGACTTAAACAGTAAGAAAGGCCTGAGTTTAAATCTTATGTCATACGCTTGTTAGCTATTTGAGCCTGGGTAAATAATTTAACTACTGTCTACCTTAATTTCCTCATTTGTAATATAGTGTATTATATTCCTCATTTGTAATAAAGCCTACCTCTCAGGTTTGCCAGGATAAAATGTGATCATTTTTGCAAAGTGCTTTGCAAACTATAACATACTACATAAATGCTAGCTAGATATTTTTATTTTCAAACCTTGACAAGACTTCTTATATGCCATTTATAGGATCATACACGTAAAACTGAAAGGGACCTTAGAGTCATTTAGTGCAATGTCTGCATATGGCTGGTGAGGAAACAGGCTCAGGGACAGGACCCTCCACTGAGGAAGAGGTTCAGAGACCTTCCACCAAACTTTCCAGCACCGTTTGAAAAGCAGCTCTATCCTTGGGTTACATTCAGCATTAGCTTGCAGATGACTAGTCAAAGAAATCCAGCTGCAGGGTAGTGATACTGGAATCCATTATTCATTACACCCTCCCTTATTCTTAAACAGTGGATGGTATTTTGGGTCTCCTAATATCTCCAATATATTCATGAGGAAGGGGTTCATTCATAAATGTCTTGTTGCTCTATGGTCAAAACTGGATCAAAACAAGAGAATGTCTCTTCAGGCTTGACACAATTGTTTCATTGACTCCAGCCCATGGAGAGCTCAAAGCCTACAGAGCTGACTAGGAAAGAATGAACTTTTCAGAATGTTGACGTGTTAAATGAAGAACCTGATACAAAGCACCTACTGTTTCCCATGTAGAACGCTGACCTCCATTGGAATCATTTACAAAGGTCAAAGTGGCGTGGAATGGTTTTGGATTCTCAAATCCATTAGCTCAGAGAGAATCTTCTAGCTGGAGGATAAATAGAGCAGCCTTGGGGTTGGGGGTGGGAATGGAGTAACAGGGAAGGATATGAGTGATGAGACTGAAAGTAAATAGACAGCTGTCAGACACTTTACTCAAGACGGGGTAGAATTGCCCTTTAACCCCCTTCTCTCTAACCTTTACAAACCCACACATCAAGAGAGACTGGTATATAGAGGAAAGAGGGGGATGGATTTGATGTTGGATGAAGTGGGTTTGAATCTAGCCCTGCCACTTGCTGCTTGTGTGATCTTGGGCAAATCACTTGACTTCAATGGGCCTTAAATTCCAGGTTCATGAAATGAAAGAGGCTAGACTAAATTATTCAACAAGCGCCTGCTCTGCTCTAGGCCCTGTCCTTGGCCCTGGAGACACAAAAACAGAAATAAAAATAGTCCTTTGCTTTAAGTAACTTCTTTTACATGTCCTCCAAGGTTCCTCCCATCTCTACGTTTATTTATTTTTGCTCTTTGGAGGGGGGAGGGCAGGGCATTTGGGGTTAAGTCACTTGCCCAAGGTCATACAGCTAGTAAGTGTTAAGTGTCTGAGGTCAGATTTGAACCCAGGTCCTCCTGACTCCAGGGCTGGTGCTCTCTTCACTGTGCCACCTAGCCACCTCTTTCCCCCTCCCCCTCGACTCTAAATTTATGATGCTGTGAGAATCCCATCAATACTTCTGTGACACACCAAAATTAGAACTAGTTTTGAAGACTGAAGTGACTTGATCCACATCAACATGTTACTTAAAAGGCATGTGATTTAAATGGTGGGAAGTACCATCTAGGAAGTCTAGATATTAGCATTCTCATTGCCTTTCCCTTTAACTCTTAGTCCTCCATGTTGATAAGCAGAGCATGACAATCTGAAGGACATTTATACTCCCTTTTCTTTCCCTCCACATCGTCATCTTTGTTCACCATTCTCTAAATTTCTATCTCGGAAAAAGATGTCTCCTCCACCTTTCTCAGGTTAATTCCACCACTTTCCCTTTAGAAGCTCAGTTATTTTCTCTTACCTAAATGTTTTTTGGTTTCCTATGTCTTGACAAATTGATCACTTGATCCTCGCTCCCACTGATTCCTCTTCAGTTACTACCCTTTCTTCCACTGCTAGATGTCTCTGAGTATTTTACCAGCACTTGGTTACTAACCATCTCTTCTCTTCTTTCTCTTTAGCCTTTTGAAATCCAGCCTCTTCAGTCACCACTTCACTGAAATTTCTCCCTCAAAAATCAATAGTCTGCTAACTAGATGAGTCAAAGGCTGGTTCTCAGTTTCTCATTCCTTTCCAACCTCTCCAAAGCACTCCCACGTGTTGTTGCTCAGTCCTGTCCCACTCTTCATGACCCCATTTGGGGTTTTCTTTGCAAAGACACTGGAGTGGTTTCCCCTTTCCTTCTCCACCTCATTTTACAGATGAGGAAACTGAGGCAAACAGGGCTACGTGATTTGCTCAGGGTCACACAACTAATGTCTGAGGCCAGATTTGAATTCAGGAAGATAAGTCTTCCCGACTCCATGCCTGGTACTCTGCCCACTGAGCCACCTAGCTTCCCTCAGTTTGCACATGTTATTGAGTATCTATTTCTTTTTATTAATTAATTTTTAGTTTTCAACATTCAATTGCATTAAGATTTTGAGTTCTGTTTCTCTTCTCTCCCCTCCCCCCACTTGCAATCTGATAGAGGCTCTATGTGTACATTTGCATTATTTTCATATGTATATTTTCATATTAGTCATCTTGTAAAGAAGAATGAGAACCAATGGGAGGAACTATGAGAAAGAAGGAATAAAAAAAGAGAGAACAAGTGCTTTGGTCTGCATTCAGATTTCATAATTCTCTGGATGTGGATAGCATTTTTCATCATGAGTCTTGGAATTGTCTTAGATCATTGTATTGCTAAGAGGAGGCAAGTCTATCAAAAATCTATCAAAACAATGTTGCTATTACTGTGTGCAATGTTCTCCACGTTCTGCTCACTTCACTCAGCGTCAGTTCATGTAAGTCTTTCCAGGTTTTTCTTAAATTCTCCTCTCTCTTATTTTCAATACTTCCACTATTCTGGTTATACCCTTACAACTTCTGACAACTTCTTTCTTTTTCTGGCTCTTCTTCCAGTACCCAAATACAAGATTTAGGCTCCAATGTTCTTCTCTTCTGTCTCTATTCTCTTCCTTGAAAATGCCATCTACTCCCATAGTTTTAATTATTATCACTACACACTACATCATAGCAAAACAAGTTAATTTAATGAAAAGAATAATGCTTAGTTAACAGAGAAAAAAGCTGATGAGAATGAACTAAATAGAGCAACAGGCTTCTGCTCATGTCTCCTAAGGAGAGTTCTAATCTTGTCCCCTGGCTAACCACTCTGGGCTTAACTGCCCCTCACACAACAAATAGGAGCAGTATTAATGTGGTCAGATGACAGAATACTGGTGAGTAACAGTATCAGATGGTCCAGTTTCTTGAGTTTCCTCATCTTTAAAATGAAAAGTTGTATTAGATTACCTCTAAGGCCCCTTCTAGCTTCAAATCTATGATCCTATTATCCTATGCCCAAGTCATTTTAAGAACTCAAGTGCAGGATTTTATATTCATCTCAACTGAGTTTGATCAGTCCAACAAATATATATTTTGTGATTTGGCTCAAACATCTGTTTATTACCTGTTTGGGAAAATTAGCTAATGTCTCTGCACCTCATTTTTCAGCTGTACAATTAGAGGATTGAACTCAATAATCTCTAAGGTGTCTTCTGGTTTTAAAGCTATGATTTTTATTATCCAGTGGACTTTTAGGTACCTTCCACATACCCAGGGATATGACAAAGCAGGTCTCTTGGCTGTTCCTTCCACAGGACACCCCATCTCCTCACTGTGGGCTTTTTCACTGGATATCCCCCATACCTGGGATGTTCTTCCCTATTCCCTGCCTTCTGGCTTCCTTTATGATTTGGTACAAGTCCCATTTTTTTTTCAAGTAGGTCTTTCCCATGTCTCCTTTACCCATTGCCAGTGCCTTCCTTCTGAACTCTTTGAGGGCAGGGACTGTTACTTTTTTTCTCTAGTACTTAGCACAGTACCATACTTTCTCTCTCTCTCTCTCTCTCTCTCTCTCTCTCTCTCTCTCTCTCTCTCTCTCTCTCTCTCTCTCTCTCTCTCACACACACACACACACACACACACACACACACACACACACACACACACACACACACACTGGTTGTCTAAAGAGCCAGTTGGGTCATCATATAGTGGATAAATCACTGGATTCAGAGTCAGAAACATCTCTACCTTCTCTTAGTTACTGTTTTCTCAAATGTAAAATAGGTGGGATAATAGCTGTGGTATTTATCTCACAGGTTTGCTAAAAGGTGCAAATTACAAGTATGTGAAGTGCTTAGCTAGCCTTGAGGTACAATACATATATAAGCAATTACCATTAAAAAAGACATTCCAATGGTATTAAGCAGATAGATTTCCAAGTTATTTTTTTATAATGCACAGTGGAAATAAAGATCCAGTTAGCATTTTAGCAAATACAGGTGATGGTGTCAGGGTTGGGTGTTTTTCATTAGCACTGCCATCTATCTTCTGACAATAAGGGGGGGGGGAAACATTAAGAGCCTACTTTGTATCAGGAACTGTGTTGAACACTCTGGAAATATTACCTCACTTGATCCTCACAACAACCCTGGGAGGCAGATGCTATTATTCTTCACATAATTATCATTAATTATATTAATTAATTATAAATATTATTCTTCATTATAGTTGCAGAAACTGAAGCAGAAAGTTTAAGTGGCTCTTACAGGACTGCACAGCTGGTAAATGTTTGAGACTGAATTTGAATTCAAATCTTCCTGATTCCAAGCACTATCCATTGGGCCATCTAGCTGCCAGTAAGGAAAAAAGGAAAAAAACAAGTATTTATTAGGTGCCTACTATGTGCCAGGGGTGTATAGTGTGTCAAGGAGGACTAGCACTTCTAGTGTGATAGCTTGCCAAGTGTTTTTCAGGGCTGCTCATCCACATTTGGTGTCTAGCTGGCACTCACCTCTCACCTCTCAGGGTAACTGACAGGCTTCAGATCCATTGGTGAGTTAGTGGGGGTGTCTAGCCCAAGCATGTGAAGACTTTTCCCAGTGGAAGGGGTGGATGAGAACAATTTGTTCCAATGACCATGAAGGTAGCTGAAGTAGGCACTGTGACATCTTAGAGCTTGGTCAGACATCACAGATGCCAAGGTCATCCACTGCATCCCAAATCATTATCAGTCATTCTGAGTTTTTGTCTTGTCACTGGACTTTGATGATTATGGAACAGAGTCATCCCATGATGTCATTGGTCTTCTTTGAAAATAAAGGCAAACAACAACAAATAACTTTACAAATACTATCCCCTTTGATTGAATCAGAGGAAGTCATGAGAAAAAAGGGAGCTGGATGTGACAGTGATTCTTACTTTCTTACTTCTTACCTTTGAACTAATGGATAGTGGGAAAGCACAGTAGCATAGTAGCTCCTTTTTCTGCATCAGAGCTCCAATTTGTCTATGTGTGAAGGTAGGAGAAATAGCTGGGAAGCAGGGGTTATCCTAAAATATGCAGCCCATGTTTTAGAATATTTAATAAAAATAGCACATGATGTATCTGTTGCTTTATCACCTACAAAAGTTTCACTTATTCATTTCATCCTTATAATAAGAATGTGAGACAGGCATGGTAGCATTATTATCCCCATTTCATATTATTGAAAGGTAGAAAGGGACAATCCTAAGATTCAAGCCCAGGACATCTGATTATAAATACAGAGTTGTTTTCATTGCACTCTAAAGTTTATTTTGAAGAAGAGTTCTGGTTTTCATTGCCATTAAGGTAATTTAATTCCAAGATGAAAAGCCTGGAGACCATGTCGCATGAGGACTGTTTGAAAATATAGCCAGGGATATTTTTAATTTAGGGGAGGTCATGAAAACTGCTGAAAGAGGAGTTTTATGGATTCTACTTGATCCTGGAAAGGAGCACCAGGAACAATGGGTAGAAGCTGCAAGGAAACAGATTTCACCTTGATGTTAGAAAAACTTCCTCAGAACCAGACCTATTCAAAAGAGCAATAAGATGTCTGGGGAGGTAGTGAGCTTCCTGTAACTGAATGTATTGAATTGAAAGTTGGCTTTAGGGGCAGCTAGGTGGCGCAGTGAATAGAGCACTGACCTTGGAGTCAGGAGGACCTGAGTTCAAATTCGACCTCAGACACTTAACACTTATTAGCCATGTCACCTTGGGGAAGTCACTTAACCCCAATTTCCCTGCTTTCCCCCCTCCAAACAAAAGTTCGATTTAATTCAATTCAATAAGCATTTAGCAAGCAAAGACAAAAATGAAATAATCCCTGCTCCCAAGAAGCTTGGCTCCAACATGTACACATATAAGGTTAACACCAAATTAACATTTTGGTAACTTCATGAATAATTACTGGCCTGGGTTGATTTCGACTGAACTGTACATAGATGATGCTCCTTCCATTTCTGAGATTCTATAATTTTTCTACTTCAGAGAGCATAAACATTATTATTTCTCGCAGGTCTGTATACCTTCTACTTTCCCCTCTCCTAAAGCTCAGAAGTGAGAGGCAGCATTGCATAGTGAATAGAGAACTTACCTGGAGTCAGGGAGACCTGAGTTCAAATATGATCTTGGACATTTATTAACTGTGTGACCCTGTAATGGTAATTAACATGGCATTACAGACCCTAAACACTTAGTCTCTGTCTACCTCAGTTTCTGCATCTCTAAAATGGGGATAATGCTAGCACCTACCTCCTAGGATAAAATGAGACATTTGTAAAGCACTTTGCAAACCTTGAAAAGGTTGTCTAAATGCTATATATTATTATCCAGAAGATTTGGGTTGAAGTTCTCCCTCAGATGCAGACTAGTTGTGTGACTCAGACAAAGCCACTTAATGCCCCAGCTGACTCTTTTATGACTGTAAATTGTAAAGTAGGTGCTGATGTGAACTGGCAGTGAGAATCCCTTCTTTGAAATTTCCCTGTCACATTGATCTAGACAAAAAGAAAAAAAATGAGGAAGAGGATGGGGAAGTGGGGGTGGTAGTGGCCACCACTGTGGACTGGGAGTAGTGTTGAGGAGACAAAGGGAATTGTTTGAGGATGGTGTGGAGAAGCAAAGAAGGAAATTTTCTTTAACATAGATTATTACTGGAATATTTCAGCAATGAGGGGCTTAGCCAGGGAGGGTAGATCAAAAGGGATTAGCTAATTCCTGAAAGCGATGCCTCATGGAAATGGGCAGCTTCAGATTTTTACAAGCAAGCCAGACCCTCCTGGCTGTGTTTAACCAGGCTGGCTCTCATATGTGGCTCATGTGCTGTGTGTGCTGTATCAAAAGAAATGCTACAGCTTTGTATCTGGTGAATGTTAGTAACAGTTCAAGAGGAAACAGAGACATGCCCAAGCATCTGTTTTGGTGAACTTATTAGTTTACTCTTTATTTACTTAAGCCTTAAACATCACTTGGGAAACAACTTGAACAATGTTGTCAGAGTAAGACAGGAATTAATTGAGGTCTCCAGGGAGCTAACTACCTTCATAACAGAAACTAGTGGGGAAAAAAAAAAAGTAGTGGAAAAAATTTTCTCTTAAAGGAAGAGGATGCCCTCTGCTGACATATTGTGGGATAATTCAGGCACAAGGGAAAAACGAAAAACATCCTGAATGAAACTTTCTCAGAGAGGCATGTCTTTCCTAAGTAACAACAACAAAAACATTGACGATGATGATGAGCAAATTCTGTGCACAGCGCAATTGAAGTTTAATCCGCATTATTAACATTCTATCTATTACTTTCTTAAGTCTAGGCAACAGCTTTTGCTAATCAGAGAACTATTGGGGAATAATTGAATATTCTCTTTAATTGAGAGTTCCCACACTAGACGTATAAGGATGCTTGATTGTTTTCAAATAATAATATTAGTAAAACAAAATGAAATATGTTTAACCCTAAAATGATAAAGACACAGTTTAATGTTTATTTGGTAATGCAGAAGGCAACTTATGCTATGGGGCCTTAGGCTGGCTCTTCTAAATTCAGTGATGACAGTAGTTCTTCAGAGGTTCAGCAGAGGGCATAGGAGATGCGGCAGAATCTGCCTGCCCTCTGATTAGCCATGAAATTTCTTTTCCAAATAAAACTATGATTTCAGCTTCTTTTGGTCTCCCCAAATTGTGAAAAAATGCAAAAAAAATTCTGTTTATTCAAGCTTTCTGGTTGTTGTTTTCCAGAAAAATAAGAATATCTCACTGAAATACTTTAACCATTCCATGTACATTAGCTGAGATAGCCCTGTTTTCATTTACTTAATTCACCTCTTCAGAGACAATTTGTATGCCATCCTCTTATTTATCTTTTTTAAAAACAAGTTTTTATTCATATCTTCTATTTCTTACATCAACATAGTTATTCAAATTCTTCTTTGCCCTGCTGCCTCAGACAGCCATCCCATATGACAAACAGTATTTTTTTTGAAAGAAAAAAAAATCAGCACACCTAGTCAATACATAGAAAAAGTCCCAAAACATGTGCAATGTGTAACAACCAAGGGCTTCCCACCTCCATGATGAGGTGAATTGGAGGTTCAATCTCATCCAATAAGCATTTATTTATGTTTATATCTGCTAGGTGTTAGGCACTATGTTAAATGCTGGAGATACAAATAGTTAAAAGAAAGACAGTCCCCGCCTTCAAGGATCTTACCAGGGAGATGACATACAAAAAGGAGGTAGAAAAAAGGGAGTGGGTAGATGAATCATCAGGGGATATCTTATTCTGTGGAATTGAAACTGGGCAGAAGAGTAGGCAGAGTGGAATGAACAGAAAGTCCTTCTAAAAAAGAAGGCATTGGAAGGAGTTTGCTTTTCTGCCCTTCAGTCCTCCAAACCAGGTGAACTGATGAGAGTCTAGACTAAGATGGTATTAATGTGATGGAGATGAACAGATAGATGTGGGAATCCCACACTGTGGGAATAGAATGATGGAAATTGTTACTGAGTTGAATTTAGGGGATTAGAGAGAGGAGAGTCAAAGATGACCAGCATTTTGAGCCTGCGTGATTCAGAGGAGCACCATTAATAAAAATAAGGAGGCTTTCCCTTGGCTGGCCGCGCGGAGCCCGCACGATGCCTGGAGTCACGGTGAAGGACGTGAACCAGCAGGAGTTCATGCGGGCCCTGGCCGCCTTCCTGAAAAAGTCAGGGAAGCTGAAAGTCCCCGAATGGGTGGATACGGTCAAGCTGGCCAAGCATAAGGAGCTGGCGTCCTACGACGAGAACTGGTTCTACACGCTGGCGGCCTCCACTGCCCGGCACCTGTACCTCCGGGGCAGCGCCGGCGTGGGCTCCATAACCAAGATCTACTGGGGGGCGCCAGCGCAATGGGGTCATGCCCAGCCACTTCAGCCGGGGCTCCAAGAGCGTGGCCCGGAGGGTCTTGCAGGCCCTGGAGGGGCTCCAGATGGTGGAGAAAGACCAAGACGGGGGCCGGAAGCTGACACCTCAGGGACAGAGAGACCTGGACAGAATTGCCGGACAGGTGGCAGCTGCCAACAAGAAACATTAGGACAAACCACACCAGATTCATTAATAAATTGCCTTGTTCTTAAAAATAAAAAAATAAAATAAAAATAAAAATAAAAATAAGGAGGTTGGGAGAGGAGTCAAGTATGAAAAGAGGGTGACAGTTCTAGTTTTGGATATGTTGGGAGTTTAAGTGGAGAAGTCTGGCACAGAGGCAGACATATGGGACTAAAGTTCAAGGGAAAAGCAAGGATGTATTGACTGATCTATTCATTTATTTATTTATCTACCTATCCGTTTATTTATCATTGACAATGATAAATTAACAGCAGTAATAGTAAGTAGCATTTATATAGTGCCTTAAAGTTTGCAAAGCACTTTACATATGCCATTTCAACTTATTTGGGAGTCATCTGAGTCAAATGACTGAAGTCATTGTAGTAGCTGAGGTTACCATGGGAAAGTGTAGAAGAGAAGAGTCTACAAGACAGAATCTCCTTCCACTAGATGCTGTACAGCTAAAACTCTGTGAACTTTTTTTTTTGTTGCACAATCTGTTGTCTAACATAGTACTTTTTATTTACTTCTATTAAGTTTCATTTATTAGATTTAGTTCATAGATTGTCAGTATCTTTTTGGATCCTAATGCCATAATTCTATGTCTTCACTATCTCTCCCCATTTTTACCATCTAAGCCTTCATCAACTCATTGATTAAAATGTTGGAGGACATGAGGCCTAGAACTGGTATTTGAAATACTTTTCTAGAGACCTTTCTCTGAAAATAAGGAAAAGAGATTTATTTATTTTTAAAAATCTCTTCTCTGGGGCTAAACTTGATTATTATAAATACATAATTTTCAATTTTGCTTTTTTGTTGTTATTTCCATTTCCGTTATTGTAGACATTGTGCATTTTGCTTGAGTTTGCTTACTTCACTCTCCATCAATTCTTAAAGGTCTTGCCGTGCCACATTAATTGAAGTCTTCTGATCAGGTGAAAAGTCAATTGGAACTCTCCCCTTCAGTGTGCCAGAATACCTAGCCCACACTCTGTGAATGTGTATGTCATGCTACGTCCTATTCTTAAAGCCTACTGATCCTTAGTGAACATTACTTCCCTTTGTGGATGGATGCTCAGAAGCTATCCCTTTAAGACATTCTAGAATTTTGCTAGTATTTCAAGCACTGCTCACTGTTCTATAGTTTGCAAGCCATTCTCTTTGTCTTTTCCTCTTCTTCCTCCTCCTCATTCTTCTTCTTCCTCCTACTTTTCTTCTTCCTCTTCCCTTCCTCTTCCTCCTTTCTTTTTTCTTCCCTTCCTTTTCTCTTCCTTCTCCTTTCCTTTCTTCCTTCTCTTTTTTCTTCCTTCTTTTTCTTTCTTCTTCTTTCTTCTTCTTTTTCTTCTTCTTCTCCTTCTTCTTCTCCATTTGCTCTCCCCAGTTCTGTGGCACCTCTCTTTTTCTTCACTTTCTTTCAAAGATTACTGACAGTGGTTCAGCAATCACATTAGACAGTTCCTTCAGTATTCTGGTATGTACTTTGTATGAGACAGATGACTTGAATTCATTGAAAAGGTCCTCTCCTATGATTATCTACTTACTTATCTTGGATTCAGCTTTCTTTGAACCATTTTCCAACTCCAAATCCTTCTTCATAGAAGAGGAAACAAGCAAAATAAGAGCTGAAAAGTTCATTCAGCCAATTGCCTGTGTCATATCCAAGGGACATACAGGCTACAAATCAAAAGTGAATACCGGGCCATTGTGCATTTTACTAAATAGAATTCTGGGGAATTACCAATCTCTTTCTCATTGTCTGACTCTCTTCTCCTTAGGTCCACAATCTTGGGGGCAGTGATGATCTGAATTTCCTTAGTTAGCACAGATTCATACAATCTCAACTCAGTGATCAAATGACTTAAGTTCCCCTTCCTCATCCTTCAAGAAATTCTCAAGGAAAATTGCCCTGATATTTTAGAAACAGAGGGCAAAATAGAACTTGAAAGAACTCACTGATCACCTCTTGAAAAAGATCCCAAAAAGAAAACTCCTAGGAAAGTTATAGTCAGGTTCCAGAGTTCCCAGATCAAGGAGAAACTGTTACAAGCTGCCAAGAAGAAACAATTTGAATACTGTGGAAACACAATCAGGATAATCCAAGATCTAGCAGCTTCTACATTAAGGGATCAAAGGGCCTGGAATATGATATTCTGGAGATCAAGGGAGCAAGAATTAAAACCAAGAATCACCTACCCAGCAAAATTGAGTATAATGTTTCAGGAGAAAATATGTTCATTCAATGAGGTGAAGGACTTTCAACCATTTTAGCTAAAAAAACCAG
>CM053593.1:291412167-291464749 GCA_028646575.1 Pseudocheirus occidentalis
TGGAAAAGAAATCATAAGGAATTTATCAAAGTTGAACTATTTACATGGAAAAACGATAATTGTAACTTATGAAACTTCTCTCAGTATCAGGATAGGTGAAGGGAATATAAATGTATATATATGTATACATACACATATGTCTATATAGGAGGGCATATATATGCATATGAATACATATTTGAGTGTGTATATATATATATACATATATGTGCATAGACAGAGGGCACAGGATCAATTTAATAGGAAGGGATGATATTTAAAAGGTAAAATTGAGAGGTGGGAGAGGACTAGAATGAGAGGAGACAGGGAGAGACAGAATGGAGTTAATCATCTCATATAGAAGAGGCAAGGGACAACGGTTACAATGGAGGGGAAGAACAGGAAGGCAAAAGGGAATGGGTCAACTTTACTCTCACTGAATTTGGCTTAGGGAAGGAATGACATACACTCTAAATTGGATATCTTGCCCTACAGGAGAGTAGGGGGAATGGGGATGAGAGGGGGATGATGGAAAAGAGGGAGGGGGGAGGGTTGTTAGAAGCACACACTTCCGTAAGGGGACAGAGACAAAGTAGAGAATAGAACAAGGGGGCATGGATAGGAAGGAAGGAAATACAGTCAGTCTTTCACAATATGTCCATTCTGGAAATGTTCTGTGTAACTACACATGTACAGCCTGTATTGAATTGCTTGTCTTTTTCAGTGGGAGTGGGTGATGAGGGAGGAAGGGAAAGAATCTAGAATTTAAAGTTCTTAATCAAATGTTAAAAATATGTGTATATATATTATATATAATAATAATAATAATAATTATTATTATTATTAAATATATGCAACTGGGAATTAAGATATACAGGCACTGGGTTCAGGCGATCCATCTTGCCCTGCCAGAAAGTCAGAGGGGTAATGGGGGAGGACATAGGAGAGAACAGATTGGGGGAGGGAGTATACAGTGGGATCGCTGTTTTGGGGTAGTGGGTAGGAGAAAAATGGTGAGAAAATTTGTAACAAAATCTTGTGAAATGAATGATGTAAACTAAAAATAAACAAAAGTTAATTAAAAAAATTAAAAATATATTAAAAAAAGAAAGATACTTAAAACTCTTGCTGTAGCAAAAACTCCACCCTCCAGCCCTAATCTCTCTTCCTCTCTTCATAAGCTGGGGAGAAATCAGCTCGTAATATCTTTAATACCTTAGGCCCCTTCACAAAATTCAAACTTTGCCAGAAGGGAAATTGCAGTAGAAATTAATAAAATCTAGTGTATCAATATACCTGTTGTGACCAACTTCTTCCAATCCATATTATCATATGCACATTTATGCCCCATACCCCACTTTGACAATAAAGCCAAATGCCCAAGAGCTTGCTTTATTTTTGCACAGCAAAACCTTCCCTAATGTTCAACCAGGGAAGGTCACTCTGGAACTTACGGTTTCTCTCTGTCTCTCTCTCTGTCTCTTTCTCTCTCTGTCTCTCTGTCTCTCCCTCTCTCCCTAGCTATCTGGGTCAGGTGATGATTCCCTCATTGGAACCATCCCTTCTGCTTGATTCCCAAATTCCTTTCTCATGTACTTATTTAGCTGCATTTCTAGATCTTTTGACATTGGTAAGCGTGAGAAAAAAAGGATTTTCTGTAGGGAATGAATGGTCTAAGTCCTTCAGTCCTGTCTGAGTGGCCAGGGAAGCTCATCTAACTCAGCTTAGATGGAATCCTTTGTTTCAGGCCTCTTTCAGTAAATCTTTTCAAAAATTTGTATCTTTATTTTTATTTTTTGACATCTTAGCTCCAAACATTTCTATTCGGAACTGACAGGATTGGTCCTCTTTAGTCTGTTGGAGAATAACATTATCAGAGAATTCATATGCTCAGGAAAGTAACATCCTTACCAGTGAAACCTGTATGGTTCCTCAAAATTATATACACTTAAACATTAGTAAATATACTTCATGAATTAAAAATAACATGACATAGATGCCAATATTCATCCTAGCTTTCTATTTCACTGTATATTCTAGCACCTAAAAGATGGTATTCATGTAAGTATTGCATACAATTAGCATTAGTGTATACAAAAAACACATATCATATAATCCATGGCATTCTTGACAACAATGCCTAAATCTGAGTAAAGATACAATTCTTATGCAATAGGAAACAGACTGCAACTCCAAAAATTGCAACTCAAAAATAGTGATCAGATATAAAAACCACATGTAGAAATACTAATATTATATGAGTAACATTGCATACTAGCATATAGGACAAAGAAGCATGATATACAAGAGAAGCATAGTACACATATGTTGTTGTTCCATAAAAAGTGCACATCACATGAACAACAGATGTCATCAGAACTCATGAGTATCTATTTCTCCTATTTTCCCCAATGTATTATAAATCAGCTTGGTCACTGGTCTAATGGGCCTAGACTATCTGCTGAGCTTGTGGCCAGAATCCCAGCTAAGGAATGGGGATACAAAGAAAGGGGAGCCTGTCAGTCTTCATGTTGTACAGATACCTTCTGTTTCCTAGTGTATTTTGTGAGTAGAGTATTAGGCAGGAAAGGGTCTGCCCCTAGGTTCATCTCTCTCACTTTGCCTGAAAAGAGATACTCTTGAGTCTCAATTAGACTCTGCTGAGTTTCTTGACTCTCTGATGGGAACCACATGTTTCTTTCTCATCTGAATCATCACATTCTGAGCTATTATCTAACTCTGAGGGTCCATCTACAACTGAGATGTGGGATTTTTTTTTCCAGAATTCTATTTGCTGACTTTCTGTTGCTTCATTGTGTCTTTATTTCTGTTTTTCTTTTCTGACTACAGTCAGTCTGTTGTTAAGCACCTAGAATATGTTGGGTGCTGTGTGAACCACTGGGGGTACAAAGAGATGAAAATACATAAGTCTCTGTTTCAAGGAGCTTATGTTCTCATGGGGGAGACAACATGACAATAACTGGACATATAAGTAATATACAATGTAAATAGCGTAGATCAATTCTCATTCCCTGATGAGATACTGCATGAACCATATACTTCATAGAGAACTATAGAGCTTCCGATTGTGTTTTCTTCTAGCTAATCTAAAGTTTCCTTTAGTCTTTCCTTATGTTCCTCCAAATTCTTTCCAAAGACAATATTTCAGTCCACTAAAACTCCCATATCTTTTCAAAACAACTATAGTCTATCCACATATGTCTCCCACCTCCACAATCATATATTTATCTAGTTTACTTTTTTGTACACAAATAGAAGGCTTATGTTCTTATTGAATTTCATCTCATTACATTCAGCCCAACACTCTACCTATAAAGATCTGTTTATATTCGGTTGTCTACTGTATAGATTTGGCATTTGGGTGGCACAGTGTAATAGAGCGTCAGGCTTGAAGTCAGGAACACTCATCTTCCTGAATTCAAATCTGGTCCCAAACACTTCTTAGCTTTGTGACCCTGGTCAAGTCATTTAACCCTATTTGCCTTAGCTTTCTCATCTGCAAAATGAGCTGGAGAAGGAAATGGCAAATCACTCCAGTATCTTTGCCAAGGAAACCCCAAATGGGGTTGTGAAGAGTTGGACATGACTGAAATGACTGAACAACAACTCTATGAACTATTCATCCCACTTTTGCATCATTTGGAAACTTAACGAATGTACCATTTTATACCTTTGTCTAAGTTACTGATATAAATTGTAAATAGCATAGGCCAAATAGAGACCATTGGGACATACTCTTGGAGATCTTTGTGCTCCAATCATTAACAACTACTCTTTAGGTTCACTCATCTGGCCAGTTCTGAATCTATCTGTACTATCATCTGTGTCCCTCCCTCTCTTCCTAGAATTAATATGAGATATTTTATCAAAAGTTTTGCTAAAATCTTATTAAGCTATATCAATAGCCTTCCCCCCTCATCGACTAGCTATTTGGTAATCTTGTCAAAACAGGAAAGGAGGTTTGTCTGGCATGATTTTTTGTTTTTGAGGCAATCGAGGTTAAACGACTCCCCCAGAATCAAAGTGTCTGAGGACAGATTTGAATTCAGGTCATCCTGATTCCAGGATCTAGATATGATCTGTTGTTGATGAAGACATGCTAACTTTTTGCAATTTTCATTTCTCAACCATCTCTACTAATACTCTGCTATTGGGGTCTGATGTTCACTTATGTAAAACAACACTGAAATCCATTGCCTGGCCTCTTAAAGTCATGGTTCAGTATGAACACAGAAGCAGTCAAAGTTCAACAGATTTTATATTGATGAGTTTATTTCCTAGTCTTTTCCTATCTAATATTCTAGTTATATGCAGAGATATTACCTCTTCTTTTTATTTTCATTATTCCAAATTGCAACCCCCCTGCTACTGCAAAAAACCTCAACAAAAAACTTAGAATCATACAATCATAATAGCTCAGCCTTGGAAGGAATCTCAGAGTTCATCTAGTCTAAACTGCACATTATAGATTTCCCTCCAACAACATTCCTAACAAATGATAATCCACCTTCTGGTAAAAGATTCCCACTAATAGTGGATACATTGCTTCCTGGGGCAGCAATCTGCATTTTTGGACAACTTTAATTAGTTAAGGCATTTTCTTTATGTTGAGATAATATTTGCTTCTCTGAAGCTCCCACCTTGTTGATTATGCTCTCTGGAGACAAACAAAAGAAATGTTCTTCCACATAATAACCATTCAAGTACTTGAAATTACTAATCATGTTTCCCCCAAGTCTTCTCTTCCCCAGACTAAACACGCTCATTTACTTCAATTCACACTCTTACAGTACAATTTCTAGTTCTCTTGCTTTCACTGCATGGTCTCCAGGCTAATAGTGGCCTTTTGAAAACATGACAATCAGGGTTAAACACAATATTTCAGAAGGTTTTTGATCAAGGGAGAGCACAGCAGGAAAATCATTCTTCTCTACTAATGCAGATAATATGAATCATTGATGTGACTTGGTAGCCCCAAATCTAAGGTGCCAATGTCATAGTGATGAATCTATTAAGGGTCTACCATGTGCAAAACATCACACTTGGTTCTAAAGATATTAAAAATAGTGAAAAAAAATTCCCTGCCCTCAAGGAACTTACTTTCAATTAGAGTAAGGTGCACACAGATAAATGTAATGAATGACAGTTTAGAGACAGAGAAGTCATTACTAACTGAAAGGATCAGGAAAAAACTTGATGGAAGGAGTGACAATCTCTTTGGTCTTGAAGGAAGGTCAAGATTCTGAAAGGCAAAGATGGGACAGCTTGTATGAATTAATGAGCTAGCAAATGCAATATTAAGTTTGTGGAACAGCTTGTTTCCAGTTTGGCTAGAATGAACTTGGAGTGGTTAAAGGAAAAGAACCTTTATAAGGCTAGAAAGGAAAGTAGAAATCTTCAAGGGCCTCGAATGCCAGGATAAAGAGTTTACATTTTGTCTCAGAGGAAATTGTAGGTGACTGAACATTTTTAGTAAGAGAATGACATTAGTCTGAAATTCGCCTTAGATTACTATGGCAGTTCTGTGAAAGACAATTTGGAGAGGGCAGAGCTGGAAGTCAGAGAAACCATTTAGGAGGCTATTATATTGTTCAAACAAGAAATGTTGAGGGCCTACACTATGTGGATATAACTACGGGCAGTTAGGTGGATTAGTGGATTGAGCACCAGGCCTGGAATCCAGAAGACTCTCCTAAGCTCAAATCTGACCTCTGACGTTTGCTAGTTGTATAGCCTCCAACAAGTCTCTTGAACTTTATTTGCCTCCATTTACTCGTCTGAACAGTGGGGATAATAACATCACCTACCTTGCAGCATTAGCTGGATCAGATGAGGTAATAATGGTAAAGTGCTTAGCATAGTGTGTGGCACCTAGTAAAAATGAGATGAATGTTGCTCATTATTATTACTGTGTAATGAAGGGGACAGACATGAAAAGGTGTAGAAATCATGACACTTGGCAACTGATTGAATAAGGAGGATGAGGGAGAAGGAAGACTGGAGATTGTTACTTGGTTGAGCCAACTCCTCCAACTTTGAGCCTGCATTGATGGTGATGCTCTTAACAAAAAAACCCTGGCATTAGTTTCTGATTGAACCTGTTGAATTTAATGTGACAGCAATATATACAGAGAGATATCTAGCAGGAAATTAAAAATGTGGGAATGAGAAAGGGAGACGGTTCAGGAAACATATTAGGGCTGGAGGAGTAGATTCGGGAGGTTTAGTCATCATGTAGGTAGTGATCATTGAAATCCTAGGAGCTGAAGAGATTGTTAAGTAAGAGAAGGTAGAGAGAATTTACATCATATGCACTAGGGATACCCATGATTAAAGGAAAGGAGATAGATAATGAAATGGTAAAGAAAAATATGGAGGGGTCAGACAAATGGGGAAAGAATCAAGAGAGTAAATACCATGAAGTCAGAGGAGAGAGTATAGGAGTAAGTGTTAGTATAAAGAATCCAGGAATATCAAAGGTGAGAAACAAGAAGAACCAATTAGATTGAGAAGTTAAGGGATCATGAAAACCTTTGAGAAAGGAATTTCATTGGAACAATGATTTCAGAAGCCAGGTTGTGAGCAGCTAAGAAGGGAGTAGGTAATGAAGAAGTTAGGACAGTAATTAAAGAAAATTATCTTGAGGACTTGGCAAGGAAAAGCAAGAAGAAATATAGCACAATTTGGCAGGTGATAGGAGGTTGAAGTGAAGAATTCTTTTTAAGCAGAGAATATGTTTTGGGAAAGCTTATGAGACAGGAAGCAATTGGGGATGAAAGAGGGGTCAACTGTACAAGCTCCTGAAGATGATTGGAGGGAAGGGGAGATCAAGACCACAGGTAGATAAGTCAGCCTTGATGAGCAGCAGAACTGCTCCTTCTCCAGTGGTTAAAGCAAAAGAGAAAAGGTCAAGTGGAAGTAGAAAGTATTCTAATTCTGTGTACCCATCCTTCATTTGTACCGTTAATTTTTTTGACTACAAGGGTAAGATTTTATATTTATGCCTAATTTAATCTTCTTTGATTTGGAACATCATTGTTATTTATTTATGTCTTTCTTGATCTTGAGTTCTGGTCTTCAGTATGGCAGCTATTCCTAACACCTAAACGTTTTCCACAAATTTGACACGTTTTGATCTTGCCCACAAAGATATCATGAAATACTTTGTAAAATTCCCAGCTGAAGTGTAGCTATGTTACATCTATGTAATTTATCTGATTTGTACTAACCAGTGCTCCAATGGATCCGTAATCCAATTGATACGGGTATTCCCTTTAATAACGTAGATCATAATTCATCATGTGTAACTCTTCTCTACCTACCTGTAGGTTTGCCTCAGGAAGTCCACCCAATATATTTGGACTTTTCATGAGGGTTAATGACATTGTAAGAATATCAGTGGGCCTGTTGATTAGATAATTTCATGGCCAAAAAGGGAAATGATTTTAAGGTGACTACCTTTTCTTGGTGATCCTACACTGGTTTATGAGTTAATTGTTAAGAAGTTAGTCATAATAATGATCATGATGATGATGACAAGTCATTAATTTATGATAAGCAGACATTTTACTTACATTGTCACTTTGGTAGTATAATTTTAAACTACTTTTGTAACTCATCTTATAACTTAACCTAGCTTTTTGATAACAGCATCATTTACACTGTGCTTTCTTCTCCCATTTCAGTCACTTTCTCCATATTCTTATGATTCTGCCAGTCTGGTTTGATCATTCATTGGTTTCTTTCATTACACTGGCCTGCCAAAGTCTAAAATACTGCTAAAAGGGGAAACAGAAGTCAACCCACCGTGACGGACTAGACCATAAATAGGAACATGAGAGTTCAGGAAGGGCAAGCCTAGTGTCTCGCCAAAATCACTCCCCTGCCCAGACCAAGCTGTTGCACGCCAATGATAAATAGAGTTTTCGGATGTGGACTGTCTTGGAGGGGGTGAAAGTAAGACTGGTAGAAGCTGTGCCTATTTAAAGTGGTGTGTTTGATGAACACTCCCTGTAGTTGAAGAGAGCTGTTTGTTCACTAATATATATCAAAGGCACCATTAATATCGCTACAGTTAAGGGTCTGTTAGCCTTTCTCATATAAACTGTTTTGAAAGATATCCCTAGTGACCAAATTTTGGTTTAGGGCCTGTGGAAAGCAATCCTGAAACTTAATTGGGATGGAAGTGATATACAAGCAACAATTTTGAAGTGGAAAATATCAGTGGGGAGCAAAAATAGCTTTTAGATGCCAAATGAGGAGGCTAAATTTTTAAAAAATGCTTTCATTCATTGACTTTCTTCTGACCTAGTGATAGTACTCTCTGGAGATTCTTGACTGCCTTTGATGATTCTGATTGTTTGGTGGACTTCAATAGGAAAGAGTAGCTTAATGTAGAATAATTAATAGCTTGTCTCTGTGAAATTAATTAAGAATTTAATTATCAAATATTTATTGTGTAATTATTATGCAGCTATGATAGGTGCTAGGGAGATGTATAAGAATTAAAAATGCAGACAATTGTTGAGTTCTAAATTCAGTGAATTTTAAAAATTATTGAATATTGATTTTTTTTGTGTGTGTCCAACTAATAATATAATACTCTTCCCATTCTGCTCCAACCTCTCCTTCATGTCATGCCTGAAAGGGACAAGAAAGTATGTGTGGTTACACAAATATGTGGAGGATTAGGTGAGGCTGGAAGGGTGGGAAATAGGAAGGAGTCAAGAATACAAGATGCTTCTCTGGGAACGGATGAAACTGGGGTAGGGCTATGAATAGGGTGGTTAGATTCTTCAATCTTTAGTCAAGGTGAAAGGGTATGGATTTAGAAGAAAGTCTCCATCACTTGGAGCAGACTGTCTGTGGAAGGAGAACTTGCATAATGGTCACATAGGCTAATAAGGAGATGGAGTTGCCATCCACATGCCCTTTAAGACAGTACTCACATATGTAAGGTCTGTCAAAGTGCTAAAGGTGTTTGAAAAGAAACCTAAAAGAAGGAATAAAAGTACAAAATTGAATACAGAGAAGGAAAACAAAAGAGAATAAAGAAAACAAAAAGGGGAAATCTGTAAAGGAGGAGATACGGGGTATGTTTTTATGTTTGTAATAATGTTAATAGTTAGCATTTATATAACACTTTAAGACTTGCAAAGCACTTTACATGTTATCTCATGCAATAACCACAACAACCCTATGCTATAGTTACTATTGCTATCCACGTTCTACAGATGAGGAAACTGAGGCTGAAATGACCTAATAAGTTAGTAACTGTCTGCCTCAGTTTCCTCATGTGTACAAAGGAGCACAACATAGTTGGAAAAAGTGGACAAAAACTTAGAATATGTTGGCAGTAAGGCATAAACTCAGGGAACACAAGTGACCGAGGCAACTCATGTCTCTGATATTTCCGGGTCCCCAAAGCTTTTCTTTCTCATGGTTTCCTCATGATATTCTTCCCGCCACAACCTGCCACCACCACCCCCCCTAAGCCCAGGATCTCTTTGCCGGTTCCTTACTGTAACTTAACTCTCTGAATACCAGAGCTAACTCTACTTTTCTTTCTGCTGCTGCGGCTCATCCCCATTTACTTTGCCTCCACTACTTGTCTTTATCTTACTCTTTCCTGGGTGCAGTGTGTCTTATTGGAGGAGTACCTCTACTTCACTGAGCCATAGTCCATTAAGGAAAGGAGAAGAAGGCAAGAGAAAGCTCCTCTCATCCTGCTGCCCTCTGGCATAAATAAGCAAGGTCACAGGGCAGGAAGCTTTTCCTGGACTTCACTATCTCACATGTCTCTCAGAGCTGGAAAGCTTGCTTTTTAAGGGCCAACAGGCATGCAGCCATTCTTTTGCTAGTCAGCCAATGCCAGGCTTCTCCTCTAATTCCATCAGGGAGAACCATTGACTTATATTTACACGTTATCCATTAGCTGGCATCTCGTCATCTGTGCTCCTGCTGTGATTTCATCAGTAGAGTTGATGGTGGACTCTCTTCCTCAAAAACAAACAAACAAACTGAAACCAACCACTTTTGCATTGATATGTTTATAGACTACATGACATAAAATTTCTTTCTTCTCTCAGACCAATATCCTATGATATATTCTAGACTATTCATACTGACAGTGAAGTTTTCTACCATTGCCCTTTGCGTGAACTGCAACTTTAAGACTTTGTTGATACTGAGACTTCTTTCAGAAAATAAACTGACTGGTCACTTTGTGTGTGTGAATAAATAAATGTATGTATGTATGAGTGTGTGTGTGTGTATATGTGTGTGTGTGTGTGAATAAATATGTGTATATATGAGTGTGTGTATTATGTGTGTGTATAAACATACTTTTGAATTTGATTGAATTCCTGAACACAGAAAGTTAATTCTTCATGTAATATGTGCCAGGTTGAGTGGTTGAAGATTTAAAAACTTTACTAAATCTCCATCTTCTTTTATTAAGTATGTCCCTGGGTGACCACAAGGTGTCAGTGAGTTGTAATGAGAAAAGAAGCATTGTGCCATTGCTAAAGAATCCATCTATCATTTTTAAGCAGGAAATTGCAAGTGAAAAGGAGTAGGCTATCCTTCTGGTCTGTGTCAATCAAAAAGGGAGATAAAAGTAAAGAATAGGGACACATGGAGTAGGATGCTTTTTGCTAGAAAACTGTGAACTTGTAAGAAAATGTAATTATGCAATAGAATTGATTTAGAGATTGTGGGGGACCATAAATGAGAGAAGGTATTTGGGGCCTAAGTGACCCAAAGCAAAAACATGATTTTCCCTCCTATTTTATTCCAATTTTTCTCTTATTCTTCTTTTGAATAAGTTTGTAATTTTATTTGTCAAGGGAGCTCCTGGTTAGGAAATTCCTCTACAAAAACAGATCATTACTTTCTACTCAACTTAGAATCTTATAGAGAGAGTTGCTTGGAGTATGGAGAAGTTAAGTCACTTACTAGGATCACATAGCCAGTATAATGATAATAATGATGATGAAAACATAAATATGTGTATACGTATGCATACATGCATGCATGCATACATATCTACATATATTCCAAAGAAGGTCATCCTTCTTTGGTACAACTATAATTGTTAGAAAGGTCTTCCTTATTGAACTCCAGTTTATTTCTGAGACTTCTCTCCATTTCTCTGTGTTGTATGAAAGGAGAGAAGGTTAGCATCCCCTTGATAAGGATAGAAGAGATCCTAGTGGCCTTTACAACACATACATGGTTAAGGCATTGCCACCTACTTTGTGGCATCTAACCATTTTTCTTTGTCTTGCTCCCCCAACAGATAGATTCTCATGTAACACATTCTCCCTTTTCTTTGCCTGATTATCTTCTTTTGGATATGTGTCAGTCTAGAGGATAATTGGATTTAGAAATGGAAGGGGCCTTAAAGGTTAGTGAGTCTAACTTCTTTGTGGTACAGATGAGGAAACTGAGACATGGAAAGGTGAAGTAGGTTGTCCAAGTCATATAGAGGTAATATAGAACATAATAATAGTAAACAGAATTTTTATAGCACTTTATGATTTTTGAAGTGATTTACAAACATGATCTCATTTTATCCTCACAACATCCTGGGGAGGCAGGTGCAATTATTACCCCCTTTTTATAGATGGGGAAATAGCAGAAGATTAGAAAAAGAATTCAAACCCTAGTTGCCCAGACTGCAAATCCAGTGCTCTTTCTACTTATATCAATGTAAGTCATTGTTTGTTTGATTGTCAATGCCCTTAAAATACATCATACAGAACTGAACACATCCTCTAGAGATGGTCTCTTGCCAGGGCAGATTATTGTGGGACCATCACCTAGCTGTTCTGGATACAACCAGTCTCTCTTAACACAGTCCAAGAATGCATTAACATTTTGAGGTTGTCAGTTTGACTACTCACTGTTTAAATCTTTTTTACATTGTGTATAGTCAGTCCTCATTGTACTTGTGAAGTTGACTTTTGAACTTCAAGCTGAGGTTTTATTTATCCTTCTTAAATCCACATCTTATTGATTTAAATCCTTTATTCTAGCTTGTTAAGATATTTTGGCATCCTACCTGCTGTTCAACTTGGTATGTATTACCTCTTTCCTACCTCCCTTAGGGATAACATGTCATTTATTATAGGCATTCTATTCAATGACCCCATATTAGTACACATGGGGGTATACAGGGCATTTATATTACTTTAGTTGCTGAAATTTGTTAAAAGCATTTATAGGAAAGGAAAAATGTGAAAATGTGTGTGTGTATGTGTGTGTGTATGAAAGAGAGAGAGAGAGAAAGAGAAAGAGAGAGAGAGACAGAGGAGAGAGAGAAGAGAGAGAAGAAAGAGAGGAGAGAGGAGAGAGAAGAGAAAAGGAGAGGGGGAGAGAGAGAGAGAGCGAGAGCGAGAGAGAGAGAGAGAGAGAGAGAGAGAGAGAGAGAGAGAGAGAGAGAAGTAGGGGGAGAAGGAAAGGAAGAGAGGATGAAGTGGAGAGAGACACAAAATAAGAACCACTATAGTCCAGTTGAAGTGGGAGAGATCCAAATTCAATGTAATCAACTCTGAAATAAAAAATTAAGACATTGTAGGTAGAATTTCCACATAAGAATCTATTTTGAGCCTTTATAGATCTCTGTTCTCCTAAGAGACTTTAGATGAAAAAAAAAGTTCCATCAAGTTGTTTTGTAGAGGTTGCTTAGTAACACCTTGTGCTTATTGAATGATTTAGTCAACTGCATGTAGTCACCTCCTAAAAATATCATTAGTGCTGTATAATAAGCCCTATTAAAACTCTATGGACAATCTCAATGAGAAAAACACATCTAATCTGATTGGTCACATTTTGTTTATGGGAAAAAAAATCCAGCCATGACCTTATTTAATAATATTGCCATTAAGGAACTGAAATGAAGTTTTTGGGATCCTTTAAATGGTTATAGTTACTCATTTTTTCCCCTAAAATACCAGCCCTTATGCAAACCCAGATGCAGATACAGTAAATTTTACTTAGCTAAAGCTTAGTATCTTTCAAAGATGGGCAATTGATGGATCTTGGGTAGTTGAGACTAGAGTTTTACATGAAAAGAAGTTGAAAAATGTGTGTGTGTGTGTGTGTGTGTGTGTGTGTGTGTGTAGAATCATATATATTTTGAGAAGCAAAGTGGCAGAGTAGGGAGAAGATTCATCTTTGGAATCAGAAAGAACTGAATTCAAGTGCAGTCTCTGTCATGTACTGGTTTTGTAATCATGAGCAAGTCACTTAACCTTTCAGTGCAGCAGGTAACTCTCTAAGGAGTTCCCAGTCTACTGGCTCCTAATCTCCCACCTATTCCAAAAAGAAAGTTTGTTAAATATCATTGATGTGACTTTGCCACCAGAGTCATACTATGGAACTTCGTCGTGGCATAGGAGCAACCCAGAATTCTCAGTCTTTGACACCTTTGAAGGAAATTAGGCATTATAAGAGGAAAACATGAGGAAGGAGCTCCTTCCAGGTATGGAAGACAACCTGTGCAAAGCTGGGGAGATGGGAGAAGGAGTGTTGTGTGTTGAGGAAGAGCAAGATGGCTGGTTTGACTAGACCTTATAAAGATGGAAAGCCAGGAGACTGGAACCAAGTTGAGTCTTGTAATCTTATCAATATTGGTACTCCCTTCATTGGTTCAAGTCACAACCATTTATTCTCCATCCTGTTTAATTTTAGTTCATGCCTTCTCATCCACAGAAGGTACCCAGTGGGCTTGGGGCCTTCCTCTTACTCTCTTGACATCACAGGAGTGAAATTTTCCTTAAATGTTAGAAAATGAAAACTTACTGATGGTTTAACAGACTCCTTAGCAGCACTTAAAAATACAGAAATGGCAGAAGCATATTCTCTATTCCAATCCACCAAGAAATCTACCTTTATTAATTTTTAAAATTTATTTATTCATTTAAACTCAGACCATGAATAGATCTGGACTTCTCAAATGATAGAATAAGTTCATTTTCCAATAGATCTCCTAGAATTTTTCCTATAATAGTTCTGCAGAATTTGATCTTTAAGAACTTAAGTTGTTATATTTGCAAAATCCATGACATGTCTAACATGCCATGTCTTTATGAGGAAACTGCTTTGTAAGTGGGAAAGGATAAATAAATTTGAGATGCCCTTATTATTGGTACTGTTTTTAGTATGAGCTCTTATTCTAAACTAACATTTAGACCTAGTTTCCCCCAAGAAGTCAGATACCTTATTAGCCACACTTTCTTGCCTCTGGACCTTATCAGTATTACCTCTTATCCTTCCTGTGACCCATAATCCTGTTGAGTATTTTCCTGTTTCAAAATCATAGTCTTTTTTTTTAGGACCTTTCTCCAAGTTTCAGTACGAGTGAAGTCTCTAGTTCTTGCTCATTTGTTAAGTTTGGATAATAGATTACCTCACAATTCAGACTCTTTCCTGCCTCCTTCCTCTTCTCTGGATCAGTTTTGATGACTTGCTGTTCAGGCTACCAGAAGCCTCACCTTCAGGAGCTATGCAATAAAACCACTTTGTACCTATTACAAAGGTAATAGCTGTAGCCACGTGCAGTTACCACTAACAGCTAAATAGTCAAGTGGTTCAGTGGCTTGAATGCTGGACCTGGAGTCAGGAAGAACTGTGTTTTAATTCTAGTTTTATTAGCTGTGTGAATGATTTAGTCAACTGCATGTAGTCACCTCCTAAAAATATCATTAATGCTGTATAATAAGCCCTATTAAAACTCTATGGACAATCTCAATGGGAAAAACACATCTAATCTGATTAGTCATTTTGTCTATGGGAAAAAAATCCAGCCATGACCTTATTTTATAATATGGAATATTATATTATATATGATATAACAATATATTATTAATCATATTATATATAATATACATTATTATATACAATATACAATATTATATTTATCTTCTATAAAATGGAAATAATAATAATAATTGTAGCACCTGCCTCCCAGGGTTGTTGAGAGGATCAAGTGGAATAATACTTATAAAGTGCTTCCCAAACTTTAAAGTGTTATTGTTAACAGAAAGGGCAGGACCTTTTAGTGATAATGTAGAAAACTGAATTTGCGTCTAAACTTGGCCCAGTATTTGACTGTATAACTATGTGTAACTCCTAAGATCCTAGGATCCTAGATTTAGAATTGCATGGGGCCTTATGGGTCATCCAGACCAATCTTCCACATGTGGCCCTACAGGTCCTCAAGTTGGGCCCTTTGAAACTAAAGCCTTAGGATATCCAGGTAAAGACACTCAGGTAGTATTTGGAAATTTTCAAGTGGTGCTTGAGAGGAAGGCTGGTCTAGACATTCAGATTTGTGAGTTAATCTGCACAGATCTAATAGTTGAAAGTGTGGGGGTAGATGATATAATAAAGGACTGGAGAGAGAATAGAAGGGACCCAAGAACAAAAATAGCATAGGAGTTTTAACCTGGGGTCTGTGTTCGACGGATGCAGATTGATTACATGGAATAGGGCACAAAACCTGGGACAGAAATACCTGGTACCAAGACTGACTTTATAGAACTAGATTTATCTAGAAATAGTTTAATTAAGGGTTTTTTGGACAAAGCTTCTTGAGATTTTTGCATCTGTGATTAGAGTGGGATACCTGGACTAACGTTCTTAATTAGCCTGGCTGCTGTAATTTCCTTATGTGGAGAAGCTGGAAAACCTCCTTTAGAAGATTTATTTAGTTCATAAAGTGGCTTGGAGAGAATGAGAAGGATGAGTAGACATAAGATTGGCTCCAACTGGCTAAACACATTGTCAATGGGAAGCACTTTGACCATGCAAGTATTTAAAAATGCGTTAACAGGCTTCTGCTATTTTTCTTTTTACTGCATTCAGAGACTACTTGGCTCATAGAGTCTGATGAGAAACAATACCATAAGGGGAGGAATCTTATGATCTTCTTTCTGAGGCCATGTAGCCCCCAAATGGACCTCAGTCCTTGGCCTCTGAGGTTTGGTTGAAGGGAATGGAGCCTCCACCACCTACTGAGTTTTGAAAGGACCAGAAAGCAAGTGCCTTGGCATCATTGTGTTAGAGTGTACAGATCTGTAGTCAAGCCAGCATCAATTCTTCCAATAATAAGGAACAACTCTCAAGGGAAGGTCTTTATACGTAGGCCAGAGGAGGCTGAGAAAAGGCCTCACCTGGTATGGACTTGGTGGGATCAATGCCATGTAAGAACTAAGGTAAGTTTTTAGTGTATTCTCCCTAGTGACTGTAGGGTGGGAGGTGGGGTGGGGAGAAGTAGCCTTTCTGGCTCTGGCAGGGTGAGCCAGATCACATTCCTGATACATCTCTTCCAAGTGAGACCATAGGATAAACTAGTACCAGACAGAACACTGATAATTCATAGCTATTAGAGTTCAAAACCATAATATAGATCTTCTAGGCCAGAGGTTCTTATCCTCAACATTAACTAAGGGACCTGGACAGATTTCAGGAAATCCATGAACTTGAATAGAGAAAAAAAATACATCTTTATTTTCATTAGTCCCCAAATGAACTTTAACATTTTCATCAACTATGAACATAGGCAATAAACTACAACATTATTAGCATGCACTACAGGATTTGTTCTGTGAAGTTTAGATTTAGTCAGAGGGCCCAACTTGAGGACCTGTAGGGCCACATGTGGCCTCGAGGCCTCAGGTTTCCTGCTAGACTGTCAAAGGTGTCAGTGACACAAAAGAAGTTAAGGACCTCTGCTTAGGGAATACTTACATTTAAGGAATGAGAATAGAAACAAGAAGCAACTAAAGACACAGAAAAGGAGTGGAAAATGAGATAATTCAATATCATGGAAGACAAAGGAGTCTCAAGAACGGGGAGGCATATCATATCAAATCAGATAAGTCAAATGCATTTGTTAAATGAATAAAAATGCATTTGATGAATTTTCTCATATGCCATGTTTCAGCGAAGGCATTTGTATCTGGGAAGCCATTCAGAGAAGGATATCCAGGACAGTAAAAGATTTCTATCAAGATCTTAACGTCTGATAAACTAGGTATGGTAAACCTGATGAAGGGAACACTCAGGAAGAAGGATATGCTGTCTTCAAATATTTGAAGTGTGGTCCTATGGAAGAGGCATTAAACTTGCATTAAATTCAGAAAACAACTATGAGCAATGATTTTAGACTTGATGCAAAGATAAACTTTCTAACAATTAGAAATATCACCAAGTAGAATGGTCTTCCTTGGGAGATGCCTATTCACTTGGGGTCTTCAGGCAAAGGCTGAAAGATCATTCTTCAGATATGATAGAGAAAAGATGATTGGACTGATTAGACTGGATGGATTCTCAGATCCCTTCCAACTCTGATTCTTTGAAAAGGTCATTGGATATGACAATTTAGAGGTTTTCAGTGCTTTTGTTCAGAGCAATTTCAGAAGACTGCTAAGGTATCACAAAGGGTTAAAAAGTGAAGAGGCTGTTGGAAGTGGAGGTAGTTAGATGTAGCTGACTTTTATTATGAAATAAGTTTATTGGCTTAATTGAACTCTCTTTCTAATTTTAATCAAATTCTTATTTAGACTATTTTCAACATTTAAATTATTCCATGAACTGGCTTGACCCAGAAGAATCCAGAGTTTCATGCCTTTTAATGAGTTTGTGATTTATTGACCCTGAGATTTTAAACTTTTATTTGTCACTTCAAGTTTTTCATAGTACAGCCACCAGTCCCAATAGGGGTCTTCTAATGTAATTTTTTACTTGTCTTCTTTCCTTCCTTTCTCTGGAACTCTGTATTAATCCATCCATCCATCCATCCATCCATCCATCCATCCATCCATCAGCAAGCATATTAAGTACCTATAATGTTCCAGATATTGGAACTGGTTAATGCCACAGGGCTTTTGGACTTTTTTGCACTGCACTGCCTTATTGCGACGCTTTCCTTAGTTTGATACTGGTATCTCAGCTTTTAAAAGTGAAATACCCAGTCACCTTTTTTTTCCTTTCTATTCTACTATGTTATGGAAATGCTTGTTTTATTTCTTAAGTTCAGAACAAAATAAACTAAAAATAATTTTTTAAAAATCATGTAATCAGAGAGAATATTTGCTACACATTGACTCATTCATTCAAAAACTATATCTTGAGCATCTATATGTGCTAGACTCTATTTTAGGTTAGGAAGATACAACAATGAAAAGAAAGCAGTGCCTGCCTTCCATGAGTTTCCATTCTATTGGGGAAAAACAGGCAAGAAGATAGTTAAAAACATGCAAAGTAAACATAAAGTTATGCTGAGTTGAGGAAAGGGGACCTAACCCTGGGAGGACTCAGAAAAGGTCCTCTGTAGGAGACATGGCTTTGGCTAAGACCTGAAAGAATCCAAAGACACTAAGGCAGATTTGTTGCCGTTGCTGCTCACTGATTAACTGAAACTTACACATATGAGAATGGATTTGGCAGCTTGTATGAATTTGGGGATGTTTAGGTAAGTCCTGGAGAAATGAGATTTCCTATCTGCTGTTTGTCATTCTTTCCATCTTAGAGAGACGGAGGTTTCTAAATATGGAGTCAGACAATCTGATTTACAATCTGCTTCTACCACAAATTAGCTGATCACCATGTGTAAATTATTTGGCATTTCTAAGCCTCATTTTCTCATGTGTAAAATGGAGATAATAATACAAGCATTATTAGGATAGAGCTTGCATCCTAAGGTGTCATCAATTTCTCCCTCCCCCCCCCACTTCCCCATATTCAATCTGTTACCAAGTCCTGTTGATTTGACCTCCATAACATCTCTCCTATTTGCCTCCTTATATCTTTTGTCATGGCCACTGCTCTAGTAACCTCATCCTCTAGACCAGTGGTTCTCAACCTTCCTAATGCCATGACCTTTTAATACAGTTCCTCATGTTGTAGTGACCTCCAACCATAAAATTATTTTTGCTGCTAATTCATAACTGTAACTTTGCTACTGTTATGAATCATAATGTAAATATCTGATATGCAAGATATATTTTCATTGTTACAAATTGAACATAACCTACAGGTTGAGAACCACTGCTCTAGATCCTTATCTTACTCCCAAACTATGACAATGGCCTGCTAGTTGATTTCCTTGCCTCAAATCTCTTCCACTCCAATTCATCCTTCACTCAGCTATCAGATTAATCTTCTTAAACTGTAGCTCTTACCATGCCAGCCCCTTATTCATTAAATTCCTATGGCCACCTATCATCTCTAGGATCAAATATAAAATCCTCTCTTTGACTTTTAAATCCTTCATAACCTGACAGTTTCCTATCTTTCCAGTCTTCTTGCATTTTACTTAGCCCTCCCTATACTCCATGATCCAGTGATGAATGGTCTTAAAGCTCCTCACCCAATGTCACTCCATCTTCTGCCTGGGCATTTTTACTAGCTGTCTCCCTTTCCTGGAATTCTCTGCCTCTTCCCCTTCACCTGAATTCCTATAACTTGCTCCTCTATCACCTTATCAACTCCCCTAGGACAGATAAGCGACTAAGGAACCAGCATTCACCTGGACACCAATCAAATTAGAAAGTCCAAAGTCAAAGCACAGTCAGGAAGACCACACTTTCTAATGTCGAGGGTTACAATGATCACCTATGATCATCCAAGACTTTACAACAGTGGAGACAGCAGGTGGGGGATGTAGGTAGGAGAAATTGTCACCTTGACTTAGAGTTGCATATACTGAAATGAAAAGAAATGAGGTTTCCTTCTCTATCTTTCTACTAGCTGGCAGGTCCCTGTTCCTGGCTTTGAAAGTCACAGATCAAGACATTAATTCATAACCAGGACAACTTTAGTCTTTACATTAGTGACATGGTAGACTGATTTTGCCAAAAATAGTATAGACTCTCATTTTGATGTAATTTAAAATTGTTCTCATTTAAATCAATTCAGACATTCGAATTTTTTCGCTGTTGCACACGTGGTTCACTAGAGGTCAGTCTATGCCTACCCTTTGAAGAGAAAGCACTTCGCAATGATGGACCCATTTTTTTTTTCTTCCATGACCCTCAACAATAAAAAATATTATGATATGCAAAGATAAACCAAATAAAGTAGTATAATAACACACATATAATGTTAGATATGATCCAGTTCAAGTCATTCATTTTTAGGATAGAGAAAATGGGAACTTAGAGAGTAAAGTGACTTGCCCAAAGTTATATCAGTGGGAGAGCCGAGATTCCAGGTTTACATCTCTGTACTCTGACGGATTTGTGATTTCAGCTATAATGACTAACACGCATGTATCACTTTAAGATCTGTAAAGTGCTGTGCACATATAACATCGTTTAATCCTCACAACAACCCTGTGAGGTAGGTGCTACTATTGTGCCCATTTTGCAGATAAAGAAATACTGTCTTAGGCAGGTTAAATGACTAGCTCAGGGACACAAGTCTGCAAAGTAGGATTTGAACTCAGGTCTTCCTGAATACAAGTACACCACTCTGCCAACTACAGCACATGGTACACTCCACAGCACATTCTCCCCTTCTCACCTTGTCTCACTCTTATCCTGAAATTCTCTGTATAGGGGAGCTTTGTGCTACGTTAAGTAAGTAGAGAGTGTTTAAGAAGGTCCAATAGATCATCATCATCGGAGCAAAAAATGGCTATAAACAAGTGGTTACAATCTCAAACAAAAGACAGATGCATCTAGAGCCCAAAGACTTGAGTTGAGTTCAAATTCTGCCCATCACTTACTATGTCTGCCATCTTGGATAATGGCTTCGTCTTTTTGGGTATCAGTTCATACATGTAAAGTGAGGAAGTTTGACTCAATGACCTCTAAGGACCCTTTTAGCTTTGCCTTTATCATCCTATGAAAACATACATAGAAGAACATGAAAGTACAAATACTACTGTAGGACGTACCAAGAAACAATATTACAGCCTGAGCATTGGTTTAAAAAGGACCATATTGATACTTCCCAATGTTAACATGTAATCTGTACTAGAGCATGGTATTTTTGTTTTGAGTCAATAACATTCAAAGTCCACCTAGGTTTACCTCCAGTTTTGTAAATAATATAAATAGGTTAAGGGATTGTAATAACTAACATGATAATTTAGAGCTAGTCTGGTGCTTTATGAACTTCATTTCATTAGAGTTTTACACCAGCCCTGTGAGGTCATTACTTATTATTATTCTCATTTTACAGATGAGGAAACTAAGGCCCAGAAAAATTGAACAATTGTCCCAAGGTCATACAGATGGTAAATGTCACAGTGGAGATTTGAACTCAAGTCTCCCTGAACACAAGTCTAGAACTCTAGGTACTACCTAGTTTTTCATAATTGAAAAACCGATGCTTCATGTCCTTTCTCCAAAATTCTGCTTCTAGAAACAGGACTTATGGGTTATGAAGCAGCAAAATATAATTAATATATATATATGTATTTCTGTAATTATAGTAAGCCATTATAATTTAATCAATGAACTTTCTTGCTTAAGAGTTTTAAGATGAGAGCAACACAATGTAATATATATGCACACATATATGTATGTATATATACGTATGCGTGCATGCATACACACATACGCACACATCCATGCATATATATATATATATATATATCCTGGGCTATGTTGTCTCGAACTATATCTGGTCACTGGACCCAGACACCTCTGGAGGAGAAAGTAAGGTTGGTGACTTTTCCCAGTCCTCCCTCACTTTAATCTAATTGACTTATAAGTTATGGCATCATCTTCCTGATGTCATGGACCTCTTTGAGAATGAAGGACAAACCACACAACATCCATATACAGACCAGTTAGGTGATGTAGTAGATAGAATGCTGGACTTGAAGTCAGGAAAACTCATCTTCATGAGTTCAAATCTGTGACCCAGGGCAAGTCACTTAACCCTGCTTGCCTCTGTTTTCTCATCTGTAAAATAAGCTGGAGAAGGAAATCGTAAACCACTCCAATGTCCTTGTCAAGGAAGCCCCAAACACACATTTTCTCTCTCTCTCTGTCTCTCTGTTTCTCTCTCTGTCTCTCTCCCTTTCTCTCTGTCTCTCTCTGTCTCTGTCTCTCTCTCTCCCTCTCTCTCTGTCTCTCTCTGTCTCTCTGTCTCTCTGTCTCTCTCTCTCTCTCTCTCTTTCTCATCCCAAAACACTACTAGGGAATCATACAAATTTCCATGGTTTTGTCTTCTAAATCAATCAATCAATAAACATTTATTGAACTTCTACTACATTCCAGAAACTGCTAAGTTTTGGGAAAGAAGAGTGTTCAATCTAAGGTTCTTTTCTGCTGTTTTTCAGAAGGCTGACAGGTCTTGTGCCTTCACAGTACAATAGTCAGGCCTGCCTATTTGTTGGTTATTGGATGTGACAGGCAGTGTGGTGCGGTTAAAAAGAAAAAATAATATCTTGGGCATTAATTTAAAGTCTCATCTCCTGTCCCTATGAGCTGTGTGACTTTGAATAAGTCATTTCACCTAACAATTAGAACTATAGTTCTGTAACTGCCTCTGGAAGTACTGAGTGCTCATTCATTGAAGATCTTTAAGTAAAAGTTGTTTAACTTATTGAAAAAGAACTAGAGGGGATTCTTTATTAGTAACTAACTGGGAGGGATGATTTCTGAAATTCTGTGACTCCACCCAGGACTCTTTGTTAAGCCTGGGCAAGAAGGTCAAAATTTCCTACTTCCTGTGGAACTGAACCCAGATCCCCTGAATCCAAAAAGAGTGCTCTTTTCATTGTTCCATATCACATGTAAGAGAGGGAGTCAGTAACTATGGTTAATTTAGAACGTATTATTTTAGAAAGATGGACAAAAATGCTTCCAATTTTATATGAAGAAAATTTGAATACTGTGCAAAATAATAATCATAATCATAATAATCATAATAATCATAGCATTTACATGATACTTGAAGGTTTGCAGAGCACTTTGCATATCTCAATCTCATTGCCCTTCACATCAATCCTAAAAGGTTGGTGCTATCATTATTCTCATTTTACAGATGAGGAAACTGAGGCACGTAGAGATTAAGTAACTTGCTCAGGATCATGCAGCTAGTTAAGTGTCTGACACTAGGATTCAATCTCAGGTCTTCCTAATTCCAAATCTCATGTTCTGTCCACCAGCCATCTTAGATATTTGGCAATAGTAAGGTATACATGGGCAAGTCACTTAGCCACTCAATAGTTTCCTCATTTGCAAAATGAGGAAGTATATAATATTTATAAAACCTGTCTCATAGGGTTGGTGAAATTGCTTTGCAAAAATTGATGTGGCAAATTTTTATTATTATAAGTAATTATGAATGATAAACAAACATAAATTAATTATAAATGACTATTATTGGTCTGGACTTGTGATTTCATTTGGTTTAGGGAAGCCTGGATAAGGAAGCACTTTCTACCAAAACAGAGTAGCAACTATTCATATATATTCATATATACATAGACATACACATGCATGTATATGTGTGTGTATACATGTGTATACATATACATACATACATACATATATATGTACATATATATATATATATAATTTGCCCAGAGTCACACAGCTAGTAAGTATCTGAGGCCTAATTTGGACCAAGGTCCTGACTCCAGGGCCGTTGCTCTATCTACTGCACTACCTAACCCCTAATTTCCCAATTTATATTTTTAGAGAGTTGCTGGGTACACTGAGAAGTCAAAGCAATTGTCCAAGGCCATTCTGTATGTGTTAGAACTTGAACCTAGGATGACTACCCCTGTTTCTATTATACCATGTTGCTCCTCAGTTTATGATTGTTATAGTGTGAAAAGTGAAAATCCAGTTTACTTATTAACTGTCTCATCTAGTCAAACCACCATGTTTCATAGCCATAGTTAATTTGTTCCTGAGGGGATAGGCACGTCTTCTCTTTTCATTAACGTCATTTTCATTTTGCTTCCCTCATACCCTAGAGCAGTGGTTCTCAACCTTCCTAATGCCACCCTTTAATACTCGTATGTGGGAGGATCTGCATGTGGGCAGATCTGCCTAGAGACAGATAGAGGAGCAGTGTCTCAGTTCCAAATACATATGTTTTCCGATGGTCTTGGGTGACCCCTGTGAAAAGGTCATTCAACCTCCAAAGGGGTCGCAACCCACAGGTTGAGAACAACTTGCCTTAGAGCCATTCTCATTTGTCCTCACAATTTCAAATAGTTCACTAATAGGGCTACCTACTCTTTAAACAAACCAGCCTCTTAACTCTATTTGCTCCATGCCAGTTGTGTTTTAGTTTTTCTCTGGCTTTTGTAGAAGTCTTATTCTTCATTAAGCTCTTCAACCAATTTTTTTCTTTCTTCATCAATTCAGATTTCCCTGACATTTCTCTTTTTGTACCCTAGCATCCTAACTTGATGAGGCCTGGCAGTTGCTTGGCCATGGAGATGTAAATAGCAATTTTAGAGCCTGGAGCAAAGAGCAAGCCAGAGTCTAACAGAGTCCTCAAATCAACTTTGTAATTCATGATGTGAAAATATTACAAAAAGTAATTAGGACAAAATTGGTGGAGAAGGAATATGAATTACTTGCTGGAGTGATTCATGGATAAATGTCAAATTTTGCTGACTCAGTAGTTTCTCACCTAATTGTTCTTATTTTAATTAATTATTGAGTTGTTAATTTTTGTAACTTGTAAATCTTGTCCTGAAATGAAGCCTTGATTGCCCCACCCTGGTTAGGGCTACCTTGCTTTGGGGCTGAAGAAAGCAGTATCCAAAGTGTGAAAAGCCCTGTTCTCAGTCTCCTGGCACATATGTCTTTATTCTTCTCGACTCTCTCTGTTCCATGCTGGTTGTGTTATAGTTTCTATCAGCATCTTGTATGAGGCCTTTGGTTCATTCAGCTCTCCAACAGAATTTTGGAGAGGAACTTAGCAATTTCTGAGTCAAGAACTTAAAAGGGTTTGTCCAAATGAAGCCTCAAACTCTTTGAAGAATTATGAGTTATATGGGGAAATTCTCCAGTTGGAACCATGAATGCAAAGAACAGGAAAACTCTGGAAAGTGGCAAATTAGGTTAAATGAACAGATTGTTCAAGGACAAAATAAAAGGTTATCCTGCTTTGGTGGAAAACATTCCTAATCCTTTATTTTTCAGTGTTCTATTCTGTATTTGATGCTCTTTACCCAGGGAAGTCATAGAAAGTAGAGAATAAAGGTGGAGTTGATAGGAGAACAAATTCGTTTTTAGAGAAATGAAGGTTTGGGCTTGTTCTCCCTTGAAAAGAAAAGCTTTTGGAAATGACAGAAGAGAGTTGAATGTAAGTGGCAATCATTTTTTCCTTTTATTTAAACATTACTCTAGGGTTCAATTACAAGGAACACTTGCGCTCATTTAAGAGAGCTCTTTGGACGAAGAGAGAGGGTGGACCTCATGCAAGAAGCAGTTTTTGTGGCTGTTTAATTATTTCTGACTCTTTGGGTCTTCTTGGCAAAGATGCTAGAGTGGTTTGCCATCTTCCTTCTCTATCTCATTTCACAGATGAAACTGAGACAAACAGGGTTAAGTGACTTGCCTAGGGTCACATGATTAAAAAATATCTGAGGCAAGATTTGAACTCTGACCCTAGTGCTCTATCCACTGGGCCAACTAGCTGCCCATTACTGTGTGCAGTAAGACGCTGATGAGTTAAAGGAAACTGCCCTAGAAACAGGAGCAGCCCTCCTCAAAGTGTCTAAAACCCAGACCCTGCTTCTGAGTCTTATCACTGATCGGGTTTTATAGATTTTTTTCTGTTTTATCTGTTTCAACTCAAAGTGTCCAGCGCACCAGCATGCACAATGTAACCTTAAATTTTTAATTTCTGAAAAAAGGACAATGACAGACTAGAGCGGAGGTAGTAAACCTGGGGCCTCGAAGCCACATGTGGCCCTCTAGGTCCCCAAGCGTGGCCCTTTGAGCAATTCCAAACTTCACAGAACAAATCTTGTTTGGATTCCATCAATGGGCCGCACTTGAGGACCTAGAAGGCCACATATGGCCTTGAGGCCACAGGTTCCCCACCCCTGGACTAGAGATTGTTTGAAAATGCATGAGAGAAGGATGCTTTTCAAGTGAGGAAGTAGCTATGCAACAGCATAATGGATAGAACACTGGACTTATAATAGCAAGAATCTCAGTTCAAATCCTAGTTCAGACCCAGGGGGAGTTATTCAACTTCTTTCAGTATTAATTTACTCATCTGTAAAATAGGGTAGCTAAGTGGCCAGTGGATAGGGCACTGGGTGTAGAGTTAGGAAACTTCCTCTTCCTGAGTTCAAATCTGATCTCAGATACATGCTATCCAAGTGACTCTGGGCAAGTTGCTTAACCCTGTTTGACTCAGTTTCCTCTTCTGTAAAATGAGCTGGAGAAGGAAATGACATACCCCTCCAGTATCTCTGCCAAGAAAACCCCAAATGGGATCACTAAGAGTTGGACGTGACTCAAAAACAACAACAAAAAAGATGGGAAAAATAACCTGCCTCCAAGGATTGTTGTAAGGATTTGGTTAGATAATAGATTTCTTTGCAATCTCTTTGCAAACCTTTCAGTGCCATAAAAATTCTAGTTATTATTAAACTGACCTCATTAGCCTATTCTATCTTTACAAATATGTCTATGGTTGTCAATGTGCCTATTGTTTTAATTACTAAAGTGCTTCCTTATTGCCCATACTTTGGCAGGGAATGGAAAGCAAATGGTCTAACTAGAATACATTAGGCCTACTTTCCTTTTTGAAAATCATTCTCTGGAGAAATTTCAACCTTTACACGTTCTGAGTTAAACCACTGTATTGGGTTAAATGGTTTTTAGTTTTTTCTATGTGAGTATAGGTCATTAAATGCAATTCCTTCCTTCTCTTCTCCCATCTCCCACCCCGGCTTCACTAACTAGCTTCTCTGAGTCTTTTGTTAGTTAAAGGAAATCTGGATAAATTCCATCTGGAGGGGAGTCATTTCTACTTCATATAAAGTTAAAAGTGATGTTCTCCATTTCTTTGGGTAGCTCTCATACTTGGGAATACAGAGGTGCCAGTCATAAAGGTGCTGGTAGCCCTCATTAATGAACTGGGGATTTCTAACACACATTGCAACATTATAGGAAACACAGGCCTCTGGAGCACACCAAGAATTCTTGTTGTGCTGTGTAATTGAGAGGTGTTTATTAGAACCTATTAAATGTATGTCGTGTGTAGTTGTTATCCATTAGGGTAGTCTGGGGATGATTTTAAATGAATAAATGTGCTTGAACTTACGGAAAAAGAAAAAGATAAACTCTGCTGCAACATTCTCATTAAGCAGAACACAGGAGGAAGAAACTTTTTGAAAAGGCTATATTGAAAATGGCAGCTCACATAAAGGGTCATTGACATTTAATGAATTTCTGACCTTACTATGAAAAGGAGTCTGGGTGGAGGAGGTGGTAGTTACCTTCAGATAAAGTTAAAATCTTCCATTCTCTTAGTCTTCCAAATTTCCTTTATCTCAGTCAATCAACAAAACATGTAAGAGCTAACCATGTGCCAGATACTGTGCTGAACAACAGAGATACAAAGACTGAAATGTAGTTACTTTTCTCAGGAAGTTTACATTCTCTCGAGGAAAACAAAACATAGTTTGAGCCAGGTTTTAGACCTATGATTTCATTGTAAATTGGTACCCAAATTCCGGATTTTAGAATGTTGCCTAGAGCACTGAAAGACTGACTCTCCTAGGAGTTATAGAGCCAGTACATGTCAGAGGAGGTACTTGAACTCAGGTCTTCCTGGCTTCGCCAACTCTAGGATCTATATACCATGCTGTCTCTCATAAAAAAAAAAATAAAAGTAAATATTTACAAATATATAAAAAGGAAATACAAAATGCTTTAAAAGGGGTAGCATTAGCAACTGGGGAGCAGAGGGATAGGAAAGTAAGAAAGACCTGTGTAGGAGCTGGTGTTTAAGATGAGATTTGAAGAAAACTAGGAATTCCGAAAGCAGGAGATGAAGAAGGTGTGCATGCCCAGATGTTGGGGCAGCATAGAGTTGAGAGAAATGATTATTTTTCTCTTGTATTCAATAACTTATTGTTGAATTAGGATCATGGTTTCCCTCTCTCCCACCCCCTTTTTCTTCTTCCTCGTTGAGAAATCCGCCAGTATAGGAAATCCTGGGCAAAGACTTACTCAGGTTAAGATCTAATCAAAGACAGTATAGAAATTCTAGGTGTAGGTGAATGGGTAGATTCTTGCTCATTTTTTTTTTGCTCAGGTCTGGAAAGATGTAGATTCTCTCTTTTGTGAGAGAGGTAATATAGAAATAGGCAAGTCTCTTTGACCAAGATTTGGGTTCTCAGTATCACATAATTCAAGACCTTCACTGGAAAAAGTCCACCCCCTCATTATAATATTCATTCCCTTACTATTAGCCAATCGGAGTTGATTGACACTCTCAGGAATACCTACTCTTCCAAGGACATATAAACCTTGAGCCCACTGCCATCATTCATCTTTGGCATTTGAGAGTGTTACTGACCCTTTTATTAATAACATGCTAGTATTATTAATAAAATGATTAATTACCCAGAAATTATGTCTCTCCAACTTTTTAAATGTCACAGAACAGATAAACAGAATGTTGCATACGAGGAGCAGCAAGAACAAAAGTTTGGAAAATTTTCTAAATAATTAAATTTTAATTATTTCTTTATTGTTTTATCTAATAAATTTTTTTCATCATCAAAAACTTTATCAAGTCCCTGTCTAAATTTGGTGGGAAGAACAACAAGGAGGAAGAAGAAACTGAAACTCAGATGGGAAATGACTTTCCTAAGGTCACAGGGATTTAGACTTGTGTTTAGAATTCAGATCTCCTTGACTCCTCTATAGTACTCCTTCAATTTTATTCTTCTGGTCCCAGTTCCAAACCAAACATGTGTAACTTGGGAGCCAAGAGCAAAATCTTTAATATAATTTGAATCCAAAGTTACATGCCACAGAAATATTCCTAAATATCTGTTTTATGGGTGATTTATATATTTTTATAAAACACGTATAAACATTTTGCATGATCTGGAGATGAAATTTTAGTTATTGAAGGAGAAGAAACCATAGTTGATCAATCATTTGAAACCTCTCCATTTACATCTCTAATGTGGAGAATAAATTTCTTCATACCCATTGGTTTCAATTCTGGGACTCAAATTGGTTTCTAGATTGTCATTTTCCAAATGTATTTTCTTTTGTTTACATTATATAGAGTTTTTTAAAAAAATCAACAGTTTAGTTACATTTCAGTGGATTGTCTGAGTCAAGGGCAGAAGAGAAGTTACTGTAAGTTCATGAAGGGAAACTCTTCAGTTTTATTTAAAGAAAGGAACAAGGGAGGAGGAAGGTCCAGTACTCAAATTCCCTGTGGGTTGTGCATGTCTCTAGGCATCCTCCTGATAAAGTGACAGGCCTAAGGGCTATGTCATCTGTGTATAAAAGATAAACTCTAATGTTTACCCAACACCCAAGCAAATAGAAAGTTAAAATAACCAGAATTTCTTCTGAGTATTCTGTGATCTATTTTTATAAGAAAGAGACAAATAAGTTAACAAGCTAATGTTGTACTTTATCAAGGAATTTGTTAAGCAGATAACTTCTTAGGTATGTCAGTACAGGTTTCATCAGTCAGTCAGGAAACAAACATTTATTAAGTGCCTACAATATATGAGGCTCTATACTAAGCCCTGGGGAGGAAAAAGGCAAAAAACAAGCAAAAAAATAACTCCTGCTTTCAAGAAGAATACAGTTTACTTTAGGCCAATATCCTACATGAATGTCATATTGTTTGATAAAAACATGGATAAAGAAGACTCTTCTTCATATTAAGATGAAATTGTGCATGTTATAGAGTTATCCCTTCTACATTGTGGAAGGCTAGGGGTGAAGTGCCCCCACAATCTGGAAAATCCAATATTTTGGCCCTTCCTTCATGCCAGAGAAGTCTGAATTATTAGGGTATTAAAATGTGATTGATTGATATGATATGATTCTACACATATTTTATGCATTTCTGAGTTTTGTGTTGTCTCCTGGTCTTTGTGTATTGTCTGCTATTGTCTTTGGCTCCTGTAAAACTTCCCCTAAAATCCCATTTAATTTCTTATGCTGACCTGCGATACATCAAAACCTCCATGGGCAAAGTCATGATGTGGAAGAAATAACTGTAGTTTTAGTGTTAATAACATTAGAGGGATATGGACAATATCTGTGATTTCTTTTACATTGAAAACTCCATAAATACCAAAACTCTTATCATTGAAGGGATGGTACCTTCTGTACAACTTGGAATCTTAGAGCATTTCCCAAAGCACTAGGAGACTGGCTGAGTTGCTGATGGCCACACAGCCAGGAAGTGTTACAGGTGAACCTTGAACCTGGACCTTCCTTGTTCTGAGGTCAACTTTCTATCTATTAATATTACATGTCCTCTCAGGCATATTTTTTAGCCTAGTAAAATTCTTTGGAAGTTAGTAACCCATGACTAGCACTAGGGTAAAATAGGAAATGAGAATATTTGGCTACTAGAGCACTTGATTCTAAAATTCAATGCAGTTAGGCATGAAAAAGAAGTATCTGTACTTTACAAAGAAGTGCCACTGACATACTTTTATTTCTTAGGCACTTTTCATGAGCCCTACATGTATGGCAGTCTTCTGTGATCTGGAATGGAAAGGAAGAGAGTTTTGAAGACTTTGGAAAAGAGGCTAGCTTCTATTTTATCATTCCACTGGGTGTATACTTGTTTCATGAGTGAAGTAGACAGACAGGGTCAGATTAACATAAATGGTAGAATAGACAGTGGTCTACTGGGGTAGTGGAGTTTGGGTTGAATAAGAAAAAAATTCTATCCTTTACAAAGCTTTAAGAACTCTCAGGGGCAGCTAGATAAGCCAGTGGTTAGAGCACTGGCTCTGGGGTCAGGAGGATCTGAGTTCAAATACAGCCTCAGATACTTACTAGTTGTGTGACCCTGGGCAAGTCACTTACCTCCAATTGCCTCCACGCAAACAAAAAAGTCTCAGTCTCTGCCTCCATCCTAGTTTCATTGCCCTAATTATTTTAGACATGTACTTAGTTATTAGGGCATTTATAGGAAGAACACTAGTATGTATTAATTTAGGGTGTTTCCATTACTTGAAGTTAAAAAGGGCCCCAAACAGTAGGCAGGAGATAAACATTTCTTAATTTAAGTACCATGTGCCAAACACTTTGCTAAGTGTGAATTAGGGATAAATACATGTATAATTTTAAAAAAAGTCCTGTCCTCAAGGAGCTTGCATACCAATGGGGAAAGACAATACAAAAAAGGGATCTGAAAAGGGAAGAAGGAAGGAAATAAATATTACAACCTGTCAGGCACTGTGCGAAGCCCTTTACAAATATTATGTTGTTTCATCTTTACAAAGACCTTGTGAGGTAGGTACTACTACTCTTACTATTATTATCCCCATTTTACAGTTGAGGAAACTGAAGCAGAAATAGGTTAAGTGAGACAGGGTCATTTGACTAGGAAGTGTCTAACACTGGACTTGAACTATCCTCCTCACTCCTAAACCCAGTGATGTATCTACTTCCCTAGGGCATGGGAAGATGGGTAGTTGAATGGGTGGAAAGCAGGTACTCTTGTCAGGGTATGGTGGCAAAGACCTACAGAGTCAGATAGTTCGGAATGGTGGGTTACCAAGAACAGAGAACAAAATGAGGCTCATATCTAATTCCTTGCTCTTAAGCCCTATATTTTTTTTTTAGGAAAACTTGATAGTTTTACCCAGTAGATCATTTGAATTACATAGACTGGGATATCTTTGTATCAATTTTAAGTCTAAAGACTGAATTTATGATTGCATTGATATAGGAAATTTGTGATGATGCAACTCCCCGTGAATGCAGATGGGCAACTTCTCTGCCACTTCTAATCTTAGAGAATTGCCTAGAACACTGAAGCTAAGCTATTGACTGAGGGTCACATAGCCTATATATGCCAGAGATGGACATGAAAACTTGGATCTTTCTGGATCCAAAGCCTATTCCTTCTATTCACTATGCTAGCCTATTAGTGAAATCTGTATCTTTTTGTCAAATTCGTACTATGAGATAGTCACTGTTCACTTAACCATAGAGGTAGAAACAGTTTCTCATATGAAATACAATATATACCTCTTAAATTCTTGACAACTTTTGAAAGTAAGTAGTGTCTAAGGAACTCATAAACTTTTAAGGTCATAGTATCTTAAGATTTGAAGTTAGGAGGAACCTTAGAGATCATCTAGTCCAACCCCTTGATTTTACAAATGAGAAATGAAGCAGTACCTCAAATTCTAACTGAATCCTTATGCTAAGAAGTCCTCTGTTAATAAAAATATCTTCTGACTGGTGCATAGGAATATGAAGACATGAGCATGAAAACTGACATAGTGGTACAAAGAAAAGGGAACTGAAGTTATGGGACCTGAGTTCAAATTCTGGTTCCGCCATATATGATTTGAGGCAAGTCATGTAAACTTCTAGGGGTTTAAGTTATCTCATCTGTAAAATGAAGGTGTTGAACTCAATGACCTCTACTGTCCTTTTTAGTTCCATACTTATGATTCCAAATAGCAAAACTACTTTAAAGGATTTTTATCTGATAAATAGAAAAACCAATTGTTTTTAAAGATAAGAACACTTTCCATTTAAGAGAAAGTTCAGTCATTGCTCTGCTTTATAATTGCTCTTACATTTTGGGTTTCATAACGTTAAAAATGCAAATAGTAAAAAAAAATACCTACAATGCAGAATCATGAGAGTCATTTAGAAGAGCAGTTAAGACCAAAGTAGCAGAGCCCTTCATTTGAGCCATCAATCTGTGTTAAGAAATGATGTCATTGAACACAGAGCTAAGAAATGAAGATACAAAACAAGAACAGCACCATTTCTGTCCTTAAAAAGTTTAGAACTTGTTGCTTCCTCTAGTGGTGCTACCATCCACGTGTGTGGGTGTGTCTGAAAAGTCCAATGTTTTGACCAACCAACCTTTCCACATTTTGAACATGTGTTGGCTTCCCTCTTTGGTTTGCGGTACAGACACTATTTGCAGAGCTAGTCTGTTTTCCTGCATGACTTTGTCTTTCACAATGAGTCACAGTATCTCTGTCCCTTGCCCAGTATGATTGCTGTTGTTTCCTGGTATTCCATAGCTATATAGCATTGTGGGATATTGGGCTCCCATGAGTTTCTCTGGAATCCCTGCTGCCCTCTCCTGCTAGTGGTTTCAAAAGCTCAATTCACGACTGAGTGGAATAGAAACTCTTTGAGCCTAATCCTCAGTCTCATCAGCCTCACTTATGAACCATACTTCAAATGAAATGGCAAAATAGGATCATTGATAATGAGATTCTAGAATACTAGCCAATTCAAATCAAAAGAGATTTAACTGGAAGTTTCCTACATAATTAAAAAGATTTCTATTTCAGAATCAGCATTCATGAATGAGTTGTTCTTAAATCCATTTTTACTTATAATGTATTGAGTTCTAATATTTTAATGCTCATTAAAATTAGAACCTAATTATGCCCCCAAAAGGTACTTTTCATAAAATCATACATTTCGAACCTGAAGAAACTTTAGAAGCCATCTGGCTCAACTGGTTCATTCTACAGATGAGGAAATGGAGAGTAAGAGGTTTACCTAGGACTACAAAGTAAATGTCAGAGGCAGAATTTGAACCTGGATCTTCCTGGCTCCTAACCCAACGTTCTTTTCATTAAATGCACTGCTTTTTATAACGGCAATTTCATTGTACACTCAGTAATTTTCTTAGGATTCTAAAATTAAATTACTTGAAAACATTCTAATTAGTTTAGTGAAGTTTAGATTTGAGTCAAAATTCTGCTTCTGTCTCATGTTGCAGTATAGAATCTATTTTCATTAGTGTACTGTATAAGGATCTTTCTGAAAGAAGGACTGGGAAATAAATTAAAGCCTGGAAAATCACTTCCACTGAAAGATGATTTCTGGAGGGAAAACTATAAACGAGTAAATGAGTAACCAAGCCATTTGTACAAAAAATATAATACTTTATTTCCAACTAGAAAGGTGCAAACATGTAACTTTTGGTCACACTTCTCAACAAATAACAAACTGTTCAAAAACAGTCTTGGTCAAAGTCAGAAACAAATGCTCCTAGGTGGAAAGAATGGTCAGCTATTAAAGAGCCACTCATTTTACCGAAGGTCATCTGTTCATTAAAAGTGAGGCCACTGCTTTCCAATGTACAAGCCATACTTTACAACATCCTTGCCTCACCTTTAGTAAACAATCTGTCTTGACCGCTGGTCACTCTAACTGAGCAGAATTTCCATTGAGTATCTATTTCATGCTTTGAATGCATTGTCAAACAAGCCTTGCATCCTACCTATGGTGTTCAGAAATGGAGGCTAACATTGAACATATCCAAGCATTAACAACAACAAAAAAAGGCACAAACAACTTTAAATTAATTTAGATAACTGTACAAATATATATATACACAATATTTACAATATTAATAAAAAAATCTGGCTTGTTACAGGCAAATTAACTTGCCACAAGCTGTCCAGTCTAGTAGACATGATTCTGACTCTTTTTGAGCATGGTCATTTGAATCAAAATGTCATAGCTGAAATACTGCTTGTTCCAGTGGAACAGAACAGCTTGACAGCCCCCTGCCAGCCAAGAAGGCACATCTCAGCTGTCAGTGAAGCTGAGGGCAGGTCAGTGAGACTGCTAAAGGTTCCGCAATTGCATTACCAGGTGGAACACAGCATTACCACTTTAAGGGAACAGCCACTTGGTAGTGCAAACCTTTCCACAAGTGCTCTCTATTGACCCCTAAGCACCAACCTAGTACAAGTTCTGAAGTTGTGCTGTGATGTGGTCCCACAGTCAAGTCTTACTTTCTTCTCCAAACCAATGTCTGGGGTCAGCAGTTGCTCATTTCTGTCTGAATGCCACATGGAGCAATGGGTTGAATTTTGTGGGATTTTTTTTCTTAAATAAAACAGATTTAAATAACTTGTGCTACTGAAATCATGTTTACAAAAAATGAGATGTGAATCTTTTCAAGTTGACAGTCTAATTAGTCTCTCTTTTTCTCTCTCTGTCTCTGTATCTCTCTCTGTCTCTGTTTCTGGCTTTACGCCATGTCTCCATACATTTTCCTGTAGTACAGGGACTCAAAAATGTCATTGTCTCCAGGGCAGTTGTAATGGCATGCACAGGTCTTGATGAACATCATCTTCTTCTTCATGACTTCACCATCAGGGCATTTGAATTCAACAGGGAGGGTGGAGGTTCTGTGGGGAGTGCAGCATCTACCATCTGTGCAAACCCCACAGAACTTAGCCCGGTAGGTCTTCACACTGGTGCATCCAGAAAGCTCAAACTTCACAGGCTTAGAGATTCTGGGAGTTCGGATACACTTTTTGCCTTTCTGAAGAGAGACAAAGATAAAAAAAAAATTAACAGGTTGGTCAAGACAATGGCTTTTTAATAATTTCCTATGTCCTATTCTTTGTTTTATTCAATGTTTGTTATGAGGAGAGGAACTTTATATTCAGTCAGTCAATTTCATATTCAATACCTCTCTTTGGTTGCCTTGAATTTATAGCTCTTGCTGTGAGTGTTTAATAGTGAAAGATACTGGTCATAAAATTGAGACCCATTACAAAACATTTAGTTTTAGCAACCTATTCCACTTAGAACTGGATATTTTAGGAAGGGTTAAGGAAATGAGTAGGACTCACTCTAAATGGTGGCCAGTATCAATGACTGTCAATTCAGGTTAACTTATGGTGTGTGTGTGTGTGTGTGTGTGTGTGTGTGCGTGTGTGTGTGTGTGTGTGTGTGTGTAGGGTTGGGGAGGAAGTTTTACCTTGATATTCTCTTCCAGGGCAACTTCACAGGGTCTAACCATACACAGACGACTTTGCTTTTCCAGTCTGCAGAAGGCATTGTCATTGGTGACTCTGGTAGAGATGCCCATCCCACATGTTTTTGAACAGGCACTCCATTCTGTGGTCTGGACCAGGCAGTTGGCACGAATCATAGTTGGGTCAGGGCCATAAGTGTCTTCCAGTCGGAAAGCTGTGAAAGCATATAAACAGAAGGTTAGGCTCTAGGGGATAAATCACCAGCTTTCCCTCTCCCTTCCCCACCCACCCCAAGTTCCCCAAGTTTAAGACAAGTAGCCTATACATATATATATGTATATATGTTCCTTTTGATTAATGTTTTATATATAGGAAAGACATCAAAAGAGCTCATATCATTGACATGCATTTCTTGGAAAACAGCCAACTCACCAGCTAGGGCTGGTCCAACTGCTGTCCGGTCTTTGTCCTTGGATTCATTACACACCCACTCCTCGCAGCATTTACCAGGAAGTTTCACCCTTCGGGGGAAGGGGCAGTCTGGACTGGGCAGACGGACATCCATACTGCAGAGGGGCACACAGCCCACAGCCCCATCCAGGCACGTGCACTGATATTTGCAACTGCTCTGAAAGGACTCTCCACTCCTATACACCATCCCTCCAAAAACACATGGGGCGCCGTCTTTTGCTGCAAGGAAGAGGGAGAACAAAAAATAGACTTGAGTACCCTCAAGAAACATTTAAAAAAAAAAGAGAATTGGGTATCAATTCTGTATCAGCGGCTAACGATAACCCTTAGCCATCTGTGCAAGTAAAACCGCATATCTAAATAAGCGAAACCTGGTTATGGGGAGGGGGTTGAGGAAATGGAAGTTTTAGTCTTTCTTTCTGATACCTGAGGCAAATCTAGGATCTTTTGTCCCCAAAAGCACATTTTTGACATGCCTGTTCTCAGTCCCAGGAAGGCAAGCAAGAGTCCCTGGGACAGAAGAGCTTGGGCAGGGGATGACAACTATTCCTTACCGGTGCACACTCCAATTTTGCGGTTGGCTGGAGAGCCGAAGTCGCAGAAGAGGCCCTTGTGGGGGTCGCAGGGGTCCCTCTCGGTGCACAGCTCTCCCAGTTGCTTGGCACACACTCTACAGCAGCCGCAGCCGTCTGGCACAAGGCTCACGCCGGCTGGGCACTCTGGTGGCGGTCCTGCCCCACATTGACACTGCCCGCTGCAGTCCTGGCCGGCTATCTCCTAAGGGGAGGAGGGAAACGAGGAGAAAACTCAAGTCAGTGAGAGCAGGACAGGGAGGAAGCCGCGCAAACCCTCCTCACTTCCCAGTTCCCTCCCCTTACGCCCAGAGCCAAAGCTTTCCCAGAGTCCCCGCTCAGCCCTGCGCTTTCTCGTTTTCTCTGGGATGCTAGACCGATGCTACCGAGACCAGCCACCTCCAGCCTGGTGGGGACCGGTGGGGTCAGCGACAGTGCGAAGGGGTAAAGGGTCTCTCCACTTACCCGGTTGCAGAAGGTGAGCAGGAACACGAAGGCGAAGCTCATGGGTCCCATTCTCCCTGCGGACATCTTCGCGAGCTGTTCTCCGATAACAGCGAAAGTTTATGGGCGACTGGATCAGCGATGCTCCGGGGTAGGGAGAGACGAGCAGTTAGCGAGTGAGCTAGCGGAGCGTGCCTCTGGCTTGCCTGTGCTCAGGTGGGATGTTCGAGTCTGATCTGGAGGATCTCGTTGAAGGTGAATGGTTGAGGGGGTGAGTCGGTATAGGTAGGGTTTTCCTTCTTCTGCCTTTGTTTCTTTCCTGTTTGCCTTGGGAGGCTGCTGTCGGATTGGCTGTCTGGCGGTAGGACTGGCTCTTTGCTCTGGAGGCGTTAGCCTGTGGTTGAAGTTGCCTTGCTTTGCTCCTTCTCAGCTGCTAGGCAGAGTTGTTTTGTGAGTCTCAGACTGCTTGCCTCTCTCCTTTTATACGCTCCAGGCAGCCGCCGCTCGCCAATGGGATGAATGGAGTCCTACACAAACAGGGACATTCCGCACATTCCTCCCCACCTTCCTGCCTCATCAACTCGCACCGGATTGAGCCTGACCCCTTGACACTCAGCATTCCTCCTGTCTGAAAAAGCTGGCACACTCCAGCCCACAAAAAAGGCGCAGTATTTCCACCACCAAGGAGAATTTTTTTTTCAAAGCCCCCTCCCCTTTCCTCTTCCCACTGCTCCTGATTTATATCATTTTGAAATACTTAGGCTATTCTTTAAACTTATTTTTTTTTATAACTCACCTTTATTTCCAGTTGCTATGTCTGTCTCCCTTTCCTTGCCCTCCCCCTCCTCCCAGTTCTTTTTGTAGGTAGGTTGTTGGAAAAGTCTTCACCACAGGGAATCAGTTTAAGTCTAAAAAGTCAGTTTTAAGACTTTATTTTATTATTATTATTTGATGTTGATCTGGGGTTTAAAGACAGATAAGGATGCACTTAAAACATCGCAGGGAGCAAAGGAAAGATTAATTTTTCACTTGGATGAATTCAAAAGAAATCTGCCTGCATTTTTTTTTTCTTTCTGGTCCCTGAAAGTTCCCTCTTGGAAATTTGTGAACTCGATACCTCAGTTATCAGGAGGAAAAATACTGGAACAGCTGATTGATGGACACACAAAATGAGCAAGACCAGAGGTCCTCAGGCAGCAGAACATAGTCTGAATCCCATTTTGAGGAGGCACTTCTCAGTACTTTACCTTTATTATCTATTAAAAAGTGCTATTTTAATTTTTTTGGTCCATTAATGTGACAGAATGAATAGACCTTTGTCATTATTCACAGAACATAATTATTATTAGGAAAGAAGTAGCCTTTTACTTCATTGGGGATTATTGATGTGGGAGCAAGCAGACAATCTCCTTAAAGTGGGGAAAGATGTAGAAGTGGGAAGAAATGTGACTGAAGAAGGGGATGTCTATCTATCCACCTTGCAGACAATGACTATGTACCTACAAATCAGTAAAGTATCTATATATAAAAGATTCCTTAAGAAATGGGTGACACATATTTCACTCAATTCATACTTTCCCTTTTTTGGTCCTATGAAAGGAAAGTTATACCTTAACATAATAAACTAGTACATCCCAAACTGAATGTATATGAACAATGATGGTGGCCATTTACCATGAAGCATATGGCATGATTATTTGAGGTCAAACCTTAGAGTAGTATTTTATTTCCCCCACCTGTGTGTGCAGCAGGCAAACAAATTTGACCAATAATTCCTAGAACACCACCACTTTCTAATCTCTTTCATTATCCTTTCTAAGGAAAAACAGGGAACTAAACTAATTATATCTACTCTCTATTGGAACTAGTGGCTTTTCAGTAGGCATTTTTGAAAGCACCTCCACAAAGACTGTAGCAATTATTATTTTAGCAAGAGGGAATTGGTTCCAACAATATATCACTTTATCTGTTTCAATGCCACATTATCAGATCCTGGGGTCAACCAGTAGCAGCATTTTGACTTTTGACCTGTTTAAATAAAATCAAGCATCATTAGATGGGTCAAACGGGGCTATATTTGAGGCAAACATACTGTTTTTGATGGAAAGACCACTTAAAAATAAGGCATATTGATGTCTTTTGTTTTATCTTTAAAAGTTGGTCATCTCTAGATATATCTCTTCACTGTCAAATGAGTCATCCCTTATAATAAAGAAAAATAGTAGTACAAAACCAATCAACTTATTCATTATATCTGACAGTGCTTGCAACATTCCACTCCTAGAGTCTCCCACATCTGTCCTAAGGGGAGAGAATATATTTCACTTTATCTTTTCTGGAGAAGATTAATTATTACTATTGCCCAGCATTTATCATTATTTCATTGTTCTTTTCATTATAATAATCACTGAATATATTATTCTCTTGTGAGAAGACTACTTAAAAAAATATTGATCTGATCTTTTTATCAGTAGAGTACTGTAGGCTTCTTCTTTTTTAAGCCAGCTTTTTGAAAGTTCCCATTCTTTCTCCTGAAATATAGCCAAGAACAAATACCCAGTCCAACTCCTTCTTAGACCACATCATCTGTGCACAATTACCTTGTTAAGCAATCTGCATCTGTAACCAGGGTTGTACAGTAGAATGGCATGTAAATAGTGAGTATGGGAAGCAAAGGAGGTCTCCAAAGCTCACCAAGAATCCCCATAATTGTTATTCAGAGTGTTCCAGGCCTCAGGTTTCCTATTTAAAGATGGAACATTCCAAGCAATGTTAATAATCACATGTGTATTATAGACAACTTGGTCCCCAACTTGTTCTTCCCTTGCGGATGATTTTGAAAGTTCAAAATATGTGGGGAACCACAGTGAAATCTTTCAAGACCCAAACCCCCAATTATTTCCACCGCTAGTGGATAGGAAGGTGTGGCAGATGGGGAAGGGTAGTGGTGGTCGGCTCCCATCTCACCTAAGCTGGGATGTGGCCTTTGTGGCGAAGTCCTGTGGCTTTGTAGGGTGAGGTGGGTGGGAAATGGACTGGGGGATTTTTGAATTCTCAAGAGAGTCTTGGAGACATCAATAGTTTCATGAGTTGCATAGGAGACGCTCATTCATGAAGTGGATAAAGCAATAAATTTGGGGTGATATGACCTGGGCTGAAGTCTTGATACTAAAATTGGCAAGTCTTGGGGAAGTCATGCAACTTTTGTTTAGTCCTCAGAGGCCACCTAACCCATCCCTTCATTTTAAAGATGAGTAAATCAAGGCCCAAGTAGGTTAATTAACTAGCCTAGGCTATGGGGTTACTAATTGACATGTCAGTGGTTGTATCAGAGGTTATTGCTTCACAAAGATGAAAATCGATTAGATTAAGTCCCTTGGGAGGGTATTTTCTTTATTTTTTCTCTTTTCCTGTTCTCTCTTTTGTTTTTCACACAAACACCAAGTATATTACCAGCATGTTTCACTGTTGTTAAGGTTGTCTACTTCCATTACAAAAAATGGCTGTGGTTTGATTATGAAATTTCCCAAGATTTTTCTTCAAAGTTTCTAAAAGCCCATAGTTAGCCAAAAGATGGATGAATAGCTTCAATCTTAGCTGAGCTAAAATATGCATACTAAAATATACACAGCCTATGAAATCTCAGAGTAACCAGAAAAATATGTTGGGCATTATATGTGTTATGCTTAGATTCTATCCCTCTTTTATGACTTAGGATTTTTGGAGGAATAGGAAGATGAGTTTTATTTTTAAAAATCCAAGACATTCACAGACCCAAAAGTATGTGTGGATAATGTTTATGTTGTGATGCAGACCATTCAAAGCCAGGAAATTCAAAAGGAAAGGCTGACACTCTGTCCTTAACTCTTGCCATGGGATTTTGAATTCTTGCAGTATTATAAGTGACTCAGCAAATGTTTGTGTGATCCTGGGAGGTAAGGGGAAATAGTAGCCTCTTATAACGGTGTCCAACTCTGACTTACCCCTTCGCATTGACAGAAGGTCATAATTTTAAGAAATAGAGCTTTGAATCTGTGTGCAAGATGGTCAAAATGCACTAATTTTGACTTGTATGCAAGTGTTTATACAGCAAATACTTTTTAGAGCACTTTTTTTCCTAGTAAAATGAGGAATTCAGTAGGTTGGCAGCACAGTCCTATTTACACAGCTATATACGGTATGTGTGTGTCTACATGGGCATTGGTTGCTACAATTCGTTTGGTTGTCTTGTAAAATGTACAGGTGTGGATATACTACATTTCTTCCCTTATGTTTTTTCTTCAACCTCCTCATACTTCCCCCCCCCCCACAAAAAAAGTCACTTGATCAGGTATCAGACATACTGAAAACCTGGCAGTTCTACAGGAAAGTGGCTAGACTTGGAGTGTTTGTGTACTTAAAGAAGGATTCTTGCCCATTTTCAACTCTGAGTCGCAGACATTTTCTTATAAGAGCAATTGGAGGTTTGTGCCAACCCTCAAAGCGGAAATCAAAAGCTCCCAGAGAAACATACCGAAGGAATGTGACTTTGAGCCAAGAGCCATACGCAATGCCCCATACAGAACTGTCAGCCTTATAGGAAGGCTGGCCGTATATGGACATCTGTACGGTGAACTATTTATCACCGTGATGAGCTTGTCATTGGCTGTGGATATTTCTAGCTTGCCTCAGATTTAATGATGTAAATTAATTCTATCAAAAAGTTTGCCAGAATATTAAAAAATAGTAATAAATATTATCTTAGAATCCAAAGGGACCTGACTTGGCTGACATTACTTTATATTTGCTTAAAATGAAGGGTTGAGAAAGGAAGCTTACTTACTAGGGTAGTACAGAAGGGGAAGCCAAATATAAATGTTTACTGTCAAAATTACATTTATTTCCTTTAGATTTTTTTCCTTATAATTAAATCTGCAACAATCATAACATCCACCAATGTAGAGTACATTTGTCATAAGGTATTTAATTTTCTTTTCAATCTGAGCATTTACATTCTGGTGAATAGGATTGGGGGAAAGGAAAAAAGCAAAGTACTTTTTTTTCCAATACATTTTCTTTTATTTTCCATTGACTGTACTTTTTTATTTATTAAATTAAAATCTCGTGGTTCTCATTTAGCCAGCTAGATTTTTGCCAGTACATATTTTGAGATTGAGAATAAAGAAAAGATGAACTTAGTATTTGAGACCTACATTTAACTCTTTTGCCTCCAGGTGAAAGTCTCAAATCATGTCCATACTGGTGAGGATGAAAAATCATATTCTTAATTTCATCATTCTGGTATACATGTATGTATATGTATATATGTGTGTGTGTGTATTTATGTATGTACGTGTGTGTATGTATGTTTCTATCTTGAGACTGCCTCTCCCTCTCTTCCCCAGATTAGAAGTGTATCAAACACTCACAGGCCCAATCCCACTACTGATCAGTATGGGGGCTTTGATCTGCTTCATTTCTGACCTATGCTGGTTCTGGTCCTCTCCTCTTAGGAAAACTGGTGCTCCTCTTCCACCAAATCTGGTCTCACAACCCTAGACAGTTCAGGAACCCAATCAGCTTAGTCTGCTCCACTTCAGAACTCTCCAGCTCTATCAATCTGCCAGCCCCAGCCTCTTCAGCAGGAATTACAGGTATGTGCCACTCTGGGGTCTTTAAAAGGAGCTTGGAAATGTTCATCTACCCAATCTTTAAAAAGAAGCTCAATTCAAGTCTATACCTTATATTACCTAAAGTATATACCCACCTTATAAAACCTTACTTTAGGTTCAAGTAAGTGGGAGGAGGGAAGGGAATAAGCATTCCTGGACTTAATTCAAACAAACAAATGTGTTCTATGAAGTTTGGATTCAGTCAAAGGTCTGCACTTGAAAACCCAGAGGGGCACATGTGGTCTCAAGTCCACAGGTTCCCCACGCCTGCTCCAATATCTTTCTCTTCCAAACAATTCTGAGCTCTACAAAGACAGAATAATATTAAAACAACACTTTAATTATGTTATTCCCTCTATATAATGGTTCCTCATTGGTTACAGGAACAAGTTGAAACAGTTTTTGTTTTTAAGATCCCATACAATTTGTCTCTTAAGTTGGTCTCTTCACTGTCCCCCACTAGACTGGATGCATTCCTACCTCTCCATCCTTGCTCATGGTTTTTACTTTGCCTGGGATGCCCTTCACCTGCTTCCAGCTGTCCAGGTTGCACACATTGTTCAAGGCTCAAATCAGGTCCTGGCTTCTCTACGATGACCTCCCCAACTGCTCCTATTCATACTGAACCTTTCCTTCTCAAACTTCTTGAAGTATGTATTATCTGTATCACCCATTTTGCCCTTAATCATATACTGTTTTGTGGGTATATACTTTCCCTCCCCAATGACATTCTAAATTATTTGCAGGGGAATAGCGTCATATTCAATTCAATGCAACCAACATTTTAAACTAGTGTTCTAGACAAAGTACTATTTTAGGCACTTGGTATATTTCTCTCTGTGTATTTCCTCCTCAGAGCAGATACAGTACTGAAAAAACACAATACTCTGTACTTCATGATTAATGAATCAGTCTAGAAGTGTGAAAAACCTTATTTGCTTGATGAAAATTTTATTTATTAAATTACAGCATAATTTGAAAACTTTTTTCCTCTCTAGGAATGTACTGAAACCGTAAAACAAAATCATTATTATTTTTATAGTCCTTACATGCCATCTGAATACCAGAACATGTTTTCCTTTTTCTGTAGGTGCCAAGAATTATAAGACCTACTGCAATGCTAAGTAGTAGCAATCACTTGTTGTGGGTACCTGGAAACATCTATATATGCTGTTTTCTTTAGATGTCTTTTTTCATGCTTTTATATCAAACTGGCTTCTTTTGATTCACATTTAGTTTGTGATTCTCCTTGAATGCTTTTAGAAAGCAGGTATAACACCTAAATAAATAAATGGATGTATCATGTCCTAATGTTTTCAAAGAAAACATGCATTTTTTTCTTTTCTATCTTATCTCTTTATTTCTTTGTGCTTTTCAACCAGGTAAGATTGAGCTTGAATTCTGTTACTTAGATAGATGTGCTTCAGCAGTGATTGGTACACAGAATGAGTTGATTGACCAAGAAATTGAAAACCTAATCAAGAATGCCAACATAGAGGTTAGTTGTTAAGGCATAACAGCACTGTGACATAAAACCAGACCACAATGAAGTGGTCATTAATGAAGCATGTCATTAAAATGAATAATAGATTCATAAATGAAACTTAAATGATGTCCACCACTTCCTGGGATGCCTTATTCAAACTACATTGTACAAGGAAGCCATGTCTTTTAAAGCCAATGAGTAGATTAAGTAGCCTCCTGTTTGTGACTGCTTTAAAGAAATCTACCCATCATAATCATCTATTAAAATATGAATACTCATTCAAAACCTTCTGAGCACATCTTGCCTTCAGGTTCAGACCTTATGCTTCTTGTGGAAAAAAAGTGTTGTCTTAATGAATTTTTTGACATCATTAGACTTGAAGTGAAAGTGAACTTATTAATGCAGTGTTTATTTTGACAGCTGAATGTACAATGCCTTCTTTGTCTGGTCAATTTAATGGGAATGTCTGTTCCAGAGAACTCTATGTGTGTGAAATGGATATCCAACTGCAGTTCACAGATTGTGTGTGAGTGTATGCTTGCATACAGGCGTGTGTGTATATTTTCATGATCAGCAGCCTTTAAGCATCATCAGAAACTTCTTCAGATAGTTATCCAAACCTTTTTATGCTCTTAAAGACATGTAGATGCTACAAGCTGCTTTTCAGAGTGAGCAATACACAATGGACTGAGATAAGCTTAAGGCAGAAAGAGGTTTTGTCTCAGCCTGCAATGGGAAAACTCTTTGCTTAGCCAAAGATTCTCATCAGTGATTGAGTGGTAAGACTGAGCTTGAATTCTGTTACTTAGGTAGATGTGCTTCAGCAGTGATTGGTACACAGAATGAGTTGATTGACCAAGAAATTGAAAACCTAATCAAGAATGCCAACATAGAGGTTAGTTGTTAAGGCATGGCAGCACTGTGACATAAAACCAGATCACAGTGAAGTTTTTCAGTATCTAATCTTCTTTATAGCCCTGTCACTTGGATCTATTGCATATCACAAGGTGACTTCTTGGATCATTCCATACATTTCTTTGAGAAAGCCAAGTTGGATAGGGAGAGATGGATAGAGAAAGCATTTATTAAGCACTTATTTTATGCTAGACACTGTACTAAGCCCTTGGGATGCAAATACAAGATAACAAGATGATCTCTACTCTCAGAGGGCTTGAATTCTAAAAGAGGAAGGCAAAATATAAAGAGGAACTTGAAAAGGGTTGGGTTTGGGGGTTAGGACATGGAGCAGACCAGAGAGTGAGAACTGGGAATGAAATAGGCCTTACTGGGTTCCCTGAGGAAATGGTAATCACCACCAGGGACTCACCAATGAGCACCTATGGGTCTTCTGTAAAACCAACAGATGTTTTAACTCAGTGAACTAGCATTTGCTACCTAGTGGAACCCAAAAACCTGTTGCAAGATAGAATCCAATCTTGGTTGCCTCAGTATGATGGAAGGGACACAGGTTTTTCAAATGCCATGCCAGCAGAGTACAAGCCCTGGTAGGTTTGATTGAGCTTGAAAACTTTCAAGGATGGGTCTGGTTTTGTCTGTCATCTGTCGATCAACTTAGCCAAATTCAGAAATGCTCATCAAATCAGGTTGAATGAAGAGTAATGGATTTTTTTTTTGACCACAGCAACTATTTCCTAAGTCACTGATAACTGGTTATTTGCATTAGGAGAGGGAGTATCCCTGCTGATGAAATCAGATTCATGAAGTACTGAAGTATCCCTTAGTACATTTCAGTACATTTTTGTTTGTTTTGTTTTGTTCTGTCTTTGGAGGAGGGAAGGCAGGGCAGTTGGGCTTAAGTGACTTGCCTAAGGTTACATAGCTAGTAGGTCAAGTGTCTGAGGCTGGATTTGAACTCAGGTCTTCCTGACTCTGGGCTGGTGCTCCATTTACTGCACCACCTAGCTGCCCCAATTTCAGTGAATTTTTGCCAGGAGGCAGCATGGAGTCATCCATTGCATGCTAGCTTCGGGGATAGGAAGACCTAGTTCTTTCTTTCTTTTGTCTCTTACTAGATGTGTGACCTTGGGTAAGCCTCTTAACTTTTTTGACCTTCAGGCACCCCTCCAAGGCTACAAATCTTGCCGTGTATAAAATTCATGAACCTCATCAGAAGTAAATATATCAGCATTCTTCAATGTGATTGAAAATCATTGGTTGTGGTTGGGGGTGGATTGTTGTTTGTTAGAGTTGTGGTTTATTTTTTTTCCCTAGGAATGTTTCAAATTGGCACATGATTCATTGCTTCTATAGCATGCATTCAGTGGTATGTGAACTGTGTAAATATAACACTACAAGTGACACAGACAGGAGATGTTATTTAGCAACAGCAAATGTATCCTTAGGGAATTTCCTTATTGACCCATGCGTGTATGCAGAATTTAACAACTATAGGACCAAGTGTCATATAACCAGAATCTTGCCAATGTCTGGGAATCTTTCAGTGGTTAGCTGTTTCTCACATATAGATGATGAAAAGACACCTAGAGAAATTAATTCTTCGTAGTGTTTTTGTTTAATTATATCAATTTTCTTTCTTATTTAAATTTATTTAGATAGCTACATTCTTAGAGAACTGAAAATTTTTCTTACATTTCCCCCTGTATAGTCAACTCTTAATTATCCCTGTTATGCATTATGTATTAGCTTCTTCCCTCTGGGTTTCAGTGGATAAGCAAACCTCTTGCCTAACTACAGACTGACCTCCCATGTTTCCAATAAGACTGCACATTGCCCTAGCCAAGTTTATTCCTCTGTTAACTTTTGCCACTTTCTAGGCAAGCCCCACCTTCCTCTGTCAAGCAGAATTCCTAAGGCCAGCTTTGTTCCTTCTTAGACAGCTGTCCATCCTAGTCCTTCTAGGCAAGTTCATTCATTCCAAGTATGCATTCCCATTGTCTCTAATTAGGGGTCCAATTTTGCTCCTTAACCTACCCAGTACACCATAGTGGGGGATCTCAGAAGAGAAACTTTGCTAAAAAGTTTTCTCTTTCTTAGTTGCTACGACACAGCTCTAATAATTTCTCCCCATCATCCTCTGAGAATTTTCAGCAATGGATTATTTAAATTTAGAGAAGAAGAAGCTTACCTTGCATCTGGAAGTATCAGGAAGAAATAGTTGAAAGACCAGAAGGCTTTCTGTGTGGAATAAGCCCTTCCTTAGACTGGCTGAATTTCTTAGAACTTGAGATGAATGAAAGTCATGACTGAGAAATAAGGAGATAGCTAAGTTAAACAAGTCAGTGTCTTAACTTCTGTCCACCCTCAACTATACAGGGTGGGTTAATAAAATCACTTCCCTCCCAAGTTTGTTGTGAAGGTCAATGAGATAATATATATATGATGTACTTGGCATGGAGAAGATGCTTAACAAATGCTTCTTCCCTTTCTCCCATTGGAAATAAAGGATAAAGGACATTCATTGTAGGGGGAAAATCTTGAAGAAAATTTCTTCTAAATAAGATAGTTATATCATTAATGGACCTACAATTTGTGGAACAGAAAGGAAGAGGAATAACTGTAGCTTCTATAGACATCATGGTTTTAAATGCTGTGAATTGCCCTATCAGAAAATTCAATGAATCATTTCAGATTACCCACCATTCTACATTAGACAGTCTCCTATTGGTCTTTCATTTTTACCTTAACTTCAAAAAATCTATTATTTAATTGGCATAGGTACTCTAGCCAATGAAAAAGGGAGCAAACCATTGAAAACTTATTTGATTTTGAGTTGTCATAATAAAATCAATTTATTACCTGATGCTCAGTTTTCTAGTACTTTTTAAGGCTTAGCTTCAGATGACAGACATCACAAATACATTGCCAGACCTGTCCTTGATGTTCTTCTGTTTTGATAGTACCTCCTGGAACTGGTATTCTAGGGCTATAGCCTTTGAGGACATTAGTGTCATCTTTCCACTGTGGTGTGGGTATTGAAGGACTGTCTTTGTTTATTATAGGAATAGAGGAAGGATCTGTGATTTCATCAGTCTGGGGAATCCCTGATGATTGAACCACCCAGCCTCTACCAAAACCATGTATAATTTACTACACAAAGTCTTAACAACTTGCCTGAGGCATGTGTAGATTAAATAACTTGTCCAGAGTTCAGTAGCTGGTAGGAGGCAGGATTTGACTTTTCCTGACCTAGAGTCAGGAATTCTGTCCACAGTAGCCTTATTTTCCCTAATTCATCAATATATGCTTATTAATGTGACTAATTGAAAGCTGGTATTTTACCACCTTCAAATAATGCAATATCTTGGTGCCTTTTTTATGAAATTTCTTATGAAATTTAAATTAATTTTACTAGTCAGTGAGCCACATAATGGCCATTTTCTATGAACTCTGGAGGGGTCCATTCTTCTCTTTCAGTTGTATAGCCTGTTTTTTATATAGCCTCATGTTGTATAGCCTATTTCACAAATGGAATTTCAAGAAGGAATGGCAGTGAAGGCATGGAAGAAACATTATTCCAATTTCTATTAGGTATGTTTGCTTAGCAATCCAATAATAAGCATTAGCTCTTTGTCTTGTAGAATTTGGGATCATAAATTATTGTTTGCTTTTGACTGATGATTTAAAGAAAGGGTGTTGTGATACGTGACTACCATCAACATTTTTTCTCCTCTATTGAGTTGTAAAGGCTGCATATTTTCCTTTGTGAGTAATTTGTGAATTTTTATGCTGTCCTTAGAGTTATATATTCTGTTTTTCTTTATTATTATTATTTGGTCATCATCAAATTGCCACAGGGAGGAGCATAACTTTAGGAAGAAGTAAGGAAGTGATTACTTACAAATTAGAAACATGGTATAATCAATTTCTTAGGGCAACTAATTAATCTTTGAGGCCAACCAGATGGATGGTGACCCAGAAATGAAAAAAACAAAACAAAACAGTGTCTCATGGACCATTACAGAAAAGAAAGGTATACATTGGTGAATTTAGGTCAAATCACCTAAGAAAAATGGAAATTGATTATAACAGATAGTAAACAACATAATACTGATATTAGACTACCAAAATTAGTTGGATAATTTGAATTACCAAATCAGCTGGCTGTAGAGTAAGACTTCTGACTTGTTAGATAAAGATAAAAACAAATATAAATATGAAAATATATTCTATATTGTGTTAATATATAATATAAATAAATATATAATATATACAAATATAAAATTAGAAGAAAGAATAGAAATGAGAAACAGGCATTATTTGCAATTAGAACAGTTTTAAACAGGTTTCAAAGACACTGGAAATGACAATAAATGGAAAATGAATGGAGGGATGGCTATAAATACCAATTATAACAATTTCCTAAAAGAAAGTTTACCCAGGGCATGTCAACTTTCTTAACCAGCAGATTTAAAGATAGTAAAGATTTTCTTAATCAGAAAAAGTGGAAATGTATGGCAGTCAAAGGCAATCAAAGTTTAGAATGTACATTTGTTTGCAAAAAATCTTACAGGAAATTCTGGTGCGATTTTAGGAGTAGTATTTCCTTCCAAATTAGCAAGAAACAGTAGAAGGAAAAATGTTTAAAGAAAGAGTGGCCAGAAATCACCCTAAGCAAAACTATTCTCAGAGCACTAAAAGATGAAAGTGGAAGGTGGACAAAACAGAGGCATATAATTGTGAAAGATCTCTAAAGATTTATCTGATAAACTTTTTGTCCCATCATATACAACAAAACTGTGGACGCATTTTGACTCTAATAGCACAATCCCAGATATTGTATGAGGAAGTAGAAATGACAGTGAAGGAAGAAGGAAAAGTAAAGATGTAGGAAAAAAATATTACCTGTCCAGATCATATTACCTGTCCATGTGATTGAGAGAATATCAGTATCTAAATCCTCACATTCCTACTTACCCATTTATTAAAAAAAATGAGTTTAATCTTCACCCCCTGGGAGCATACTTGAAAGTAAGAGAAAACTTTCACAGGCAATATTGTACCACAATTAGAATCTTTAGTCACACAATTGGCTGAAAAATGTAGGGAATACAAGATGTGCCAGTGTGCTTATTGGTAGACTCAAAAGGCATTTGATTGAATAAAAATGCTACCTTAAAGACTCTCCTGTGAGGTGCTTCTTACAAGATCTTTTGCAAGATGTAACAAGAGATAATTTTGTTTGATGACTCTCTGACTATCCAATTTATCAATCAATCCAAAGGAATTTATTAAGAATTTATTCTTTCCTAGGCATTTGGCTAAGTACAAGGCATAAAAAGCAAAAACTAAAAACTGTCCCTGAAGTCCAAGAAAACTATTAATATCAAATAAGACATAAAAAGGCAGGTAGCTAGTCATCAAAGGCATTTATCTTGGTCATGGAAGAAATCCAAGACAGAATCCAGAGGGCCAAGAGTTTCCCCACGTGACAAGTGAAAGATGAAACGACTGAGGAAACAAAGGTTTGATCTTCTGAACATTTTGATTTATTAAGGAATGCCAATTGCCTAACAATTCAGGATCAGGCCTTTTCCTCAGCTCAGGGCTAGACCTTAAATATAGGTTTTATATATTAAAAACAATCAAGTAAGAGCAATTAATTAAAAGAAAACAATTAACTAGGATACAAAAATTAGGTAATCTGATTTCTAATTGGAGGAAAGATTGGGGACTTTCTAATTTGGGAGAGGAAAGGTGAACAAATACAGTTCCCTGAATTCAGAAAAGGAGGTATCCCAGTTCCCTAAGTATCTATAAACAATCAAAGGAACATGGAAACAATAATTGATCTATCAATATGGAGCCAGTTTTAAGATAAGGTATATGAGTTGCATGAGATGTATAATTTTGAGAAAACTCCTTGCATCAATCTTTGGGCCTGACTCAGTTTCTTGTGAGCATAACCTGGGTCCTTGGCTAATGGTTTCTAAGCAGCATGGAGAGGTGGTCCAGTTTTCCAGCCACACAGGGCTAAGTTCAAGCAATTTAGGTTATCTGCTACTGCTTACAACTGACATTAGGTTGAATGAATAAAATCCTAGTACATTTCAGAGCCTCTCAAATGATTGACTTATTCAAAAGATTTCAGCTTAATTATGTGCAAAGAAAAAAAAAACTTAATGAAATGGATGAAGACAATAATGCCTGTTTTTTCAGTGACATTCAGTTGGATGGAAAACCAATAGATTTTACATATCAGTATGTGTATTTAATACAGTCTACAAGTAAGTAATGAGCTGGGCCTAGAATTGAAGAGGAGGATGAGAGCTAGTCTTTGGAAAATTGCAGTTTGTTTAATCATTCAGAACTTACCTGAGGGGGGCGGAGGCAAGATGGCAGTGTAGAAGCAGCAAAGCACCGCAGCTCCCACACAAACATGCTAAAAAACTCATAAAATGGGACTCTAAACAGATTTTCAAGCTCCAAAACTCTCCAAAAGACAGAAAGCACATCTGTTGCTACAGGCAGCTCAACAGGTGGGGCTCTTCGCAGCAGTCTGGGAGCCGAGGCCGAAACCCCGGCCGGGTCAGGCCCTGGGGCATCGGGCGTCTATAGGAGAGCAGATCGGCTGCACAGGAGGCACAGTTACCACATTTACCAAGCCAGAAGTAAAAAAGGCTAAGAGAAAGGTCAGTGGATTTTGCTAACTCGGGAGGAGAAGAGCAGGTCCGGCCAAACTGCTCCCAGGGCAAGGAAGCAGTGGGAGGTGGCTGTAGCAGCAGGAATGGAGCAGCAGCAGCCTCCACTGGGTTGCTTCAGAGCCCTTAGCCTGCAGATAGCAGGGGGGCTGAGGTGATTGATCAGGGCCAAGGACTCTTGTGTTGAGCGGCCTGGATCTGGATCGTGGTCTTGAGTGGTGGTCCTGGGGTACGCTTTCAGTGAGCCAAAGCTGGGGTGGGGCTGCAGCATCCCACTGATAGTTCCGGCAGCTGTGAGGGCCCCAGCAATTTGGGACAGAGCTTTCCCCCTCCAGGAAGCAGAGTTCCACAGAGCTAAAAAAACAAGCAATTAATAGACTGGCCAACATGAGAAAAAGGAAGCA
>CM053593.1:291465249-291484283 GCA_028646575.1 Pseudocheirus occidentalis
GTACCAGAATGAAAAAGAAAGTAATCATGAAGCTGTGAAGTCAGATCCAGGCTAAGCAGGGTTATCTGAATTTTATCAACTGAGCTAGAAGCTTCCCTAGTCTCCTCTTTCAGAAAAGGGTACTTTGACCCTGTGCTCATTTGTCTTCTACTATAAAATGATAACTTTACTGCTTATGTAGATACTGCAATACAGGATACAGTAATATTCTGTAGTTATAGACTTCTTATAGCTTAGCTTATAACTGCCCTATTAAAATTTATACCCTGCCCCAACATCTTCAAGTGCTAAATGGTGCCAGTGGCTGTACCCTCTTGTTTATAGGGTTATAGAAGCTCATGCCACTATTTGCTATATGCATTCATAGATACAAACACAAATTCCTAATCCTTGGCCTTCAAGGGCTGTTTAGAAGCATATGGATATTTGAACTCTTCAATAACAAAGCAGTCTTCTCTTTTGTCTTTTGATCACTGAATTTCTCATTTGTTGTCCATGCTGCTAAATGCTGTTTCCATCCCCACTTTTATTCAATTCTGAAGCTCTGTTCGCTTTTGTGATTCTCTGTTCTTTCCTCTTCTCTCTATTTCTTCCTTTTTAAAATATTCTGCTGCCCACCCTCACCCCTTCATGTTTATTTTCACACAAAAAGTTTGACTTTTATACATGAATAGCCAATCAGATCATACATTTCTTTTCATATAACAAACCAACCAATTACATCAGGTCAGGTACTCTCATCTTTGAGATCTTGGAGTTTCTGATCTCAGTGCTCTTTCATCACTGCAAGATCAGGTTCTTGCCCTTCAGAGAGATATTTTGGTGGTTTTGTTTTGTATACTTCTAGGTGAAGAGATATATTTAAGGACTGAGGACTCTGTAAGGCTGGACTTGGGACAGCCAGACTTTATTAGAACAGAATGTTAGAGGTAAAAATGATTTTAGAATTCCTCTAGTCCAACTCCTTATTTTACAAATAAGAAAACAGCCTGAGAGAGGTAGTCTGCCCAAGGTTAGACAGATAGTAGAAGACAGAATCAGGATTAAAACATAGGTCATCTTCTAACTGGCATTAACTTTAAATGTTAGTCATTAGGAAAGGGATAAAATGTGGTTTCCACTTCTTGTCAGGATATGTAAAAGTGTACCTTCCATATTTATGGCTTGAATAGTTTTTTTTTAAAAAATTCAGGCACAAAAGCACTATAGTTAGTCTGTTATTTTTCCCTACCATGACAAGCTTAGTCTACATGCAATGCATGACATTCTCAAGAAAAATAGCTTTAAAACCATAAAAGATTCATTGCAGCTGGTGAGACTAATTCACATGCTACAAGCTCCAAAGACTTGGACCCAAAATCCTGATGGAAAACCAACCTTATAGACTTTTAATATAGTAAAAGGTTAAGAGAATAAGTACTAACAGATCAAAAATGGGAGGTAGAGAAAAAAGGCAGGGGGAGAAAAAAGGAGATGGGGAGGTGGCACTGTTTCCAATCCAAATAGTTTTTTAAATGAAAACCAGGATATGAAAAGAACTAAAACATGGAAAAAATGAATACATGCCCATGGCTTTGCATTACTTTAAACTCTAAAATGTTCCTATTCCCCAGAATCATAACAAAATTTTATATTTCTGTTGGTGTCACATTGTCAAAGATGCTCTAGTAGATTCTGGGACCACAGCCATAGTAACTTAATTATCTTTAGTGCCTTTCAATAGTGAGAAGTTAAGAGATTGTTATTGAATGAATGAAAAATATTTAGAACAAGCTTATTTTAAAAAGCAAACATGGAATATTGATCTTATGTACTCTCATTTCCCTTAAAAAGCAATAGGAAAAAGAAGAAGAAGAGCTGATTTTATATATTGCTTCGAGGTTTGCAAAATGCTTGGTATATACTCTCTCATGTAAGCATACTAATAACCCTGTGAGATAGATATTATTTTCTCCATTTTATAGGTGAATCAAATGAGTATCTAAAAATTAATTTGCTTCTGAAAAAGGAAGGGGATTCATTTTTGCCTGGGTCGCCTTTCCCACAAAATCATTAACAATAATAGTCCATTAATATATTGAATTACTAAATATTCATTTTTTTGCTGAGCCAAGAAATAGCGAGCTGCTACATAGGCCAGTTAACCTGGACAAAGCATCCAGGCTAGAGAAATGAGGTAAAATGGGAAGAGGGAATAAGAGAAGAGGATAAGCAATTATTAAGATAAGCAATTATAGCGCTATGCGCTAGGCATTGCACTATTACACAGATCATTTGATCCTTATAACAACTCTACAAGGTAAGTGCTATTATCTCCATTGTACAGTTAAGTAAACTGAGGTGGGGCCTAAGTGCCCTGCATAGAGTTAGTAAGTACCTGAGGCTGATTTGAACATAGGTCTTCCTGACTCCAGGTCCCATACTCTAATCATCATAACACCTAGCTGCCTGTAGGTGGGCAATAGAGAGTTGGTTTTTTAAAAGGTCTTAAAAGTAAAACAGGGGAATTCGCATTTGACACAATAACAAACAGAGCTAATGTAAAATACTGCATAGGAAAAGGCAGGATAAAATAGTAGTTAGTGGTATCTATCAGTAGTGTATTTAAATTTAATCATGAGGAGGATAGAAGAGAAAGGTAGGATCAACTAATAAACATTTCTTAAGTGCCTTTTATGGGCCAAGTACTGTGCTCAATGCTACTAAAACAAAAAGGGGCTTACAGTCTATTGGAAGGAGACAACATATAAACAAAAACATATCAAACAAACTCGGTACAGGATAAACAGGAAAAAATTAACAGAGTGTAGCAGCAACTGCACTGGCACACCCTGGATGGCTGCTAGCACAGGTACTTAGATCGGCTTTACTTGGAAAGAGAGCTGCTCAAGGGGTCAATCATCTTTCTTAATTATATTCACTAGTTCAGAGGAAAAGTCAGCACCCTGAACTTACCTCCAAAACACTGAACTAGCTCTAGAAACATCATCATCTGTGTGGGGGTTCTTGGAAGTACAAGGTAAGTGAACTTATCCACAGAATTCAATATTTCTCCATATGTTTGCTATAACATATGGTTCCACACATAGATGATGTGTTGCTAACTGGTGGAGAACCTATATTTTCTTGGTAGCAATTGTTACTGGTGCAAGCAGAAGAAAATCAATCTGCACTCTGTTGCATCTCAGCCTCAGAGGCTTCATTGAGTGCACAATCTTCTGAGAACAAAGAATCATGCATCAACTCTCCCTCCACTTTAGCCTTGGCTTGTGTGTAGCCTTTTCAATTTAAATAATTTACCATCAGTGTGGTAGCTGACCTTGACGTCATCTTTACCTCCTTGAAGGCATCGGGCATTGCTGGAAGCATGTTAAAAATCGTGGGAGCCAGCACACAGCTCTGCTTTATTCTATTAGTAACTGGGAAAACACAAAAGCATTATCCATTACCCAAAACCCATTCAATTATGATATCATGAAACTGAAATACAATACTAATGAACTTCTCTGCGCACCCAAACTTTGCCAGTTTTCCACAAGCCCTCATGAATGACAGTGTCACGAAAGTTGTGCTCCTGGCATAGAGCTGTCAGGCAACAAACACCATATCAACTATTCCTCAGTCTTTTCTGAAGCCACACTGGCTCTCAGGGTAGATGGTAATCTTCCAGCTGAAGGATCAGAAGGACTCTGGCAAGAATTTTGCCATCAATGAGCAAGAGAAAGACACCCCACCCCACTGTGATTATCACAGGACAAACTAGTTCCTTTGCCTCTATAAAAATGGACAAAGGGTATCCTTGGACTTCTGGAGAAGAACTTCCTCTTGCCATATAATCCAGAAAATTTTGGTCAGTTTTTGTATGAGCAGTGGACCCCCTGCCTCATAAATCTAGCCGGTATAGAGTTAACACCAAGCACTTTGTCATATGAGAGGAATCAAATGGCATTCAAAACCCCTTCTTCAGTTGGAAGTTCAACTCAGAGGGATTGACTTTGACCTGAAACATACAGTCAATGGTTTCAGCAACAGTCTGTTGAGAACACTATGGGAGTGTTCAGCCCTGGAGAGATCTCCAGGATCAAGTCCTTATCACTAATCAATGTGACTTCATCAGCACCAAGTAATTGGGATGTGACATAGGTCTTTGGCTCATAATTAGACTTCCAAAAATTATAAAAAGCACTATGGATTGTTACTATCAATGCAAAACTGAATTTCATCTGCCTTCCTACTGAGTCAAGAATTCTTCATCTCTCTTTGTTTTCACTTTACTTTTGATGGAGTTAAATACTGCTTTCTTAGAGGAAGATGAAGTATCTTACTGATAAACCCTGAGGAGTTCTCATTTTCCATTTAGCTGCTTCTAAATTTCCGCACCATTTTCATCAAACCAGTCTTGATCTTTATGAGTGTTCTGGCCCATATGAGTAAATGCAGAGCTGAATATAAAACCTCTGTAAGCTGCCCACTCCTTTTCTGCTCCACTGTTGCCAATCATGTGTTGGTTCAGATTTTCCTCCAAGTTAACAACAAATTTCCCCCTCAGAGAAGCACTCTAATGTGTTGACATTAAGTCTTTTGGTAGTCATCTTGGCTCGCGGTGGGGGTAGAGGGGCACCACTTTTGTTGCATCTGAAATCTTTAGCTTAAAGAGGGTATCTATGAGCAGTCAAGCACTATGCATCACACATCATCTTCATCACTCACACACTGTCTGTCTCTTTTCCTCACAATGACATAGTCTACTAAATGCCGGTGTTTGCTGCTAGGAGGCATCCGTGAAGTTTTATTGAGTATATGACAGACAGTGTTGGTGATGAGAAGGTCATGAGAAGCACAGATCTTCATTAATAAGTGACCCCATTGCTGTTGCCCTTTTGGACCCCATTCCTCTGAAGGACTCCCTGCCATGTCTGGTAGTTTATGCCTACTTTTGCATTAAAGTCATACAGAATTATAAGCCTGCCCTCTTTTTAGCCCATTGATGATGAGAGTCTTTAGGTCTTTATAAAATTTTTCTTTGACCTCATCAGGGTTCATCATGGTAGGAGTATACACATAGATGGTGGTGGTATGGCACTTTCCTGCTAGTGGCAATCTCATTGTGATGAGCACATCATTCACTCCTTTTGGTATGCATACAAGCTTCTTGACTAGATGAGTTTTGATTGCAAAACCTTTGCCAGCTTCAAGGCACTGTCTTCACTCCAGAAAAATGTGTATCCAGCTCCAACTTTGGAAAGCTGGCCTTCATTTTCTAGCCTTCTTTCACTCAGGACTGCTATTTGAATGAGATACCTGCTGAGTTCTCTAACAACAAGATCTATTTCTTTCAGGTCTACTGGATTTTGTGTTGTTCATAAGCATGTGCACACTCCATGTATCAATGGTGAGTGGGATCATCTTTGTAAATGTTTTTGTACTTTGTGTTTCAACTTTAGGGTGGGATTTCTGCCTGCTGCAGTAAGTAGGCTGAGGTTGGGTGAAACAGACAATTTCTAGGGCCTTTTCTAGCCCCTTCCTTGTGCCAGGAGGGAAGAAGTGAAGTCCTTCCAAAACGCTGCTCAGCCACTCAGGGAGCTGCTGAATTCTCACTGTTGTTTCACTTCAGTGAGAAGACAACCCTCGTATGCCTGTGTGCATGCTGGTGACTACAATTTCAGTGTATCCATCCATGTCTGCTGCATTGTCACTTGCCTGCCACAAGACTTTGAGGAACGTAAAAATGCTAAAATGATATGGTGATGTCTTTCAATTTGATCATAAATTACATTTAAGTGAGGCAGACTTGCACAAAGTCATCAGTCTTACTCTCTCTTCCAAAGTAATCAAAGTCCAATGGCAAGATAAAAGTCAAGATGAATGATGATGGCTTAGGATGCAGCAGATGACCTTGGCGTCCAAGCTTTAAGCAGTCCACAGCACCTATGGTTCATGGCCATCTTCATGGCCATTGGAACATATTGTTCTCATCTGCCCATTCTATTGGTGGAGGGGAAAGTGTTCACATGCTTGAGATAGACAACCTCCTAATTCACTGATGGATTTGAGATCCTTCAGTTATCCTCCACCTGATTTAGCCCATCTTGCTCTACATGCTATAGCTTCTTGGAGCCACAGGAGAGAGTTGGATGGATCAGGTGGAGGCTATAGGTAGAAAGCAATCCTGAAAAGGACACAGAAGTGATCATTGCAGAAGTACTAGTCTTTCCTCAACACACCCTACACACAATGGAGAAAGATAATGAGTTCTGTTTTAGACATGTTGAGTTTAAGACGTTTATTGGACATCCAGTTAAGATGTCTGAAAATTAGCTAGGGATGTGAGATTGGAGGTCAGTAGAGAGTTTGGTGTAGGATAAATAGATTTGAGACTCATCAGAGTAGTAATTCAATCCATGGGAACCAATGAGATCACCAAGTAAATTAGTATAGAGAGAGAAGAGAAGAGGACCCAGGAAAGAGTCTAGCAAAGAAGAAAGGAATGGTTAAATAGATATAATAAGAAGAATGATATACTCAAATAATATATATATATATATGGACAGAGCGGTATCCCAAAAACCTAGAAAGAAGAGAGTATTAAGGAGGAGAGAGTGATCAAAGGTGTCAAAGGCTGCATAGAGGTCAAGGAGAATAAGGATTAAGAAAAAACCACTGGATCTGTCAAATAAGAGACTGTTAGTAACTTTGGGGAGAGCAATTTCAGTAAAATAAAGCGAGAAGCTAGATTATAAGGGGTTAAGGAGAGAGCGAAAAGAGAGAAAGTGGATGGCCTTTTCAAGTTTGGTTACAAAGAGCAAAAGAAGCACAAGATGAGAGCAGGTTGGAAGGATCAAGTGAAAGCATTTTGAGGATATGGAAACATGGGCATATTTGTGGGCAACAGGAGAGGAGAAGGGAAGAAATGGGATCACTTGCATGAGCAGAGGCGTTTGTTTTGGTAAGGAATAAGGCAGCTTCATCCTGTGAAACAAGGGTATAGCAGGACACAATATCAGAAGGCATCTCAGTGATAGGAAGTGAGGAAGAGGGGAAAAGAGAGAGTTCACAGAAAATGGCCTCATTTTTCTCTGTGAGTCAAGGTTCTCAGCTGAGAGAGTTGGAGTAAGGGGAACCAGGGGAAGTTAGAGGAGGGATAAAAAGTTTGGAAGAGCCACTGTGGAGAACGAAATAGTGAGTTAATGAGGGAAGTATAGTCAGACTAGTTAGCCATAGTGAGGATCCAGTTGATGCTATGCAACACAAATTCACAAAATATGCCATTTGTTAAGATATGGAATTAAAAGGTTGAAAATAAGATGAGAGTTGTGCTGTCTCTCTTTCCAACAATATCATTGGCTTGTTGAACTATTAATCAGCATTAGGGCAGTCACTGATAATGAAACTATAAAGTGAGGATCCCTGCTATCAGATTTTTGACAGTCATTGTTTACTGTACAGCCACTTAAAAAGGGGGCTCACTTTAAATAGACCACCTTACTCTTTTTTCTTGTTCTGTGCTGCTTGTTAGTTGTGTGTTTCCTGTGTCCCTTTTATATACACTAAGTGATTCACCTAACCAAGTGACAGCAATAACATATTCATTGCCCAGTTTTTAATCACAATTTCAGTAGATTAGTCTTCAGAGTGTGATAGACAACTAGAATTGATAATGGAATATGGAATACATGAATTTTTCTATCTCTAATAGGTCTGATGATGAATGATAGCTCACCCCATCAGAAAGGAAAGTTCTAGGAATCCTGTACTTCTTTCCTCACCTTCTACTAGTTCAACAAAGAAATTAAGGCCCAAACAGCAGCCTGAGCTTGTACAGTATGTACTTGGATGCTTTGGGAATGGTACTAAGGATGCTAACAGACCCTTCAGCCTGATGTTTACTGTCTCCTTTAACATCTCCTCTGGGCCAAAAAGGAAATAGGACCAATGCTGCCAAATCATGCACTATTGTTATAGTCTGGATTCATTAGAAACTTTGGAGAAAGAATCAGCAGAAAATGAGATATGAACCAGGGGCAGCTAGGTGGCACAGTGAATAGAGCACCAGCCCTGGAGTTAGGAGGATCTGAGTTCAAATCCGGCCTCAGACACTTAACACAAAATTAGCTGTGTGACCTTGGGCAAGTCACTTAACCCCAACTGCCCTAACTTACCCCTCCAAAAAGCAAAATAATAATAATAATAATAAATAAAAAGAGAGAGAGAGATGAACCAAAGATGACAAGAAATAATGTCTATGGAGACAAAATTCCAATTCCTGGTGATCTTACAGGAAGGCAGGGAGAAGCAACTCAATTTATAGATAGACAGAATGATATTTTGCAAGAAGATTGTAGATTCAGATCTGGAAGGGAAGGATCTAAGTAGTCAGTTAGCCCAACTCCCTCACAATACAAACAAAGAAATAATGTTTGCCCAAGGGAGTTCCCATGAATGAGAACTCATTCTCATAGACAAATTACCCATGTATTACATATTCAATTTCTCTATTACATAATAATCATTTATGCAAAGTAATATCTGGAATGCAAGGGGAGATAGCCTAGAGAAAATAGCAAACAAAACCTCAATAAACTACCTACTATGTACAAGAAATGATTAAACCTATTTGAGGAATATGGTTAGAGATTATACCTCAAGAAACTCTCAGATGAGGAAAATTGCTTATTCAAGTACCTTCTCTCCATTTATAGTCTTAAAGAATTGTCTGGAGCATTATGAAGAAAAGAAACTGAAAGTCAAATAGCCGGGATGCGTCAGAGACAGGTCTTCCTGGATTCAGGTCTGGCTCTCATTCTCTTACTCCAAGTCACCTCTTACATTGTAAACACACCTTAATATTATGGGACTAAGTAGATTTTACTCACATCTTAGGTCTCTTTCTGCTTCATTGATACAATTAACTTGATATTTTTTTTTCTTTTCCAATATCCTAGTCAAAATGAAAAAGAAGGCAAGAGGAATAACATTTTGAGCTATTTTTGCATTTTAAAATATAGATTGCTCTAATCATTAACATGATAATTAATCTTATTTTAAGATAGTAAAGTATGATCATAAAAGCATGATAATATTTCAAAATGCTATAAATTCCATAGTACTCTCAAGGGTTTCTGAAGTACTCAAGCCAACATGTAATATAGTATGATTAGCACTGGATTTGAAATCAGAGCACCTGGGTTCAAATTCCAAATTCCAGATAACCAGTTATTGCCTCTATTACCTTGGATATAAGGTATGTGTGTGTTTGTGCACATGTGCACACATGCATATATGTATCGGCATTGCTTTCTAAATATATAAAAGGCAAGGTGACATTGTTGATACAGGACTGACCTTGGAATCAGAAAGACCTGTATTTGAATTCTACCTCTTAAATATACAGGGTGTTCCAAAAGTCTTAGTGCAGTTTTAAGCTAATTATACTAATAAGCGCTAAGACTTTAAGTACAATTTGTACCAGCTGTGTTAACCATGGACAATTCACTTAACCTCTCAGTGCCCTAAGCAACTTTACAATAAGTGACAGATAGAAATGCCGTCTATATCCACTGAGAGAGTGCCTACCCCAAGACTGAAATAAAATTATATATGTATATATATTATAATATATCTATAATATATAAAAATATGTTTTATTTTAAATTTATATATAAATAAGTTATTATTATATATCATAATATATAATGTTATATGTATATATACATACATATATATAAAAGCAAAAGATCATTAGTCAGAAAATGGCGGGGATGCTAAAACTTTGTTTGCCTCTTTACTTTCTTCAGTGTCTTGTATATATTCTCTTCTACCTCTGCTCTGCCTTGCTGCTTACATGGGACAAAGTATATAATTCCTTAAGAATTCTGTATAATAAAGGTTTTAATTGTACATGAAGATGTGGACATACAATAATATGTAATCTTGTAATATAGAAAATAAAGCATGGCAATTATTAGGTTCTTTTTTTACTGTGCTTATGTATGTATAAGGAAGATGCGAGCTCAAATCTGGATCAAATACTTACCAACTATGTGACCTGGACAAGTCATTGAACTTTTGTCTACCTCAGTTTCTTCAGGTGTAAAATGGGGATAATAGCACCTACTTCACAAAGTTATTGTGATGATCAAATGTTGTTCATAAAAGGTGCTAAATAAATGCTTGGTCCCTCCCTGACCCCAGCTTCAATAAGCTTTCTTAAAGGTTGCATTTCCATATCAACAAATTCAAATTCTAAAAGTCTTAGAGCTTGTTTTTGAGGTTTTGCACCTGATAAAAATATAATCTCCTCCCTCTAATTAGTATTCTTTATAATAAGGTTCTGATGTCAGACTAGATTGAATTGACCTGGAGTGATTTGGCCATAGGCTGCTACAGAATTGATTCTTCATCATTTAAAGACACTACAATTCTCCTCTAGTTGAAAGAGAGATTCATTAGCAATATATAATTATATATTATATATATATATAATACATATATATTTAACTACTGTATGTACTTGACAGAGAGAAGGAGACAGAAGCACATGGGGAGAGACAAAGACAGAGAGACTTTTGTCTCTATAGAATTTTCACATTACAGACCAACATTAGAACCTAACTCCCAAGTAAGATGTGACTACATTGAATTTTCTTAACAACTCTATTATTGCTAAGAAATATGTTTCATTCTCAACTATTAAATTATATGAAAGAGGAGGAAAAGAAGCAATTTCTGCTTCAATTGCTAAGCATAATGTCTACACATCATGGGTGCTTAATAAAATTTTATTTATTGATTGCACAGAATTAATTTAAGGTCAAGGTCAATACTTATATAGGTCAATACTTATACGTATACGTACATTCTATGTAAAATCAGTTAAATTGTAAAAATCAGTTAATAAATTGTAAAAAACAAGAAACAATGGCAGTACAAAGAACAGAAATTTGAACAATTTCCCATTTTGAATCTTTTTTCTGTCAGTCCTATATCAGCTAATTCATTCGATTTAAAGCTGGATAATATTATTCTTCTTCTTGTTTTAGGTATTTTCAAATGTGAGAATAATAACTTCATTAGAAAAAAGGATCTATCTATGAATTCACAAGAATCAAGGAGCTATTTACTAATGATTGTTACTTTAATCATAAAGGAAATAAGAAGAGTAATGCAATACTTTAGCAATAATATGATTGCTTAAAGTCTGTGATACTGATAAAGTAACTAAAATGTCCATACCCGTTGACCCAAGTATTTCACTACTAGGGTTATACCCTAAGGAGGCTACTGATAAGAAGAAAGCCCTCATATAACACTAAAATGTTTATAGCAGCACTTTTGGTGATAGAGAAATATTGAATATACAAAAGTAAATGTCTATCACTTGGGGAATGACCAAATAAATATGGCACATAATGAAATATCATGTAGTGGTAAGAAATGATGAGTACAGAGAAGCATGAAGAGATTTATATGAACTGATGGAGAGGGAAGTAAGAAGTAGCAAGAAAATAATCAACCCAATGACTACAACAATGTAACTAATAATCAAAGTGAGTGCTGCAAAATTATAAACTATATATATATGACTCTGAAGAAGAGATGTGAGAAAAACATCTCCATCTCACCCCTTTGCAAATATGTGAGGTCCATACATATGGTAATTATTTATATTTTCAAACTTTTTGATCTATTGATTGGTTTAACTGATTTTTTTCCCTTTCCTTTTTCTTTTATTTCTTAAAAAAATATAAGTGATGACTTTGGGATGTGGAAAAGGAAAGGATACTAGGGAAAATTTTGTGGTAATGACACATCAACAAAAATGTATTTTAAAATAAACTATGATACAGTCAAATGGTTTAAATTTTAGAATGCTCTAAGACAACTAATTTAAGAATTAAGAAAGCATTTCTTTACATGTGCACTGTTAGATAGGGGCAAAATTTCTAAATATCTGACCCACTACTCTTCTCTATCATTTTCCTCCAGCTTCCTGAGAAAATATACCACATTTGCTGAAGAAATTTTACAGCAAAACTATATATGTGAGAATCAGTAATAATCAAATACTATCACATATGTCTTTTACTGGGAAAATAAATTTTCTCTGAGGGAGAAGTTGAAATTAGAAGTAGACATTTTTAATCTCTGCCCATATTGTTAGGAACTCAGGTTTATGCTCAGAAATTCTCATCATTTGTTTGTTTGAACTAAGCTTCCCAGAATTTCTTAGCCATCAGGGTCTGTCAGTAAATGACAATATGTTCAAATTTCCCTATGTTTTAATTTTTTAACTTTTATTCAACTGTAGCACTAAATTTTCTAGCAAAAATTTTCTAGCAAACCAATAACTGAAATTAATCCATAGAATCAAAAAGCAGTTGTGGCAAACTCAGACAGAAACAAAAGCCATTAAACCACATATATGGATCTCTGCAGGTCACATATTGACTTAGCCACATATCAACATTATCAATGTCCTATCAGTTTTATTTATTTTGTTCAATTTCCCAATTGCATTTTAATCTGGATAAGGCAACACTCAAGAGTATTGCTGGCTACCAAGGCCAGCCTTTGACACCTCTGATGTAAGGGACCACAGAACTGGAAAGACATGCTGTCCTCCCTCTTGGAGTTTACAGTCTATTAGAGGAATACAACTTACACAAGTATATGATATTATTTGAGCTATAGTTAGTAATTTAATATGGAACTCCAATGTGCTCCATGAGGTTGAAGAAAAGAAAGATGAATTCTTACCAAAAGGAAGGAGAGAAGTGGGAGCAAAGAGTTATTAAGCACCTACTATGAGTCAGGTGCATGTGCTTCACAAATATTATTTCATTTAAACCTCACAACAATCCTGGGAGGTAGATACTATTATTATCTCCATTGTACAAGTGGGGAAGCTGAAGCAAACAGACATGAAGGGGTTTTCCTAAGGTCACACACATCGCTAGTAAGTGTTTGAGGCCAGATTTGAATCTGTGTTCCTAACTCCAGGTCCAATACTCTATCCACTACACTACCTAGTTGCCTGTAAGTGATCATGGAAAACTTGCTGGAGGAGGCAGCATCTGACATGGATCTAGAAAAATTAATATGATTTCATAAGGAAAGGGGAGGAATACTAAGTAAAGGATAAAAATGAGAGCAAAAGCAGATGTGCAAGAATGTTATGATGAACATAGAACTTATGGAATATAGCTACGGAGAGGGGATAACTGCAAAACTATTTTTAAACTATAAAATATTCCATTTATAAATGGTCCTTTTGTAACAATCTGAAATAGCTAAATGCTTGATTTCCAGTACTTTCCATGAAAAAGGATTCTACCAGTTCTCGCTAATATAAACATTCCCCATACCATGGAAACTGCTTATATAAGTGAAAAATTGGTGAGTGTCTCACATGGCCTACTACAACAAGCCATATTCTGGAAATACTTTATTCCCATAATCTCATCGGTCACCTTATTGTCATGTATAAAGCCTCCACTACACTTCCCATTCTACTCTCCCTGTCCTACACACACACACACACACACACACACACACACACACACACATTTTCTAGTTCAAGAACTATAACATAATACTGTCATGGATACAGGAAAGGAGTTGTCAATATCTCCCCCTAAAATATATCTGTCAGGCTACAACTTTCCTTAATGTGGCTCTCTCCTATTAGAATATAAACTCCTGGAGGGCAGGAACTGTTTTTACTTTTGATTTGTGCACATAGTGCTTAGCACAGTTCTTGGCATACATTAAGGCTCAATGAATTATTTTCTTTCATTCATTCATCATTTTGCTCTAGCCCTACAAAGTTTAGAGAAATATTACCCAATGTTTGTATTTATTTTAACTCAGTATTTTAATTCAGCATGAGTATTGATAAGAATAAGTAAATAAGTCAGTAAGAGACTATAAAGCTAACAAGGATGGTATAATGTAATAAGTCTTCATGTATATGGAATATATATGAATAATTGCCAGTTTTTTGTAAGTTTCAAAAATTTCCTCTAGCAATCTCAAAATGAGCAACTGGTCCTACATATCTCTCTGGATAAGAAAATATTAATTCTTCTATGCCATAAGATCTGAGTTAAACAAAGTATTTAGATCCTTTAGTGAAGAAGATAGTCATATTTGACTAAGTTCAATCTAACACCTAAAATACTATTTTTGCTATGACTAGTCTTACATTTCTAGACAGTTTTAATAATTACTTTCTTTGTCTTGTATTTGTTTTAATTTTTTCCAAAGAGGGGGTGGTGGTGAAATAAGGATATTATTTCTATCCACTAATTCCTAGACATATGAGTAAGTATGTCACCAGCTCTTACAACTGCATAATGGGATTTGTTCAGCAAGGAACTATATTTGTCTTACATGTAATACGTTCATACTAAGAAAAGTCCTTGTGGTTATTGAAGCCTTTTAATCTTAAGAATTTTTAAGAATGTGGAATTGTTATTAAAGTTGATCATATTTGCTACAAATAGTAGAAATGAAGTGTTTTTTAATTACTTTTGGCAAATAATTGATCTTAACTTCCCTACCCCAGATCTAATTCATGAGTACCACCAACACTTTCTTCATTAATTCTGGGAGTGTCGAGAAAGCTTTTAGTTAGTCTTGTTTAACTTGGCTATTTGAACGGATAACTCTTTTGTAACTTGGCTCCTTAAGAAAATACCACGCCTCTCTTTATATGACTGAATATTTTTTAATTTGCTTTTTTTTTAGTACATGTTAAAATATTTTTAATCTGAAAAGTTATGAGGTGGTGAGCATGTAGAAGTTTGTATTGGTACTAACGAAACATATCTTTGACAAGTTTCATCTGACAGGCTTCCAGCAAGAAAATCAAACCACTCTTGGTTTGACTATTGAGCAACCAAACATAAAAATATATGGTTTACTGTTGCAATGAAAATATATTGGAATGGCCAAAAAATATTTTCAAAATGATGATAAGTCTGGACTCCAAAACAAATTCTTAGCCCCTAGCCTTTCTGTACCCTACAATTTTATGAAGTGCTGACTTATTTTCATGGTCCTGACTCTACAATGTGTCAAGGAAGTCAAATCTTTTTAAAGTCTGCTCACTGAAGAGTTCACTTATATCCCATGAAAGGTCAGTTTAGCATTCTTAAGTAGAATCATACTTTATTCTTCCTGGTATATCAGATAGCAAATATTCATCCTTAAGCTTTGCCCCTACCACTACATTTGGAAGTTATAGATATGGAAAAATATAATCAGGATTGTGCCAAATTTTACTCTTATCCCAGGAAGCTGGACAAGTTAGCTACATCTGATCAGAAGTGTATCCAGTAGAAAGAATATCACTTGCCACTTTTCATTGGCAGCTCACTCATCAATAAATAGGAATGGGGATTAAAGCTCAACTTAACTGTGGTAAAAGCTACTTTTAAGTAAACATAGTTAACATTTAGTTTAGTGACATACACGTAATCACTTCTGAATGCATGAATGAATGAATGATAGAAATATTGACTGGCTAATGCTGTCTTTATCGGTAGTTCAGGGTTCATAAATACAATATAGGCATTTTCATCCCATCAAAGTGCTAAATGTCTATTATGTGTATAACATGCAAACAAATATGTTAACATAAGATATAGATAGATAGATAGATAGATAGATAGATAGATAGATAGATAGATAGATAGAGATATACATGTATGTATGTATGTATGTGTATGGTGAATTGGGGATAGTCCCAGAGAGAAGGCACTAGAATTGAGGGAAATTGGGAAAGTTTTCCTATAGAAGGTCAGACTTTTATTTGGGACTTGGGAAACCAGGAGGCAGAGATGGGGAAGGAGAGTGTCCCATGCTTTGGGGAAAGTCAAATAAAAATGACTGAAGTTAGGAGATGAAATTTCTTGTTCAAGAAATAGCAAGTAGTTCACTGTCACTGGATCATGGATTGGGGATGGGAGAAAGGTAAGGGAGCAAAGTATGAAAGGATTAGCAGATATCTAAAAACCCTCAAAATTCCACATCTTGGAAAAATGCAATATAAATATGTCCTTTTGCTACGATCACTTGTTTTGCATTATTGGTATTAAAATCACAAGATTTTACATGTATCATGAAATTCTTCATCATGAAAACATATTGATCACATTGAATAGTAAGTGAATTTTAGTGAACAAGCCATTTCTTAAAGTTTAGCCTTGATTATAAGCCCACAGATTTTCAGTAAGATTTAAATAAGGCAAGTTCCAAAGCCAGTGAAGCATATTTATCTTGTCTTTTGGATAAATTTCTTAACATTTCATAACATGTAACATGACACAAAATCATGTTGCTGTATTCTATTTTCAATTAGGGATTTCTGTAATTATGGGACAATTCCATTTTCTCAATATTATAACTTATTTACCAGCATTGATCATTTCCTCATTGGTCTCAAGACTTCCAGGCATGCTAGAATTTTTTTTTTAATCTCCAAAGCATTTTTGAAGGTGCTTGCGTATTTTATAGTTTAATGAAGGCATTCAGTTTTTATAGGATTGTTCTACACTACTTCTTACAAAGATTTTTGTATAGCCTTGAATGAAAAAGTTAATTTCATCAGAAAAACATTTTTTCAATCTTTCATACTGCAGTCTTTTTATTGTCTTGACAAAGAACAAGCACATTTTTAAAAGCAACAATTTTTTTAAAAGCAACTGTTTTTTTTAAACTGGTCTTCATCTATGTCTCTCTGTAGCAAAATCAATAATAGCCCATACAACTGCTAGGTCTCTTTCAAGGTCTTTGATTGCTTTATAAAAATTAATTAGGCTGTCATACAGTAATAGTTTATCAGGTTTTGATGTTGTTTTTCATTACTGATCATAATTTTCCTTTGTGCTCCAATGTGACTAATTCTATTTCATTGACTCAGAATAATCCTTAAGTATTTTATGTACCCATACCAACAGCCACTACAAAATCTCTAATGTACCTTCAGAACTATACCTTTGAACATTTTCTTGGAGTTCGTTCTTAAAAATCATTTTTTAAAAAAAGAAGAGCACAATGAAATATGTGCATGGTACAGAATCCAACTAACAGTTTGTTTTGCCTCATCCTTTTGCTGATTTTACCACTTCAGAATTCATTTTGAGGTATTATTTTAATATCATTTGGAGGAAAACTCAGGAGAGCTCAGGCAAGCCCCCTGCCATATTCTACAATCCCCTTGTGACTATGAATATTATTTATTCAACTTTTCATGGGAGCATATCAGGTAACCCCAAATAGGTTGCGAGCTATTTAAAGGCATGGACTATATGTCACTCTACATAACAGTGCTCATAATAGTGCTTCATATATATTTGGTGATCAATAAACATTCGTTGAAAGAATTGAAGGAACTTTCAGATGCCCTGACACTGATTTCATTTGGATGCCCTTATTCATGCATTTGTTACTGAGGTAAGTTTTTCCTGTGGCTAGATTATAACTTGTCTGGAAATGCATAAATAGACTAACAATGCATTCAGGATAACTTAGATCTTCCCTGATTTTGAGTGATTATGGAACTCATTTAGGGACTCTGGCAATGCCCTGGAGTTTATTCAATCAACAAAATGTCATCTTATAGCAAGAGCACCTGGAAGACTTCACTATCTTTGAGGATTCCCTCATATATGGATTTTGCAATGAGTAACCTGAATGACAGAAACAAATACCTTTAGAAAGTATGTATCACTTCTTTTCTTATGCTTCACTTGATATTACTAATCAGAGGACTGTCAAACAAAGTGTCCTCTATTGCTACAGCTTTCAAAGAAGTTTGGTTTATGGATAAGCACAGGAAAAAAAGCAAGTGGATAAAGAATACCTCTTTTCCAGATTATGTTGTTCATCTCAATACACAACCCACAAAAAATGTGGATAAAGAAGGAATCTGGTCCAGAATTGAAAAATAAGGGGAAAACAGGCTTGTTTGCCTCTGGGAAATTGTGTGGTATTTTTGGTGATTACATTCCTCTCTTCAAAACAGAGGTCTGGCTTTTAAACTTCAATGTGCTATGAGGTAGCATGAAATAATGAATAAAGCTGTATCTCCTCAGAGTCTGGAAATTCTGGGTCTTAATTCTCTATCTGACACACACTTGATCTGTGACCTTGGGCAAGTCATTTAACCTCTAAGTTTCCCCCAGATATCTTTCTAAAATAATAAAGTACAGAACAAATGTACAACATAAGTGCATCATTAGTAGGGGGTTATTTCATTCCTCTTTTCTTTATCTCCAGTGCCTAGAACAGTGTCTGTCACATAGAAGATGCTTAATATATAACTGTTGATTGATTGATTTGTTTGTATTAGTAAAGAAAGTCTCTTTACTTCTATTCCAATGAAATCACAGTTCCAATCCCTCCCCCACAAAAAAACACAAACTTGTGACAATGTATAATTGTAAGCTATAGAATACCACAATATCTAAAGAATTAAAATTTATGGCCGCCCAAAACTCAGTAGAGAGGAGCATGGTGACCATTACTAATGAAGAACTGTGCAAGACAATTGGCAGAGATGATGATATTTGCATCAAAGAAGTATATGCCTAAAAAAATAGTGAGATTGCCATGTAACAAGCGTGAGATTGATTGATAGCCTGCCTGCTACATTAAGAAAGCCACATACTATGAAAGGAATTAGACGAAGGTCCCTTACATGTTGGTTGGACTTCTGTTGAGAATTTACCAGAGAATAAGAACAAGAGTCTTGCAGGTTGAGAAAATATGGAGGGGTTGTGATATTCACTGCAAGAGGAAGTAGCTTCCCTTTGACCCAGTAATACCACTTCTGGGGTTGTATCCCAAAGAGATAGTAGAAGTGGGAGAAAGACCTATATGTACAAAAATATTTATTGCAGCTCTATTTGTGGTGGCAAAAAAAACTGGAAATTAAGGAAATGGCCATCAATTGGGGAATGGCTAAATAAGTTGTGGTATATGAATGTAATGGAATACTATTGTGCTATAAGAAATGGGAAGGAGATGGA
>CM053593.1:291492225-291518055 GCA_028646575.1 Pseudocheirus occidentalis
GTCCCATTTTATGAGTTTTTTAGTGTGTTTGTGTGGGAGCTGTGGTGCTTTGCTGCTTCCATGCTGCCATTTTGGCTCCGCCCTCTCAACTGTTACTTTAATAGATCTGGTTCTAAAATTTTTCATCTGTAAAATGAGGAGGTTTGAGTAAATGGTCTCTGAAGTCCTAGACAATTCAACATCCAAGTTCCCCATACATTATTACAGCTTGTTTATCTTGTATTTCTTTGTCCCTTGTACCTTTAAAAACAACAACCATAACTACAACACTAATAGTCATGAATTCATCAGTGCTGGAAGAATTTTCTCTTTAAAATACCCTACTATTAAGAGAGCACTCATTTAAAATACTGAAAATATACTTTCCATACACTTTTATCACTTAATAGTAATTTGTTTCAATAAAATTGTGATTAAGTACACTTCTTTCTAAAATCTTACTTTACAAGGCATGAGTCTAAACTTTATAGGAGTCTATTTGACCATTAACACCTATGTAACTGCAATTAAATAATTGGGATACATTGACCCAGCTTCCCCTTTTGTGTCTTCTTGGGCACTTACAGTCTTGAAGAATTGATTCATCCATAATAGGCACTCAGTAAATGCCCATTAAATCAGAGATTATCTTATCTTTGCAGGCTATTAATGATTGAGTTTGCAAAATCACTGTCTCTTTTCCTTAAAGGAAGACCTTTTTGTAAGGAGTAGTAATAATAAAAAAGCATAAGAGTGTTTTGTGTAAAGAAATATATTTATATTTTCCTAAAGAAGATACTGACATTTTTGTGGATGAAAATTTTGATAAGTGATATATGGAGAACTTTGTTTTAATATTCACTCCTCAAATAACTTATGCATGAAGAAACAGCTTTTTAGATGGGATTTTTGGCAGTTTTGGAAAGAAAGAGATCTGTGGCAGAGATCTGAAGACTTGGGTCTCTTTTTCAAATAAGTGGAAGTGATACTTCACCTGTATAGGAATAATTTAATGTTATAAAAGGCAGAGGAAATTTTTTTATTTATTAAGAACTAGAGAAATGTTACTGTAAAGAAATGTAGTTCAAAGGGTACCTAAGGAATAGAAAAGCTCTTAGAAAGTTGCAAATCATGATGTTATGTCACCTAATTTGTATGCACAAGTTCTTTTGAATAGAGAAGGTAAAACTAAGAAAATGAAAAAAAATCATTTTTATTTTTAGAAACTAAGGGGTGATTTTTAAATGACTATCAATTTGATAGGAAAAATTGGGGGAATTGTGACTTTGTAAGCAAAAATCAGATGACTCTGAGAATCAGATGACTCTCATTTAAACTATTTTAGAGAATTTGTTATTGTTTGTCTTTCCCGCCAACAAGGACCAAGATGACATCATGATGTCAGGGTCAAAGTACAGTGTGTCATGCTGTGGCTGATCATATCAATACAAGCTCAGAAGGCTCTACTATAGTTCGGGCACAAATAGTCCATATGACCATTTGAGAAGGAGATGTCTCTAAATCTGCATACTTCACATTTCTTTTGAGCTATTGCAATTCTGCTTTGCTTTCTTTGATGTAGGCATGCCATACTGAAAAATCCTGTGCCAGTAGCTCCTGTGTCTTGCAATCAGTGCCAAATTTCTTCAGAGAGACCTTTAGAGTGTCCATATATTACTTCTTTTGACCACCATGTAAGTGCTTGCCTTGTGTGAGTTCTCTGTAAGCTAGTATAAGCTTAGCATTAGAACATGGTGGCCTGCCCACTGGAGTTGCACTCTCTTCAATAGAGCTTGAATGCTTAGCAGTTCAACTAGAGAAAGGACCTCAGTGTCCTGTACCTTATCTTGATAGGTGATCTTCGGAATCTTTCCAAGACAACAGGAGAAAAGAAAAAGGAATCTGGGAGCAGCTAAAGATACTGCAGGGGAGGGTGTTAAAAAAAAAAAGGTGCCCCATGGAGCTGAACTGTTTGCAGCTTAGAAGTGGTCAGCTGAGAGAAGGATTCAGGTGAGCGATTTCTAATTTGTAGGAGAAAGAATTGACTTCACTGGCAAGAGTTATTGTTTGTCCTTCAAAGAGGATGGTAACATCAAGGAGGTCATGCCATGGCATGCAAATGAATTGGATTTAAGTGACAGAGGGCTGTGCAAAGTCACCAGCCTCATTTTCTCCTCCAGAGTCATCTGGATCCAGTAGCGAGATATAGATCAGGATGATTGGTGATGGCCCTGGATGCAATGGGAGACCTTGGCCTTTTTAGGTCCAGCAGAAAAAAGGTGAAACTTTTTGTAAGGATTTGTTGCTCTCTGCTGCCCCCTCTGGCATGAGAAGGAAAAGCAGAGGGGGCTTGTCAACTTTGGCATCCTGGTTGCTGAAAGTATTTTGATTGCTTTGACATCCTGTTATCTTGGGGTTGGGGTTCTTTGAGTTCCAGTCTCATCTGATAATGCAGTATTTGGGTGCATCTGTGTGGCATTGACACAGCCCATTAGATGAAATTTACAGTTCTCTGCCTGAAAGGGAACTGCTATTCATTTAAAAAGCTAATGGTTTCTAAACTTTTCAAAAGGGACAGCTAATTTTAAAAAGCTTCTAAAGGTTATGTTTGAATAGCAAGAAGACTTAACTAATTAAATTAAAGAATGGTGAGGACCAAGAGTCAAGCAGGCAGCAGAGAAGTATGTGGAGCAGATTTGCTGAAAGGACAAATAGGATTTAAGTCAACAGTTCAGAGTTGTGAATTACCCTGAAGACATGTTTTCTTCCTTCATTCATTTCCTTGTCAGGTTCCTACAAGTTCCTATTGATTGTGAGCCATGAAAACCACTGGCACAGGATTGTCCAGCATGGCATGCCTACATCAAAAAAAGCAAAGCGGAATTGCAAAAAGCCCACTCTTTTGCCATACCTATTTAGTCCGTTGGTTGAAGAATATGATCTGAGCATAGATAGAAAAATACATTGGATGGGTATTTGCAAACCAAAGTGGTGAGCAGAAGAGAATTTCCCCTCAACAGTGTTATTGCAAGGATATTCAGTGTTTTAATGTAACCTTGTGGTGATGGTCTGTTTCTAGAAATTTTTAACCTACATTGTGTCGTTGTTATGGTTGTGGTTTGCCCCTTGTTTTCAGAAAAGACATCAAGCAAGTTGGAAGATCAAGCCAAGACAAAATGAGAAGTATGGATTTTTGATCCATTTAGTTAATAGCTATGAATTCCCATGTGTGGCACTATGGAAATTATTTATAACTCATCTTGTCTATTTTGGCTCCACTGTATGCCACTTATTCGCCTCATAGATTGCTTTATTGTCAATAAAATTAGTTCATCAAAATGCCCCAAACCACCACGATATTGCATCCAGCAAGCCCTCCACCAAGCTAGTAAATTTCTTGAAAATTTGCTATTATTATGAAAGAAAGAAAATAGAAAGAACTGAGTTTCATTCTCATTTCTTCTGTTTACATCCTAAGGGACTCTTGCTTTACTCCTTTCTGGGCCTGAGTTTCTTCATTTTCAAAAGGAAGGAGTTGAACTAAGTGTTCTCTAAGTTCTAAATTCAGTTCTAAATAAATAGACCCTATGAAGCAAAACAAGTTTAATTTGGTTACGTCCTGAGATACCACAAAAGACAAAAGGGCAGGTCTTAGAGGCATTAGACCAGAGACTGTTATTGTGCTTGACTGATTATTTACCAAAACAAAAAAGGTGTCCTCATGAGAGGTCTTTGATTATTCTTGTTTTTTTCCTGTTGAAAAGTCTGCCAGTTAATTATTTTTGGTGTTAATATCATAGTATCATCTGATCCTTCCCAAGTGCATGAACCCTTCTTGGAGATTTGAAAAGAATTGTTCAAAATGTAATTTGTAGTTAAAGTAGTTACATTTTAAATTCGTATCTGCTGCCCACTCATTTTTCCTTAAAAAGGAAATTTTTCTCAACTGTTTCATTTCAAGCACAGAGGTTTCAATATTCAACTATACTCATATATCACTTATAAGTATGCCCCATAAAGTAGAATTTTAGATGTAGCTATATTTAACCAGAATTTTAATCGAAACCAATCACCATTAAGTGACAAAAGGAAATGAAAAAGGCTCAACGCTTTTAGCATTTAAAATGTTTTTTATCAATAGTAGACGTTTTGAAAAAGTATTTTCTAAGAGGGTTCAAAAATTCATTTCCTGTTTATTAGGATTTTTAAAAATCAGATTAATAATTTCCCTAGGGGGTGGCTAGGTGGCTCAGTGAATAGAGCACTGGCCCTGGAGTCAGGAGGACCTGAGTTCAAATCTAGCCTCAGACACTTAACACAAAACCTAGCCATGTGGCCTTGGGCAAGTCACTTAACCCAATTGCCCTCCAAAAAAAAAATTAATTTCCCAGGGGAATTCTCTTAATTACTATACTTCTGAGATATTAAACATTTTAGAAGTCTCTTGTTTATTTGCTTGCTCTAAGAGTGAGTAAAAAATTTTTAGAGACTAGAAATGCTAAAAATTTAGAATTATTTCTTTTTTATTTCTCTTTTCAGTGTTTTGCTTTGTTTTAATGTAGAAAAATTCATTAATGTGAAGGAATAGCAAAACACAATCTTGTGGGAAAACGTTGTAAATTGAGAGGGTAGATGTTTGGGGTCTGTGAATGCATGCATTTTGTATATCCTTGTGTTCTTTTGGGTGCAGTTTTCTGCATTCACCTAGAGTTAATTAAATTAACTGATAGAAAAAAAAAGAATTGAAAAGGTGACACAATAACAAGAGTCAGTATTAAATGTGTCCCCAAAGTCTGTTAACACATTCTCCCCCTGGTAGAAATTTCTTACAGGAAAAACCCCAAAAACATTCTCTTTAAGGCAATTAATTAATACAATAATTGATTCACTATTTCCTGTATGCTTACACTGTGGGTCTACTATGTGCCCTATATAGATAGCACTATTTCAGATAGTCACGTGACTGTCACACAAAGTTTAGCCTGAAAAAATCTTGTATTTATTTTATTTTATTGGAGAGGGGAAGACAGGACAATTAGGGTTGAGTAACTTGCCCAAGGTCACACAGCTAGCAAGTGTGTCAAGTGTCTGAGATCAAATTTGAACTCAGGTCCTCCTGACTCTAGAGCCAGTGCTCTATTCATTGAGATACCTAACTGCCAAAAAACACCCTTATATTTATAATCTCACTGGAGTTTGTTTTGTGGAGTACGATCTCATGAAGAACTTTGATGAGCTTTGACCATAGACAAGAACAATAATTCATGGACTGGTCAGAAATCGTGGGGTTTTTTAGCCTAGGAAGTGCTCTATGAAATGCTACCTACCTAAGCTAAGTTACAAGTAGTTGCCTCTTATCTAGAAACAAAATTATTTAATACATTTACTTAATGCCTTTATTTAATAATTACAGCATCTACTAACTAGGTACCTGCTAACAATGATTGTCTTCTATAAAACTTTGAGGTTTGTAAAGCATTTTATATACATTATCTTTTTTGAACTTTACAACATGGTGAGACAAGTACTTACACGTATTATAATTACTATTATTTCCATTTTGCAGATGAAGAAATTGAACTCAGAGGTAAAAGAACCTGTTTCTGGAGGCAATATTTAAACCAGGTCTTTCCCATCCAAGTTTAGTGTGTTATTCGCTGCACCAGACTACCTCTGTAAAGTCTGATCCCAGCATGAACACAATCAAAACAAAGGGTCAGATAAAGGTGATATTAAAGGGAATGAGAGTGGTGAACCCAAAGATGAAAAGAAACCAAATGTCATTTTTATATTATTTTCATAAAATGTCATAACTAATCATATTTGTATATCATATATTAATTTGGTATAATCATAGAGTATAATAATATTAACAAATAAGTAACATTTATATAACAGTTTAAGACAGTGGTTCTCAACCTTCCTAATTCTGTGACCCTTGTATGTGGGTATATCTGCATATGGGCAGACGTGCCTGGAGACGGATAGAGAAGTGGTACCTGGGTTCTTAAGATCATCAGAAATATGTGTTTTCTGATGGTTTTAGGCGACCCCTGTGACCTCTGTGAAAGGGTCGTTCAACCCCCAAACGGGTCATAAGCCACAGGTTGAAAGCTGCTGCTTTAAGATGTACAAAGCACTTTACTACATATGCTATCTCACTTGAGCCTGACAGCGGTCCCAAAAGATAGATGCTATTATGATTATTCACATTTTCAGGATGGGGAAATCACGACTGAAAGCAGCTAAGTGAATTGCTCAGGATCAAACAGCTAGGAAGCATCTGAGGCAAGATTCAAGTGCAGATCTTCCTGACTTTAGGTCTAGAACTCTATCCACTGTTCCACTTACCTCAATCAAATGGATACCAAACCGCAGCTCTCCACAGCGTCCAATTACGTATCACTATGTTGAACATATAAAGCTATTGCACAGATCTGTATATAGGCTAGCAGCTAGATGGTGCAATGGATAGAGTGCTGGGCCTGGCATGAGGAAGACCCGAGTTCAAATCCAGCCTCAAACACTTATTAGTGTATAACCTTGAACAAGTCACTAATCTCTGTTTGACTCAGTTTCCTCACCTGTAAAATGAGCTGGGGAAGGAAAGGGCCAAACCCCTCCAGTATCTTTACCAAGAAAACCCCAAATGAGATCAGAAAGAGAAAGACATGACTGAAACAACTGGACATCAACAAAAAGAGTGTAATAATATCATCTACCTCCCAGAGCTGATGTGAAAACCAAATAAAATTATGTTTGTAAGCACTTAATAGAGTGTCTGGCACATAGCAGACGCTACATAAATGTTGTCATTATTTATTATTATTATTATTATTATCTAATCCCGAATAATAGCTAGTATCAGAAAGTCCCTGCCCGCTAACACAGATCCTGTCTTCTGTTTCCTTAAGTTGATACACATTTACAGACCCGATTTGCAAAGACATAGGGTATAGGACATATAAGTTATGACCAGCAAAAATAGGAAAAGACTTTGGGCTCCCCCTGTTCTACCTCTACCTAATCTCTCCTGACATTTAAAGAATACATCTTCTGAATCCTGAGACCACAGCCAAATTATAAAAACATGTTTGGCAAATCCAAAATAATATTGCCTTTTATTTGATTGAGCATTTCACAGGAAATAAGCCTTTTCATATGCTGACATAAGCAAACGTTTATAGTACAAAGTAAAAGCCCCTAAAATACATATGTGCGCACACACACACATTTACCCATTCTGCAAAGACTTCTGCTAAAACCCCACTCTGATGCTTCATTGTGGTCTGGTGGTGACCCTGGATTCTCCAAACCTAAGACAGGGAGCACAAGCTTTGGAAAAGACTAGAAGGACTCACAGAGAGCTCTGTGATGAGCTCTGTGCACGTGTAATATGTGGGCCATCTAATTTTAGTCGGAACCATCTCATTTCTAGAAAATTAGCCCCCGGATGACGATTTAGGGAGGACAATTCATGAAGCTGTTGAGCAAGACTCAGAAGGATTGTGATCTGCACTGGTGGAAGGATTTCCAATACTGATAAAATCAATAATCTTTGAAGCATTTAAGAAACTCTACAATGATTATGTTCTTAAGAAAAAAACGACCTCAGCAAATCAAATTTCTTTATATTTAAAATTTCTAACAGCCACATACTATATGAAGAGATATATGACCTAATAAATATGCACATAAAATATACACATAAATGTGTGTATATCTACATATACATATGCATTGACATGTTTGTATACGTGTGTATGTATGTATTTATACTTCTATGTGAGATTTCTTGCTGTAAAGGAGCCTGTGAGGTCACATTTTGTTCTGCTAAATAAAATACTTTTTCATAACCAGTAAACAATAAGGACAAAGTGACCTCATATTCTCTATGTGTTTCATTTAACTGTGATTTAGTAAAGACATGATTCATTGTTGAATAATATTTATCTATATTCATATTGATCTATCTGTATTTATATCTCTTCTATATGCCTTTGCATATCTAGATCATTTATCTACTCTATGTCATTAAGCAGATAAGAATGAGACAAGACTGAACAGCTCTTGAAAAAGTCTTGAAGAACATCGTATAAGTCTGTATGTGTGTATATTTAGGCCTGTTTCAGAACAGCTAAATAAATATATGTGTTTATTCCTAATTGGCTAGGATTACAGAATCAATGCTTTTGCACTACAGTTTGCATTTTCACACACCTACTGTAACATAACCATTGAAAAAATTCCAGCCAAGAAACAAAATTGTTTGTACTCATCTCTGCCATTGATGTTGCAACACCATTAATAAGTTGTTTAATGTCTGTGGTCCTTCATTTTCTTTTTTTTTTTTTTTTTGGAGGGCAGTTGGGGTTAAGTGACTTGCCCAAGGTCACACGACTAGTTTTTTTTGTGTTAAGTGTCTGAGGTCGGATTTGAACTCAGGTACTCCTGACTCCAGGGCCGGTGCTCTACTCACTGCACCACCTAGCCGCCCCGGTCCTTCATTTTCTTAACTATAAGACAGAAAAAGAGAGTCACTTATTTCACAGTAAAGACTGATATTGGTGCATCCAAGAAGTGCATTCTTCTTGCACTTCTTAGAGGTCTGTAGACAGAACAATATAAAAATAATGTAATGTAGGAACTGGGCAGCTAGGTGGCACAATGGATAGAGTGTCAGGTCTGAACTGATCCTGAGTTCAGATACTGCCTCAAATACTTGTTAGCTGTGTGACCCTGAACGAATGATTTAAACCCTGTTTATCTTAGTTTCCTCATTGTAAAATGAGCTGGAGAAGGAAATGGCAAACCACTCCAGTATCTTTGCTAAGAAAGCCCCAGATGGGGTCACAAAGAGTCACACACAACTGAACAACAACAAATAATCTAGGAATCAGTATACAGTTTTTATTTCTTAGTTTTGTCAGTCATCCCAAGGGCATGTCTAGGCTGAAAATGGAAAGAAAAATATAAATGAAAAAAGTGGAAAAATTCAATAAACTCTTTTTTACGTCACTAACTGAATTGGATCAATTATGTATAAAGTAGAACCACGATGAAAATGTCACAGTGAGGCATTGAGTGACCAGCAGACTTGGAATCTGAAAAAGGCAAGATACTAAAGGCATAAAGAATCCAGACTTTTAAAATACCACAATATGCATCCAAGGGAGCATCAATACCTGCCTACCTATATTCTTACTTATCCATTTATAGAAAATCTTTGTGAGGGACAACAGAGATGCTTGGGGCATTCTTGATGGGAGAATTAATAAAGAGTTAATAGGCTTTTTCAAGTGATATTCAACAATGGAGTACATTGTCATCTTATCACAGTGAAACACAGATTAATTAAAATATAAGATCCCATTATGGTTATTATTATTATGTAAAAAATATTTAATTGGAAAGAAAGAAATGCCAGATTACAACTCTCTTTAATAGCATCTTTCCATCAAGATGACTCAGTATTCTTTGGAAGATATAACCACAGGAATAATCCTGTTCAATGATGCTCCAACAATAAACATTGAATGAAGTATAAAACAAAGAGACATGCTCACCAGTGGCTTTTCCCTCAGTCATGCAGGCAGTCCAGGCCAAAGTCTGGACTGAGGAGGGAGTCCTGTAATATGGTGAGGCTCACTACACCAAGGATTCTTAATCTGTGGCATTTGAACTTGGGTTTTAGTTTTGGGGTTTGTTTTTTAGTATTTTAATAACTATTTAAACATAATTTGTCCCTCTCTACCTTATGTATTTTATTTTATGGATTTAAAAATCATTATTCTGAGAAGGAACTCAAAGGCTTCATGAAGACTGCCAAAGAAATACATGACACTGAAAAAAGTTTTAAACACCTGCTCTTGTTATTTCTTTCTGTGGATGATGTTGTGCTGGCTGTATCAGTCTGTAGAATATTGTAAAGCCTTAAAGAGATCTGTTATCACTCGAAGGATCTTGGCCTGTCCATCCACATAAAAAAAAAAGACCAAGTGAACAAAGAACGCCTATTACACAAATATGCACTTTCAACATGCATTTGAATGGACAGCCTTAAAAGATGTTCCAACCACACACACACATCATATATGCACATACCTGCATACACGTACATTCAGAAAAGTGTGTATGCTTACATACCTAGGACAGATAGTGTAGATAGATAATGTGGTAGGCTCATTTGAAAAGAAAAGCAGGTTAGATTTTATTTGGGAAGTTGCAATACTTTTTTTTACTGACACCAAGCTCATCATAAAATCAAAGGTCTATCTTTGCAATCCTAACATATCAGTACTACTGTATGATAGCAAGATATGGAATACCACCAACTCCAAAGATCTAAAGATGAGAATCATACAGAGAGCAATAGAGGGACACATTGTTAATGTGTGCAGGCTGCAACATATAACCAATGAGGAGCTCTAAGGGAAAAAAGTGTAATAGATACCAAACAATGGTATAACATAAAGAGAAGATGGGCTGGTCATATGAGCAAGTGTGAGGGATGACAGGTGAATAGTCATAGTTCTCCACTGATGTTCTTAGCAATGTTAGAAGAAATGAAGCAATCTTCCAGAACATTGGGGAACTCTCTCTAATGAACTTTTTGGGTCTCAAAACATGGACAAGAATGGAATGGGGAGGGATAAGGCACAAGGCATTAAGAAGTTTGGTGGAATTATCTAATTGATGTGCTTACATAACCATTTCAGAATTTGATTATGAAGCTATATCAATGACCTCTATAAAAATTACATATCCTGAAGCCAGGTTCTGTTATGAAGCTTCTAGAGATGGCAGAAGGGACATTTGAAATAATAGCATATACTCTTCATATAACTAGGAAGAGAACTAAATCATCAACAATGAACATGACTAGCTCCTTGTGACAAAGTGACTGAGCCTAGATTCAAAGAACACAACTAACCCCAAGTAAATAACAGGTCTGGTTAAAAGGAACAATCACCAGGTGATGCTACTTTATGCTTACTGTACTGTTCCCACTATCAACGATCTCTAAATATTGATTGTATCTCTCATATTAAGACTATTTATTTTTAATCAACTTCTCAAACTCGACATGTTCAAAATCAGCATCTTTCCTAACAAACCTACCCTTCATCTGAGCTTATTTCTGTTGAAAGAATCACCATTATTTCAATCACCCAAATTCCTAACTTTGGAGTCATCTTTGACCTTTCCATCCTCCTGACCTCCACATCTAATCACTTATTAGTTATTTATCATTCTATTCCCATTAATCCCCTATTTTCTTGTTTTCTTTCAGCTATCACATAGATTCAGCATTTCATCTCTTTTCATCTAGACTAAAATAATTTTAGCTGATATTTATATGAGGTGTTAAGGTTTGCAAAGCATTTTATATACTTTAATTCCTTTGCTTCTGACAGCAATCCTTGAAGGTAAGTCCTAGAGGTATTATTATCCATTTTACCTGTGAGGAAACTGAGACTCAAAGTTGTTAAATGACTTTCCCATGTTCACACATCTACTAAGTGTGGGGGTTTAGATTCAGGTAGTACAATAATTTTTAAATTGTCTCTCCTGGATCTATTTTTCATGTCAGTGGTTTTTTCAGTGAGATATTTCACATCACCTATTTTTTCATTTGTTTGGATCTGTTTAATAGTATCGTGATTCCTCATAAAGTCATTTGCTTCCATTGGCTCCACTCTAATTCTTAAAGAATTCTTTTCTTCAGTGAGCTTTTGAGATTCTTTTTTCGTCTGGCAAATTCTACTTTTTAAGGCATTCTTTTCTTCATCGGCTTTCTTGGGCCTCTTTTGCCATTTGAGTTAGTCTATTTTTTAAGGTGTTATTTTCTTCAGTCAGGTTGTTGACTTTCTTTTCATGATTTTCTTGCATCATTCTCATTTCTCTCCCCAATTTTTCCTCCACTTCTCTTACTTGTTTCAAAATCCTTCTTAAGCTCCCCTATAGCCTGTAATCAGTTTCCATATTTCTTGGAAGCTTTTGGTGCAGGAGTTCTGACTGTGTTGTCTTCCTCCCATTCCATGCTTTGATCCTTTTTGTCCCCCGAAAAGGAATCTAAAGTTGGATCGCTGGGCTTGTTTTGCTTCCTTTGCCTACTCATGTTGCCAGTAAATTACTTGACTTTCGGGCTCAGTAGAACTCTGCTTCCAGAGGGGAGAGCTCTGTCCCAAATCGCTGGGGTTTTTGCACCTGCCAGAGCTATTAGGAAACCACCATCTCTGCAACCCCCACCAGCTTTGGATCACTGGCTATACACCTCAGGACCACCACCCAAGACCATGATCCTGATCCAGACAGGTCAAGCCAAGAGCACTTAGCCTCTGAATGATCACTTGGCCCCCCTGTAATCTGCAGACTGGGAGCTCAGAAGCAGCCACATGGAGGTGGCTGCAGGACCACCACTTCAGACTGCTTTTAGCTCTGGAGGCAATTGGCCAGGCCCTTTCCCCCCAATTTAGCCACGTTCCACTGACTTTTTCCTTGGCTCTTATGGGTTGATAATTCTGGAAAGTGCCACAGCTGCCGGTGATCTGCTCTCCTGAAAGCTCAAAGTGGATGGCCTGAGGCTAAAACTGCATGGAGTTGGGCTCTGCTCCCAGCACCCTGTGATGAACCCTTCCTGTCTGCCTGCCAGGCTGCCTTCAGCAGGAGCTTTGTTACTGTCATTTTGTGGGTTCTGGAGCTCTAAAATTCATTTAGAGTCATATTTTATGGGTATTTGAGGTGATTAAGGGGGAGCCAAGGAATTTTCCTGCTTTTATGCTGCCATCTTGACTCTGTCCCCCAAGGGTTTAGATTCAAACACAGGCTTTGTGGATTCCAAGTCCATCACCCTTTCCCCTTTTTCATGCTGGCCTCTGATTTGGCCTCCTTACTTACATTGCCTCTCCTCTCAGATCTATCCTCCATACCCTTGTCAAGAAATAATGATCCTCAGGACCGTATCTGACCATGACACCTCCTTGCTCAAAATCTTCAAAAGTTCCCTATTGGCTCTAGGAAAAAATGCAAACTCTCCATTAAGGTCCTCCATGGTATGGCTTCTACTTTGACTTCTAGACTTTAACTCTCCATTCCCCACATCCTGTGAGCCAGCCAAATAGCTATTCCTCTAGCTCAGAATCCCATCTTTGCTTCTGTGCATTCCTCAAACTGCACCCTATGGACTCTGGGGACTTTGCACAACTCTGCCTCACTTAAATCCAATCCACTTGCAAGTTAGGGCATCACCTTCCTGATGTCATGGTCCTCTTTAAGAACCAAGGACAAACAACAACCCTATGCCTGGTATATGCTCTGTCCTCCACTAGGTCTATTCCTATAATACATTTACTCTTTTCCTCTCTCCCTCTTCTATTCTGCCTGCCTCCAAATCATTATCTTTCACCAAGGTCCAGCTCAACTCAAGCTTGACCTCTTTTGTAAAGCCATTCCTCCATTCTCCTACTACATCACCACCACCACCACTAAGTTGTTAGTGTGGACTCCCCTCTTCAAATACTTTGTATTAACTTGTTTTGTATACACTGTATCACCCAGAGGAATGTAGGCTCCTTGAAACTGCAAATTATTTCATTTTTGTCTTTTATGTCCAGCACCCAGGTAAATAACTCACAGTGATTAATTAATTAATACTTAATTAATGTTTGTTGAAGGGAATCTTGTTTTGATTTTAAAAGATACTTATTACGTATGTGTATACATATGCATACATATACACATGTATACATGTGAATACATATATGTATATATGCATACATATACATATACATATATATGTATATATATATATCCTCAACTGGCCTTTTAATTTTCAAACCCACTAATAATTGAAGCAGAAGCTGAGGCAATGTCTAGGTTCATATGAAGTCAAACCAATTAAATACTTTTGTCTCATAGATGAATAATAATAAATCTTTTAAATTTGAGTACTCCAGTGGCCATCCTGGATTCTCCTCTGACTGACCTTGTCGGTAATTAATGTGTGACTACTGGCTTCTTTGTTCTAGAGAAATTGTATAAATTAATATTTTTTCGATAGATAATTCTCTATGTCTATGTGTCCTTCACATAGTAGGCATTTGAATTTACTTGTTAAATTGAAATGAACAGAATTTTTTTGAAAAACACTCCAGCAACTCTCTTTCTCCTTCTTTCAGCATATCTAATACTACGTTATTAGTGATTGAACATCATTTTGTCACAAATACATGACTTCCAGAAAAGTTCAACTTCAGGTACATGTGTAGGTATGTGTAAAAATCAGCTTAAAGATTGCCATGGAACTTTAAATGCAAGCTTGCCTGAGCTGAGGCAGCCTCCAACAGCAGAAGGGGAGGTAGGGTCCGGTATGTCCTCATTTTCCACAGATGAAGGACTGTCTGGAAAATACTGTTTATGAAAACATTCCTCTGCTGATTGTCTGCATCCCCTGCAGGGTCAGGGGGAAGTAAGGAGGGAGGTGGTAAAGGCACCCTCCTCTGAAGACCTGGGGGGTCAGTGTTGGGTAGGAGGTTGGGGGAGAAGGAAGGTGAATGAATCCCTTCTAGGCATCCCAGAGCTCAATCCTCAATAAGGCAACTATAACGTGGGAGGTAGAAAGGAATTTCATGGCGCCTGTTCTCTTTGGCAGTCCTGGCTCTGAAGATGCACAAATCCAGGGAGTGACAGAGAACCATTTTTCCAGGCCAAGGCTAACTTGCGTTGCCATAGCAGTGTGGGAGGCTGGAAATGCAAGCCACACTGTCTTGTACCCAGGCAGTGGATAAACAGCCTCCTGCTTCCAGAGATAGCCGTCCTGAGCTCACCTTTCAGTCATCTAAAATGCGTCTTGGAGTTTTCAGTTGAAACTAAGGGAAGAAAAGGATGGGGAAAAAAAAAGACGGTGCCCATGGTTAACAGTCAAAGATGTGTCTCCATCCTCAACAGCCAAAACATCAAATACTTAATGTGGGTTCTAGGCCTTTGCCCATGCTTTTTTCCAGACTTGGAAATCCCTCCCTCTTTACTCCTGCCTCTTAGCATTCCAGGTTTCCTTCAAAGATAATTAAGGGTAGGGACAGCTTTATTTGTCTTTATTTTTAATCTACTGCGTCTAATACAGTACCTAGCACATAGTAGGTATATTAAAAATGTTTGTTGATTAATGGAAGAGCAACCTCCTATTTGAGTTCTTTCCTAATTCCCCCAGGTACTAATGCTCCTCAATTACCTTGTATTTATTTTACATAAATTTTTGAGTATGCATATTGTCTTTTCTCATAGAATGTAACTCCTCAAGGACATAAAATCTTTCACTTTTTTATTTATATCCCTAGCCCCTATCAAAACTATTTATGACTTAAGGGTACTCAAGGACTTTGAAAAGTTTCTTCACTCTCTTGGATGACAGGTCCAACCTAGAATAACTGGGAAAAAATGTATGCATGGTAGCCCGCTATTCTGCGATGGATTTCTCACTTGTATTTATACAGTGCACAGTGATAAAAAGAGAAATGATGAATGCCAGTCTTCAATGAAAACAAATATTGGCGGTATAGCCTCTTCATTAACCCATTCTTAGATTTTATCTAGACATCATCAACCTGGAACTTCTCTGGGTAGTTTACTAGATCAGGTCTCTAGCCATGGAAGATCTGGGCTATCCAGGCTGCTGGCATTGTCAGCCTTTCAAATTACCTACCTCTAGGGAATCCTATTTATGGTACAGGGCTTCTATTTGAGGAAAATAATATGGTCTGTAAAGATTCTACCCTTAGTCATCATGCCTTCTTGTTGTCTGCTTTTTTACCTTTAATGACATTACATTCCTTTGGAATTCCTGTTCTCAACTTTGAACCATTACTCTCTGCCCCAATCAATTTACCTAAAGTAAATGACTAGCCATCTATTAAAACTAGTTCTATCTTTTAGTGAAGTTGACTTTCTTGAACCTTCTTCTGGGGTAACATCTGATTAATTCCCCTTAAAGATTATGTCCATCAATCATCATGTGACCTAGAGATAGTTTTCCCTTGGCCTTTGTCTCCATTATGATATACAAAAGCCAGAAACAGACTGATGTCCTGTTTCCATGCTCACGTTCCCAACTGAACACCTTTATGGGTGGTGAGTACCCTATCACTAGTGGTCTTAAACATGAGAATTGGATAACTACTTATTAATATCAGAGGACTTAGAGCTAGAAGGGACCCTAGAAGTCATCTAATCCCAACCACTTTATTTTACCTAGAAGAAAACTGAGAATGAGAAAAGGGAAGGGATTAGACCAGAGAACAAGTAGCAAAGCCAAGATGTAAACACACATAAAGCTCATGTTCTTTTTACTACAAATCATTGTCCCTCTTCTTGAATATGTAAAGGCGATTACTGTCAGTAATGGGTTAGGTAATGGGTCTGTCTACTTCCCAGGATCTTTTTGATGTTTAAAACCTTAAATACTCCCAGTCCACTGTAACAGCAAGCACTCTACCATACCCAGAATGGCTGCTAGCTTTACTAAAGGAAAGCAACTTTAAAGGGGTCAACAATCTTCAATTAAATATCTGTCTGTCTGTCTATCTATCTATCTATAATTCATTCAGTTCAGGGGGGAAAAGTTAGCACCCTCAGCTTCAGAAAATACAAACAGAAATTACAAGCAGACAAAAAAAAAACAAGAGAAAATAAAAGAATTCAATAGATCAACAGACAGGGCTTTTAGTTGTCTGACCAATACATACATATATAGTTAATTACCATGGAGAGAAGCACCAGATCTGGGTTTTCAAAGGTGGGGATCTCAACAGCCACCCATAATCTCATCTAGAAAAATCACACAACTCTTCCCATAAGTGAGCACCAAAGCAAAACCTCCCCTTAGAGTATATATACCCTTCTTCAGGGTCAGAGGTCATCACAACCTTTATGACCCACTGCATAATTACAAAATAACAAAAGGTGTGGGGCATTCTGAAAAACAAACCTCCTCCCAATCAAGTCCCTCCTGTTGGGTTCTGCTTGAGACTCATTGAGGGGTAGAGGAGATCTTCAAATTTCCTAGGTCTGTTAAGGGGCAGGGAAGATCTTCAAATTCTCTTACTATTACACCCATTAAGGGAGAGACTTTTCTAGAATCCCACCATTATAGGTTTATAATTAGAAAAGTCCCTTTACATATACACAATAGTAATAATAATATTCAACTCCTCCCAATAGGAAGAAAAGGGTCATTTGGGGACAGTTACACTTGGACATGCTCTGTCAGGAACAGCAAAAGAATGTTAAAACATTGACTAATTCAAAGACTGCTCCAAGAGGGAAAAAAAAAACAAAGCCCAGCAACATTATCTAGTTAGGAGAATCTAGGCCTGCATCCGATGCATTAAAAAGTGGATTTTTGTGTTGGGGTAATATTGTTTTTAAGAGTAAAAAGTCTCCCTCTACAAAGTTGGGAATTAGAGGAGGTGAACCAAGAAGTTTTAAAGTCTGGTTTTGGTTAACCTAAATTCTAGACCTTTTGTGTCTGCACACTTCATTTGGGTATTTTGTTTAAACCAGGCTCTTCCTCTTGCTTTTTGGCATTTTCTCTGTTCTTCCTTGAGAGAAATCCCATAAAAACAACCTCTCTCATTATGTTCACAGGTCAGGTCCCCACTGAGAACTGACAGGAAAAATCCTATAAGCGTCCTGAAAGTCACTTAAATGAGCTGGAGATACTAGTACCTATATAGAATATGTTTTTAAAACCAGTTCTTTGACTTCCTTATGTGGCATTCAGGTGGTGCACTGGATAGATCTAGATTTCAGGAGACCTAGTTCAAAGTTGGCCTCAGATAATATCTATGTGACCCTGGACAAGTCACTTAACCTCTGTCTTGGTTGCATATACTGGAAAATAAGAATAATAATAGCACCTAGCTCCCAAGGTTGTTGTATGGAGCAAATAAGATGCTTGTAAAATCCTTCGCAAACCCTAAAGTGCTATATAAATGCTATAAATATTTTTATTTATTTTTTAAAGTTCCTTTTTCAAATCTAGAATTTAAAGTTCTATAATCAAATGTTAAATATATATATGTGTATATATATATATATATATATACATACATAATTAATTACATCCTACTGGGAATTAAGATATGCAGGCACTGGGAGACCCATTCTGCCCTACCAGAAAGTTAGAGGGGCAATGGAGAAAGACACAGGAGAGAACAGTTTGGGGGAGGGGCTTTGCAGTGGGATTGCCGTTTTGGGGTTGTGGGTAGGGGAAAGACAGGGAGAAAATTTGTAACTCAAAATCTAGTGGAAACGAATGATATAAACAAGACAATAAATAAAATAATTCCAAAAAAATAAAGTTCCATTTTCTCAGAGCAAAGTGATAAAAATAGCATATCAAAAAAGAATACTTTTTTCCCATCATAAATATAGGTCTGATTCTAACCTGAAATAAATACTCACTTCATCTTTTTTTCTGTTAATGCTCTAGCAAGAGCCTCTGGCCCAGCTATGAAAAAGACCTGATGCTTTCCCATTTTCATGAACTTTATCAATGTGTAGAATATGGGGTACCATATTTGTAGTATACACACAATATCCATGTGTCATTTACACCACTATTTGAAATGCTTTAAATGCTTCTCACGTACATATGATCTTCTGATTGACACCTGATGTTGCTGATAAGCCCCAGGATGCTGTGAAGCTAGAAGCCAGTTTTAAAGGGAAGCAGCATGCGGTGTCCTATACAACATCTGTATTGATCATCAGACAGAATGGGAGTAGGGACAGCTGGAGAAAGTGGATGGGGGAATACATTTGGAGCACACGTCGCTGCCCTTCATATTCTATCTAATGACATTGTATCTCATGACAGCCTTGGCAAGTAAGTGCTATTATTATTCCAATTATAAAGATGAAGAAACTGAGATGAAAGTTAAGTGATGTAACCTCTGAGTTACATGACTCATAAGTGTCTTAGGTCAAACACACACAGATCAGTGTATATGTATGCGTATACACATATGTGCACATACACCTATATATACACATATGTATGGATATTTATGTACATGATGTGTGTATGTGTGTGTGGAGGGGTATTTTTTCCTAACATTTATATAGTGCTTACTCTGTGCCCAGCACTGTGCCAAGGGTTTTAGGATTATGATTTCATTTGAGCCTCACAACAACCCTGGGAGGTAGGTGTTAGTATTATTCCCATTTTACAGATGTCATTATTATGTATGATTATAATATTATGTTATGTTATTATATATTATTATAATAACAGATGTTAATATTATCATTTACAGGTGTCATTATTATGTATTATAATACATTTTATGATATTACATATTATTATAATAACAGGTGTTAGTATTATTCTCATTTTACAGATGTCATTATTATGTATTATAATATTATTATATGTTATATATTATAATAATTATATTATTGTATTATAATCATATGTTATATATTATTATATATTGTCATAATATATTATTATTATTATTCCCATTTTACAGATGACAAAACGGGCAAACAGAGGTTAAGTAACTTGTCCAGGGTCACATAGTTTGTAAGTATCTGAGGTCAAATTTCAGCTTAGTCAATGGACTCTAGGTTCATTGCTTCATCCACATGTAATCTCTTGGTATCCTAGTCAACTCTCTAAGACTATAAATTGCTTGCTAATTTGAATGAGTAGAGGGAGTTTACTCCCATGGGAGTTCCTTATATGAATGAATGAAATGAAATCCTGTTCCAGTCCCTATTCATACACACACATGTATATATGCATATATATCTGTATATTCATATGTTTATATGTATATATGTATATCTACATGCATATATGCATGCATATATATATATATAGTCAGAGGGAGAGAGAGAGAGACAGAGAGAGAGAGAGAGAGAAAGAAAGAGAGAGAGAGGGAGAAGAGAGAGGGAGAAAGAAGAAGAAAGAGGGAGAGAGTTGATTTCATAACAGGAAGACATTGTACTTTGACCGGATTTCAGAGCTAACCCAGATAAAAATCCATTTAATTGGATATCTTTCTTCACTTCTTTGAGGATGATAATTGGGTTAAGATGGAACCTTAGAGTTACTCTCTTCGAAACCCCTCATTTTAAGGCTCAGGAGAATTTAAGTGACTTGACAATGATCACACAGATTAGAGCAGAGGTGGTTGATAAACCTGAGTACTTTACCAACCCTTTTCAAAAGCTGCTTCATAGACTATCATGCTTCAAATCTGCACTTTACTTTTTTATGGTCAGCATTAAAACACTGAGATACTTAAATACTCTTCCGAAGTTCAACTGTAAATCAAGGAGGCTAACTTCTTTATTTTACACATGAGATAAATTGAGACCCAGAGTCTTTAAATTTGTGGCTACATGATAAATTGAGGCAGACTTGGCTCTAGAACCCATGACTTCTGACTCTCAGTCTCAACTCATTTCTTCTAGGGTACATTAGTCTTAATGTTTTAGAGAAGGAAAAATTAAATTCTACGTGAACAATCAAGATATTGAACCCTTTTTCTAATTTAGATGTGCCACAGTAAGTACAAGAACATCCTTTCTTACAGTATTTGAAAAGGTACTGGAGCTCAGATGGGTATAATTTTCTAATGTAAAAAAGAAAAAGAAATCAAATGTTGAGGAGAGGAAGTAACCCCAGACCTCTTAGTCTAGAACTATCAGAGTATGAACAATTATGCAAAGTTCATTGCCATTATCATTTTTAGAAATTCAATTATGTACAATATAATAGGACATAATCTCATATACTTTTATTGCTCAGGAATAGATGCTGTCATAATTTATGAAAATACTTAATAATAAGGAACTGATTACTTTTTTTTGGAGGGGGGAAGGCAAGGCAATTGGGATTAAGTGACTTGCCCAAAGTCATACAGCTAGTATGTCAAGTGTCTGACATACTTGATACTGAATTTGTGTCAATTTGACTGAATTTGAATTCAGGTCCTCCCGACTTCAGGGCTCTATTCACTATGCCACCTATCTGCCCCAAGGAACTCTTCTCTCAAGACTTCTTTCATATGGTAGTATAAGGAAATAAGGAAAGGAATGCCATTAGATAAGAGGGGTAGCTAGGTGGTACACTGATTAGAGTCCCAGGCCTGGAGACAGAAAGATTCATCTTCCTGAGTTCAAATCTTGCCTCAGATTCTTACTAGCTGTGTGACCCTGGACAAGTCACTTAACCCCTGTTTGCCTTGGTTTCCCCAGCCATAAAATGAGTTGAAGAAGGCAATGGCAAACCATTCTAGTGTCTTTGCCAAGGAAACCCCCAATGGGGTCACAAAGAGTCAGAGGCAGTTGAAAAGCAATTGAACAACAACAGCACCATTAGATGGGATGACGCAATGAGAGTAGCCAGTTTGTGCTCAGTCAGCTAATCAGATTTCTCACATTAATAGCACGAATCCTGCGCAGGCACCAATCAGTTCCAAGGCAAAAGGCTGACTGTTTTCTGGTGGAAGAAAGCACCAAATATGCAAAATGTTCCCTATTCTCTATAGATAGAGAAAAGTTTATCAAATAACAGTGTAGGATTCTTTGAGTCTAAATAGAGGGATTGGAGGGAGGAATTAAGAAACTGCATAGGAAGATAGCAAAGTAAAGCAATAAATTCAGAAACAGTTTTAAGGTCGAGTCCCAGAACGAAAGCGCTTGTCAAAAAGGTGGAGCTGAAGTGTTTGGCCAGCCACTTCCATTATGTACACTGGCTTAATCTTTACACCCATTCCAAATTCCAGAGCGACCCATGCTAAGAGCGAAGGGCCAACAGCCTGGATGGTTTCCAGGAAGGTGGGGAGAAGGAAACCAGGAGATCCAGGAAGCCACAGAAACACCCCCAGCCCTGTCTGTGGATGGAAGCAAAGCATTCCTATTGAACTAATCAGTTAATCCATTGTCATAGCACCCTCTGGCGTTCGATCTGTGTGTCTGCATCGTAGGCCCAGAGATGAGGATGGAGCGGGCTCTACCAAGATGTCTCTTGGACGTATTTGCTAAGTTAAGTTACCCAGCTGCAGGACCACAATTTGAGGAGCAAAAGAATAGAAAATCACACTCAGCTGTCAATGCTTTGAACAGATCAAACACATTTCTGGCTCTTCAAGTCTTGGGTATTTTGTGAATAACTAGCATCTATAGGCAAAAGAAAAATCTGTGTGCTATTGAAAATTGGCAAGATCCTATGAATGTTGAGCACCTGCAGAATACATATCTTGTCCTTAAGTTTTTGATCAGTTTTTTTTCTTTTTGGAGGGGGGAAGCTAGGGCAATTGGGGTTAAATGACTTGCCCAAGGTCACAAGGCTAGTGTGTTAAGTGTCTGAGGCCAGATTTGAACTCAGGTGCTTCTGACTCCAGTGACACTGTTCTATTCACTCTGCCACCTAGCCACCCCTGATCAGTTTTATTTAATAGCTAAAAATGATTGTTCCTACATCTAGTCACACCTTTTCCAAATGAAATGAAACAACATCCAGCAAGACTGGTGTGTGTGTGTGTGTGTGTGTGTGTGTGGCAAGTCTATGTAGGCTAATAGAACCACAGAGTTAGTGCTGGAAAGGACCTTGGAGGTGCTCTGGTTCATCCTTCCCATTTTACAGATGTAGAAACTGAGGCTCATTAATGTTAAATAACCTAGTCAAGGTCACAAAGGTAGTAAATGTTAGAGCCAGGATTATAGGACTGATCAAATACCTAAAGCTAGGAGGGAATTTAGAGGCCATCTAATCCAACCCCATCATTTAATAGATGAGAAAACTGAAGCCCAGAGATACTAAGTAATTTTCCCAGTGTCACACAGGGAATGGCTTGCAGAGCAGGGATTCAAATCTGGGTTCTCTGATTCCAAATCTCAAGTTTTTTTCCATTGAAACAGAAAATGTGCTCTTTTTAACAGTCTTCAATGGCACGTCTGTGAAAATAAGTGTTCTACATTAAATTTGGGTGGCGCTCAAGACTTTCCCTCCGGTGAAACAACAGGAGAACTGAGAATTGAAATTTACTTATAAATCACTAGATGACACGGTTTTCCTCTCTGGTATAAATAGAACTCACAGAAATTTTACCTAGATTAAATATTCAAAACATTGAACCTCTGGAGATTATTTTGCCAAGGAGTCCCTAAATGTCTTTGGGGAATACAACCCTTTCGTATTTTTTTTTCCCTGAGAGTTTTGAAGAAATCATAAAAGTTGCTCAACAGCACTCCATAATTAAAGTCAACTTTTGACTCCAACTCTTGTCTCAAGGACCATTCCCTTCACTGGGATTTGTATACCAAGCCTATTTATAGAAAAGGAGATCTGAATGAAGGGCAAAAAAACTAGCTTCTTTCAGTGGCTACTAAATACTATCAAAATATCCTCCTCTGGTGCTTTTTTAAACATTGGGAAGTCACTTCATAACAGGAACATATTTTTGATGCATTTCCTTGAATACTGTTTTAGTGTCAGGGATAAGAAATATTATCACATGTGTAGATTCCAAAAATATCACATTATCAGAGGAAAAATATTGCACCAATAATTTAAGAAGGCTTCATGACAGTACTGAGTAATCATAGACAGATGTCAGGGAAAGATAGATTTGATATTATTAAGAAAAATATTTTGTCTACAGTTAGGCCAACTGTTGAAGTATGAGGCTGTGAGATGGAAATTTCTTCCTATTAAATACTGGGGCATTTTTGCTTCCAAGAAGAATAACTCTCCTCTAGGCACATGTGGTAGAAGCAATAGCTAACCATTTCCTCCATGCAAGTTAAGTCAGGGTTTTCCTTAAATGATATTAAGATCGTCCTTAAGACTTGGTTGATTCAGGGAACTGAAGACCTATGTCATTGAAATGATCAATTCTATGAAAATTCTTATTGAAATCAATAAGATTTCAATAAGAATAATAATCAATTCTTATGAAATTCTAGTCTCCTGAATACAAAGCATCCTATGTATGCAAAAGCCCATGATCAACAAACTATATGCAACTATGATGAAGGGGAACAGGAGTAACAAGGACTGTCTACCACAAGCTATGAGACATTAGTATCACCTTTCAGACCATTATCAGTAAAGGAACAGACTTCACTGTTTTAACTTTACATTAGATTATAAACTGTTTGAGGGCAGGGACTAACTTTTCCCTATTTTTCTAACCACAGTGCCTGGAATGTAGTAGGCACTTAATAACTATTTGTTGATTGATTGATTGTAGGCATCAGTTCTTTCTCTGAATGTCTCTTACTTACACACACACACACACACACACACACACACACACACAAGTATCATATGTGTGTGTATTTTTTCCTTTCCTTTATATTCAATTATAGGTTTGTGAATCCTGATTTAATCTTCTGAATCCTTCCACTTAAAGAGAGTAAGCACTAGGCATAAGAAGGGTAAGTGGCCATCTGCCTAATATAATTAAGAAGCATGGTGTAATGGAAAGAATGCTAGACTTGGTTTTAGAAGATGTGAGCTTAGGTCAGAGCCCTGTCACTTACTAATTATGAGATCTTGAGCAAATTACTCACTCTCATTTAACCTCAGTGCGCTCATCAGAAGTGGATAATCATCTTATGCTGCCCTTCTCACCTAGTTATGGTGAGAATCAACTGAGATGATCGAGTATATGAATGTTTGTTGCAACCCCAAAAGAATAGGTAAAAATCTGCTAAACTATTTGAGGGGTGCTAAAAGACCCACTAACATAAACCTACCTCTTGAAATTCTAACTACTGAATCTTAATGTTGCTCCTTGTGCCTTCTCTTACATCTTTGCCTTTTTTTCTATTGCCACAAGCTTTTCTTGTGCTCTGGTTCAGGTCCTCAATACTGATCATCCAGTTAATGCTTTGTATGTTGCCTTGTACATAGTAGATAACTTAGTAGATATTTTGAATTAATTTTTCTAGGAAGCCTCTGTTAAGATGGAAATGAGATGAAAAGAACAGGCAAGAAAAAGCTTTTGCAGTGAAGGGGAAGAGGGGGAAGGTGAGGAAGAGTAGGTAAACCTTGTTCTCATCAGAATTCGCTAAAAGAGGATAAAACATACATACTCATTTGGGTATAGAAGTCTATTTCACCCTACGGGAAAGTAGGGGGAAGGGTATAAGAGAAGGGCTGAGGGGGGTGGGAAGGAGGGGGTCATGGTGACAAAAAGGAGAGCAGATTGGGAGAGGGGGTAGTTAGAAGCAAAATACTTTTGAGGAGGGACAGGGTGAAAGGAGAGAGAGAATAGAATAAATGGGGTGGGGAATAGGATGAAAGGAAATACAGTTAGCAATAGTGATTGTGAAAAAAAGAATTTTGAAACAAGTTTCTCTGATATAGGCCTCATTTCTCAAACATATAGGGAATTGAGTCAAATTTATAAAAATAAGAGCTGTTCCCCAATTGATAAATGATCAAAATATATGATCAGTTTTCAGATGAAACAATCAAAACTATCCACAGCCATATGTATCAATAATGAGATATTCACAACACCCATAATGGTTATGAATATGTTGGTGTAGTTTTGGATCACAAAATATAGCAAACTCTCCACACGGAAGGCAGAACCAAGGTCTTTATTCAGAAACCATAACACTGAGTTCCAAAACCAGAAGGACAAGTCCCAAAACCAGAAAGCCAAAGTCATTATAATGGTCACAAAGTTGAAACATATAGTTAATGCTGTGGACACCCACATTCCTAAGCCTTCACAAATAGAACAGGATCCCTCAAGCAGGGATCCCTCTCAGACTCACAACAGTTTCTCAGCCTGGTCTTTGGAAGTTCTCAGTAGAAGCTGT
>CM053593.1:291518555-291539740 GCA_028646575.1 Pseudocheirus occidentalis
CTCTCCTCTCAACTCCAGCTGTGATTACTCCTAAGGAGTTAACTGGAAGTAAGGAGCTAAGCCTTTGAGGTGCCAAGTGCCTTCAGTAGGTGCCAATAGAAAGGGGCATGGAAGATCTTCTGATTTCATTAACATTACACCATATGAAAAAAAAATAACTTACTATTGATTGGAGAAATGCAAATTAAAACAATTTTTGAGATACTACCTCATACCTATTAGATTGTCTAATAGGACAGAAAAGGTAAATGACAAATGTTAGAGGGAACATGGGAAAAATGAGACATTGTTGTACTGTTGGTACAGTTGTGAACTGATTCAACCATTCTGTAGAGCAATTTGGAATTATGCCCAAAGGGCTATAAATGTATATCCTTTGACTTAGCAATACCATTACTAGGTTTGTATTCCAAAAGAGATAAAAAATGAAAAAAGATCTATATGTATGAAAGTATTTATTTTACCCCCTCTTTTCTGGGGGTAAAGAACTAGAAGTTGAGGGAATGTCCATCAACTGGGGAATGGCTGAATAAGTTGTGATATGTAATTATGGTGGAATACTATTGTACTATAAGAAATGATGAGCAGGATGCTCTCAGGAAAACCTGGAAACACCTGCATGAGCTGACACAAAGTGAAATGTACTGTGCACAAAATAACAGCAATATTGTAAGACTGTCAGCTGTGAATGACTTAGCTGTTCTCAGCAATCCAAGACAATTCTGAAGGGCTTATGTTGAAAAATGCTATCCATCCCAGAGGTAGAAGTGTTGGTGTCTAAATACAGATTGAAGTATATTTTTTAAACTTAATTTTTCTTGAGTTTTTTCTTATCTATGCTTTTTTTCACATCATGACTATTATGAATATGTTTTGCATGACTACATATGTATAACCTAGATGTAATTACTTACTTTCTTAATGGGGAAGGGGAAGAGAGAGAAGGAGAGAATCTGAAACTCAGAGTTTTAAAAACTAATGTCAAAAATTGTTTTTACATGTAACTGGAGGAAAATAAAATGCTAAGTAAAAAGTTAAAAAAAGATGGAAATGTGTTACCTGGAAGGGATAAGACATTAACCCCAAAATGTATTACCTGGTATCATCTTGAACAGTGGTTCTCAACCTTCCTAATGCCTCGACTCTTTGATAGTCATATGTGGGCATGTCTGCATATGGGAGGACCCTCCTGGAGACAGAGGAGTGGTGTCTCGATTCCTAAGACCATCGGAAATATGTGTTTTCCTATGGTCTTAGGCGACCCCTGTGACCCCTGTGAAAGGGTCATTCAATCCCAAAGGGGTCGAGGTCCACAGGTTGAGAACTGCTGATCTAGAAGGTTACAGGTATTCAAGAACATGGGAGATTGGGCTAGGGAGTGTGAAGTGGAAGCATCTGTAGTATGGTGGTCTCCAGAGATAGTGCACTGGCCGGTTAAGAGCAGTACAAGCATATTGGGTGCTGTGGAAGGAGGGGGAAGATTTGCCAAAATAGAGAGGATATGACTATATGAAGGCAAAGGCAAATTTCACCTAGTTCATAATTTCGCTTCGGGGTGGCCTACAATGAAATGATTGGCTGGATTTTCTGTTTTCATCTGCACCTTTGGCATCACACAGACACAGCCCAAGCAATAGAAAGTGATCTAATTGTGGGAAAAGATGGAAGGAGGGCATCTAAAAGCCAGAAGAAACTTTTTGAGGCTAAGGGGTAAACAAACACCGATGGGAATAAATTAAACATCTATCCTCGGAGCTATAGAACCTTTTCTTGGACCTTTTCAAATACTCTAGCCCATGCTCTTCTAAAATATTAAATGAATGGACAACTAAAGATGTAAAGCATTTCTGCAAAATCTTTACAATGAGCTCTGGAGACCCTGGTTCTTCCTTCACTGGCACATGTATTGTTCTCATCTTCAAAAAGGAGCTCAAATGGTTAAGAAAGGAAAATGGATAACACCTCACTCAAAGGTACTTCAAATGGTAAATGAAACACACAAACAAAATCTATGTTTATTTTCTTTTAAACATGTTTTTGAAAACATTATGTGATTTAAAATATGTTTTTGATTTTACTTGCTCTTCCCTGGACCATGAGTGATATATTTTATCCATATTCATAACTGTATACAAACTTTCTATTCATAGCTCACCCTGCTGTATAAATTCTGGTGGGCATGATGGAATTTCCTTGTGTGGCAGGCATATGGTAATCCTTCACCAAAGGGCTAGCTCCAAATCAAAGTTTGCATTCCTCCATCGGCTCCCTTTAGATGTAAAGGAATGAGGTATTTGGGTCTTCGCTCCAACAACTAACTGCATTTACAAGTTCTGGGAAGGAAAGGACACAGTGTTCATAGGCCATGCTGGCTACAGGAATGTCCAAGCCAATTTCCTGTCATAAATATTTCATAAAATAAAAGCTTTAGAAATATGCCAGGCCAAACTTTGCCCTGACCTTTCTGACATTTGCTTGTTGGACCACTGTAAAAGCAACACCATCAGTCAACACTGGACAGTAGTAAGGGTTCATCTACTTCTTCCTCCTTAGTGTTAGGAAAAGTCATTCCACTCAGGGTTTCCCCTAAGACAGTAGGGAAGTGGAATGATGAATGTCAGATGGGTTTGTAAAGGAGAAGTTGGAGGTATGGGAAGTTTATTATGGAAAGATATCAAGGGAATCAAAGAGGGAAGGCACTTACACCCCACATCCCTCAATGACGACCTGGCTATAAACCCCAGGCAAGTTACTTCACCTCAATTTCTTCATCTGTAACATTGAAGGGATTGGACTCAGTGGTCTGCATGGTCACTTCCAGCATTAAATCTGTGACCTATGCTCCTACGACCTCACATTCTAGTGAACACTTAGGTTTTAAGTTCAGTGTCTTGTTTGAATTTCCACCTTTCAACTCTTATGAAATGACATTAGATTTAATCACAGGTTGCTCTGCATGAGCCACACTCAAATCTATCATTTATATTTTGGTATCTATTGTTTCTGTGGACTGCCATCTCTAATGAGAGGACTGTGCTCTATACACACAGTTGTCCTTTAATTGCTATGTTGAATTACTGGCAATTCACTTTTCCAAATTATTCATCTAGTCATAGCTTTCTACCCAGTACACATTCATGCTCCTGTCAGTGAACTGAAACTGAGCAACTATGAAAACATCCTCTAGAAAAGGAGTGAAAGGAAAAAAGAAGTCATGTTTCTCCTGTTGCTCTTGCCCTCCATTGGTGGACAATTCTGCTCCTGATTAAGATGTTCTTCCTTTAATTTACCTAGAGGAAGATAATGAGTGGGAACAATACAATGGGAGAGATAGAAAGGGGACATGTTTAAATCTAGAAAGAAATAGTAACAAAGGACTCTTTTTAGACTCATAACATTCCTGAGAAATTAAATAGCACCAGACTAGGAAAGGGAGGGGGTTACGTTTATCCAAAACTTCCCAGATATAGGACTCAGGTTTCCCGCAAGTAGAAATCAGGAAGATCCTGTTTTTTACCACTGAACTTGGATTTAGTCAAGTAAAATTGCTGCAATCTTCTCTAAATGGTTGTTCTGAGTGTTTTCAAGTTGGATGGGCATAAAATTAATAACTTAGACATGAGCCAGCTGTGTCAACAAAGGCCAAAACATTATTGAATGGCTAATTCATTGATGATGTTTTATGGATGTTGGGTAGCCAACGCACCAGTAATTATTTATATTAACAGGAAGCATTCCATGGAGCATAAGCGGGGATGGGCCTGTGAGGGACATCTCATGAAACATACACTGAATCCCCTCCTGGCCACCTACAAGAATTTATGTCCTCAGAGCTGAGAGACTTGAAATTTGGCATGAAGAATCTCATTATTTGTCCCTTAGTCCCCATAGGTTACCTCTCTTCCCCCAAATGGGTGATGTTTTGGACATGATTGGCTTTGAGGTAGAGCCAAGAGGTATCTCACTAAATAAACCTTAAAATCAATGATTCAATCTTCTAACACCCTCTCTTTTTCTACATATCATGTGAGAAATCTACCACTCTTAAACTTCTAATGAGGAGGGGGCTTGCTCCTCTCCCCCCTGCTTCCTTTAGTAGGCATTTGCACATGGCATCATGTGCATATACTTTATAGGCAACACTGAGCCTTTATCTTAAGATCATACCTATTTTGTTTGATATTTCTTTCTCTGAGCATAGGTGATGAACAGTGACCTTGAGATGAACATTTCCAACTTTTGAGGCAATGTCATGGGTTCAAAGAGTCAGGAGCTCCTAGATCTCTCAGTCAATGCTGGCGGCAATATATAGCAGGTGCTCCTTGAAGCTACAACAGCCACACGGATGTTAACCATCAACAACAGGATGAGTTGTTGTGCTAAGGCTTCCCAGAAGATAAGGACCTGAAGGAGTTGTTCCTACAGTAAAGATTCTACACAAAGGTGAAATGGCTATTTAGCAATACTACTAATTGGTTCAGGATTTAATGTTTTTGGCATTAGCCTCCTGTTGTTGTTCATCCATTTCAGTTGTGTCCAACTCTTTGTGAGCCATTTGGGATTTTCTTGGCAAAGATACTGAAATGGTTTGCCATTTTCTTCCCCAGTTCATTTTATAGATGAGGAAACTGAGGCAAACAGGGTTTAGTGGCTTGCCTGGGGTCACAGAACTAATAAGTGTCTGAGGCCAGATTTGAACTAGGGAAGATGAGTTTGACTTCAGGAATTTTAGGCACTGTGGCACCTGGGAAAGGATAATAGATGTTACATTTTACTGTTTTTGTCAATGCACACCAGCAAATCATTTGTATTTTAAGCATTCCTTTTGTATGGAGGAAATAAATAATTGCCCTATAGATTATGTTCCAGGGAACATTTAGTACTTTTCTAAAGCCTTCTGGGAAGACCTTATATTTGAACCTAAACGTTGAGTGATTTTTCCCTATGGATTCCAGGATTAGAGTATAAAGAAACAAAAACAAAGAGAAAATGAGCCTGACTTGTCTTTTTAGAAATCAGGCTTCCCCAAGCCTAAATCCATTCTGAACATAAGCCCAAATATTGGACCTCCTTAGTGAGAGAGAGCAACTTCAGTCCGCTTCATCACTGTCAATTCTTTGTTGTATTTAGAACCTGTAAGAATGAAAAATCTTGATGTGAATTCTACTTCTACAAGGCATTGTTAATGAGATCTACATATCTATAAATTTTTCTACTATATGTTTAAATAATCTAACTGCTACCCCAAGCATATGCCATAAAGAAAACTACAGAGGTTATAGACAAAACAGAATATCAGAGCTGGAGGAACCTGGGTCCCTTTTAGTCAAGAGAAATCTCTTCCATTATTGATTATCTAGCCTACTGGTAGTTCTCCAGTAAGAATGTACTATCTACCTTTCAACACATCTCATTTGATTTTTGGAAAGCTGGAATTGTTGTGCTTTTTCAACCTTAAATAAGCAAGTTGGAGCCATGGATTCTTGATCTGCCTTCCAAGGTCAAATAGAACAATTCTAATCCCACTTCAACTTTTGGCCCTTCATGCACTTGAAAACCACAATAATTAAGAAGGGGAAAAAATTGGAACCATTAACATCTATGAATTTGTCTCTATTTCATGCAGAATTCTAGGAATTTCTCTTTTGTTGCCTTAGTGAAAATCTCTTTTGCCAAAGATAGCCTACTTCCTAGGTCAGAGGAATTTGGCTACCACAGGAAAAGCACTAAATATGTATATTCTAGCTTTGTCAAAAACAATTTTTTAAAACCTGCTCCTGGGTAGAAATAGAGTGGCTGAAGTTTATCCCTAGAGCAAGAAGAGATGATCCTTTTTCAAGAGTTTATAATTTCCCCACTGCTGGAGGTATCAGAGTGGAAGCAGAATGATTACTTGCCAGCTACATTATAGAGATTTTTCTATAGATTGGACCAGATGACCTCTGCTGTCCTTTCCAACTCTTAGATTTTGAGGTTCTGAGCTGTATCTGAGAAATCTACAAGTCCACATTATGCAAGCTAAAGAGCTAGAGTTTCTCTCTCTGTCTCTGTCTCTGTCCCTCTCTGTCTCTCTCCCTCCTTCCCTCCCTCCTTCTCTCCTTCGCTCCCTCCCCCCTTGTTTCTCTCTCACTCTCTCCCTCCCTCCCTCTCCCTCCATCCTCCCCTCCTTTCTCTCTTCCTCTCTCCCTCTCCCTCCCTCCACCCCCAAAATAAAAATGAATATTACAGTCTGAAGAAAGCTGTAGTTTTCTGATAGCTACTTTACTATCCTATGTGAGAAGATCTACCCAAAGACTGAGCGTGGTATTGCTGTGTCTGTAGAGACTTAGCCCACCTTTTGTATGCTACAACACTCCAACAGGTCTTGCTTTCATTAGTGTAAGTATTCCTTCCAATGATGCGGACAATGACCCATATATGTTTGTCCACCCAATGTGCATCTTGTTCGTGCCCTCTCAAGTTCATCGTAGGAGACCATTCAGCCAGTTCTTTTGACATTGTAAGAATATGGATGGAATACATAGGCAAAGACAAAAATTCTCCCTGACAATCAATTTTCCTACCAGTTATTCCATGATACCAGCTCATTCTTTTCCCAAACATAGTTATCTGATGAAATTTTATACTCTTTATACTGAATAATCTTTTTTTAATGTATTGTGAATTAAATATATTGAACATGTATTTCTCCATTATTTTAATTTTAATTTAATTAATTTAATATGTAATTAAGAGTGTAATATTTATTTAATATCTTTATTTTTATTAGCAATTAATATTTAATAATTAATTTAATTTTTATTCTTCAAAAACTACAATGTCGGGGCAGCTAGGTGAATAGAATACCAGCCCTGGAGTCAGGAGGACCTGAGTTCAAATCCGACCTCTGACACCTGACACACTTACTACCCGTGTGACCTTGGGCAAGTCACTTAACCCCAATTGCCTTATCTTCTCCCCTCAAAAAAAAAACAAACCAAAAAACTATGGTGTCCCATGATTTGAATCCAAACAATTTTGATATTCAAAAGATGGGCCTTTGTTTCAGGGAGAAGCTTAGGGGAATTGAAAGAACTTTCTGTTTTTCCAAAGGCAATCAAGCCTGTTGTCATCTTGTTCTATGCTAGTTGCTTCTCATTATTCATTTATAGTGGCCATCCAAGATAAATACACTTATGTACGAGCTCTCTGTATTTATGATCCACCTATTTCAGAACAGTCTGAACAACAAACATTCTTCATCTGCTTGTTTTTTCCTGGGTGTTTAGACAAAACTATTTTGAGTGAGTAGGACCTCACTCAGGTCTCTCTGAAATGTTCTGAAGTTAGATATAATCACCACAATGACATCTACAAACAGGAACCAATGAAAGATGTTATAATCTACAGAGAACCTCCTTCAGCTTGAACTAGATGCTAGATCTCTTCCCTGACAGTAACCCATTAGTAAGTATGTGTCTCTCTTTGTATTATTTTGACATATGTAAAGGAAAGTCCTCATTTAAAAAATCTTACAGAGAATTATGAATAATCAAAAAATATCAATACATAAAACATATTTAAGCAAAAAAAAATTAAGACTGAAAAAAGCAGTGACTCAGAACGATAAACAATAAAACAGGAAGGAATACAGCAAATAGATGACAGAGGGAAAAAGATATTCAAAGATTTTGCAACAAACTATTTTACAATCAAGGACAATTGCATCATTACATTTGAAATTTAAAATCACAATTTCAAATGGGCTTATTAAAAAAGTAGAAGTGGCACTGAAGCAAAATATGTATGTATATGTATTTAGATATGATGTATATGATGAAATCCAGTTACCTTTCATATATGTAATACATATATAATATGAACATATTTATATATGTGAGTATATATTTATATACATATCTCTGCAGGGTCATTTCCCATGTATTCATTCAGGTACCTTTCATACACACACATATACGTACACACATACATATATTATACATACATATATGTAAAGGGAACTGACTCCCAGTGTCAATCTCTGTAAGAGATAGCCAGACACCTAGACAGACAGACAGATAGATAGATAGATAGATAGATAGATAGATAGATAGATAGATAGATGATGGATGGATGGATGGATGGGTGAATAGATGGATGGATGGATAGATATATCATAGATAGATAGATAAATAGATAGATAGATGGATAGATAGATAGATAGATAGATGATAGAGTAAACCAGAGGGAAGTACAAGCTGGATCTGATAATATTTAAAGGGTGTTGAGGGATTAATTTTCAAGGTATATGAAGGGAAGTGAAGCTATCAAGGGCAAAAATAATTTGGACCCCAAATTGTACCCAAAATAATTATCAATAACTAGCAAATCATAATTCTCTTTCTTCCTATATAAAACTTTTATGAAATTAATATATGTGCATCAAGGTCATTCTTGATAAGTTATCAGAAAGAAACAGACTTTCACAAGCATTATTTCATCCTGGAATATATTTTTACCACCATATAGTGGACTTAGTATAGAAAATAAACATTCCGCTATATTTAGTGTTTGTTGAGTATAATAAAGCATTTGATTCCATAGAGCAAAACCCTTAGTACATAATGGACACAATATATATTGTTGAATCATTTAATTATTGAACTTCATTATAATAAGGTAATTTACTGATAACATTACCCTCTTCTCCTTCCCTTTCCTCTGAAATCACTTTCATTGGAGCTCTTTCAGTCTTTCGGACAGAACATAGACCAGATAAAGTCATGTTTATCCAAAGAAAAAACTAGGGATAATGAAATAGACAATGCCCTGAAGTTCTAAACAGTGTTGAAAGAGCAAGAAAGAGGAAGAGCTTTATGTGGAAACACACACTCTTCTGCTGACTCCAATATATTCATTTCTAATAGGATATAAAGGCGCACTAAACAAAATATATGCCAGCAGTTTTTAAAAAATAATAATCATATATTAAGAAAAATGGTTTCACCATGGGAATCAATGAAAAAATACCAGTTTGCAAATTTTGCTTTGTGTATGACATTATGAGGAATATATTTTAAGAATGCTTTTGAATATGTGCTGGGTGAGTCTTTAGATAGAGTCTAGAATAGCAATCAGTAAAGTATCTCTTACTCTTCTAGTTGATAAGATGAGGAGATAAAATAGTGCAATTAGGTGAATTTGGAAGTAGCTGAATAATGAGACTCTGAGAGTTAGTTGCCTTTCACAGTTTCCTGCCATTTTGGCAGGAGATTTTCATTGAATTGCTTCAGACATCTCTTCTTGGTCCAATGCTGTTTAACATTTTATTAGTGACTTGGGTAAAGGCATAGATGACAATGACAACTAATATTTGTATAGTGTTTACTCTCTTATCATCTCATTTGCTCCTCTCAACAACCCTGGGAGGTATTAATTGTTTCCATTTTGCAGGAACGAAAACTAAGGCAAAACAAAAGTTAAGTGACTTGCTCAGGGTCATACAACTAGTATCCGTCTGAGGTTGGATTTGAGCTCAGGTCCTCCTGATCCAAGCTTTTCTGACCCAGGCAAGCTCTCTATCCACTATGATACAGTGTTCTCTTAAGGGACTATTGACCTCCCTGGGTTCCTTTAAGTTCTAACTAAATCCAACCTTCTAAAGGGAGCCTTTTCCAACCCTTATTAATTTTAGTGACTTCCCTTTATTAATTATTCCCTATTTATCCTCTGCATAACTTACTTTGTGTATATTTGTTTGCATGTTGTCTGCCCCATTTGATTATAAGCTCCTTGTGGGCAGGGACTGTGCTTCATTTTGAATCCGTAATGCTTAGCACAGTAAATGGCACATCATATGCTCTTAATAAGTATTGATTGATTGATTGATTGATTGGATTGCCTGAATCAGCAATAAGCTGCTTTGTAAGGGAGGTGGGAATGACACACTATTTTGTGGTTGTTTAGTTGTGTCCTGATCTTTGTGATACCATTTGGGATTTTCTTGTTAAAGATGCTGAATCACCTTGCCATTTCCTTCTCCAATTTATTGTACAGATGAGGAAACTGAGGGAAACAGAGGTAAGTGACTTTCCCAGGGTCACTGAGATTGTAAGTGTCTGAGGTCGGATTTGAATTCAAAAAGATGACTCTTCTTGATTCCAAGTCTGGCACTCTGTCCACTAAGCCACCTGCACTGGAGATACAAAGAAATACCAAAATAGTCTTTGCCCTGGAGGAACTTACATTCTAATGGGAGGGACAATTTATCAACAATTAGGCACTTTCAAGATTTGTACAGAGTAGATAAAGACAATCTGAAAAGGGTAAGGAACATTAGTATCAGAGGACAGGGAAAGGCCTTCTACTGAATGAAGACTGAAAATCTGGGCTTAGATTTGAAGGAAGTTTGGCTTGGGTGAGAGAGTGGAGCAGTCCAAGCATGGGAAACAACAGTGCTAGGCACAGAAATGGGCTATGATATGTTCAGGCTCTTAGAATTGGGGAAGGAGAATGAGGTGAAAAGGCCAGGCATTTAGGAAGAAGCCAGTTTGCAATGCCAAACAGAAAGGTTCAAATAAATTCAACAAGCATTTATTAAGCACCTGCTGTGTGTAAAGGCACTTTGCAAAGGAAGCCAGGGTGGCAAAGGCAGATATAACACAGACCTTGATCTCAAGGAGTCTATAATTTCTAGAGACCATGCACTTCTTTGGGGGTGATGAGTCTACTGTTGCTAAGGGCAAGCTGTTTTGAAGGCCACTTTGGGAATTTTCTATCACTCTATACCCATACCTTTGACCTTGAAGCCCACATGGTATTGCTTGGCTTTGTCACCCATGGCATTCATTGGACTTGACTGAACTCACGTTCTTTATATCAACAATCAAACCTCTCATCTGATGTGACACCCCTGAGAATTTTCAAAAGAATAGGTGAGAGGTTATGGAGGCAATTCCAAAAGAGAGAGTCCACCATGTTTGAGCAAACAACAGTATCATCCATGGAGCAAGTAGATTGCTTCCTAATTTTCCTGTCTACATCAAATCTCTTCTGTCTCCAATTCATTCTCCACAAAGCTATCAAACTGATATGACCATGCCCCTTCCCTATTCAGAAACCTTCAGCAGTTCTCTGTTACCTTTGGTATAACCTCCCAAATCCTCAGCCTGGCAATGAAAGCATGGCACAATCTGACTCCAACCTGCCTTTTCAGTCTTCTTTCATATTACTCCTTTTAATGCACTCTTTGTTCAACAGTCAAAATGGCCTGCCAGCTGTTCTCTCCTAGCCTTCCATCTTGTGCTTTGGTGTATTTGCTCAGGTGGTCCCCTACATCTGGAACACATTCCCTTTACCACTTAGAATGCCTAACTTCCTTCAAAGCACAGCTCAGGTGCCACAGCCTACAGAAGACCGTTCTCAATCCTTCCAGTTTCTTAGTGATCCTTCTTTCTAGAAATTCTTTTGTATAATTTTATACATAATTAACATAATTAATATAGTATAACATAATATAACATAACATGAATAATTACTATAACTGGGTCTAGGGCCCAAGGTTAGGGAACCTGCCCCTCAAGGCAACATGTGACCCTCTAGGTCCTTGGATGTGACCTTTTGACTGAGTCCAAGTTTAAGAGACCAAATCCTTTTATTAAGGTGATTTGTTCTATGAAGTTTGAATTCAGTTAAAGGGCTGCACTTGAAGACCTAGGGGATCACATGTGGCCTCGAGGCTGCACTTACCTAGGTCCTAGAAGACAAAGCTCTTTACCCCAACACATGGATATTATTGGATACAGATGAGTACATTATTATTGAAGTGTTTTTACATTTTGTGTAATAAAGAAGGATACATTGATATACTGAGAGTCTGGCATTGTGGCTTGACTTTGTGAGATTTCTCCCTCCCCCTCCTCCTCTGAAAGCCATTCAACACATGGGTCAGCATTGATCTCTGAGCAGATAATCTGACCCTACATCCTTAAAGATATTTCTCTTGGGCCCTTGCTATTCATAAGGACACCCAGGGCCATTTGCAGGAATTGTATATTAATGGAAATCAAAAGAAAAACTATGGGGGACATTATTGTCATTTGCTAGCTGAGCTGTTAGTTAGCATCAGACTAGCCGGGGGGATAGAGGGGGACATCTTAATTGGCTGTGGAGAGCCTGATTCTATTGATTCATGTTCTACCACCCTGTGATACAGGGTCACAGGAATGCCGGAGGATGACCCAGTTACCTTTTCTCCTACCTCTCCCCTCCATTGATTCAACACAAGAAGAATGTCCCAGTGAGAAGTAAAACAACGGATGACTATTTTAGTGTGACACACGTGACATTTGTTGATGTCAAAGTAGCCCAAACACACTAACCCAATCCAAAGTAAACTTCTCTATCACAACATAGAAATCTTTCACCCTAGAAGCTTACTCTCCCCCACCTCCCAACCCCCGCCCCAGACTGCTTCTCACTTTGGAAGTAACTCTCCACCCTTGAGATCTCACCTTCTGAATGGTTTCTGTTAGAACGTCCAGTGCTGGGCAGCCAGGTGGTACAGTGGATAGAGTACTGAGTCTGGAGGCAAGAAGACTCATCTTCCTGAATTCAAATCTAGCCTCAGAACCTTATTAGCTGTGTGACCCTGGGCAAGTCACTTAACCCTGTTTGCTTTGGGTTCCTTATCTCTAAAATGAACTGGAAAAGGAAATAGCAAACCATTCCAGCATCTTTACCAAGAAAACCCCAAATGGGGTTACCAAAAAAGGACACAACAGAAACAATAAGAACCTCCAATTCCACTCCACATGGAATGGCACAAACTACATCAGTTTCTTTCTTGTCCATTGTGCACATTAGTTTTCTTTTCTTATATCTATAACAAACCCATAATAGTTAACTACTGTCTATTCATTGAGCAAATGAGAAAAGTAAATAAGCATATAAGATAACAATGTACATAAACATGCATTTCACATAGTTTATCTTAAACCTATCTAATCAAATATTGTGAATAAATCACTTTCTGAGGGAAATCTCTGCAAACCTCCCATTAGAGAAAATAAGTCTTAAGTTGGATGATGTGAGGATGTTCTTCTATAAGGTAAAAGTTTGTTTGTTTGTAAGTGGTTTTTTGGACTCGTGAATAAATGTTCTACAAAGCAAGAGGGAAAAAAATGACAAACAACAGAACCTGACCCTGGGTCTGGACACTTCTTTCATGCCCAGACCTCCCACTGGGATTAGAAAAATCAATATCCTTCGGGGCATTTTCCAGGTTTATATTTTTCCCATGTTGCCATGCTCTAGCAGCACACCCAAATGTTGACAGTTCCAAGTGGAAAATGTTGAAACATTTCATCAAGCTGAATCTTGTGGAATACCCTTTTGCTATAACTACCAGTTTCCCAAACTGTTCCAATTCTTTCAAGCCAGGAGAGAGGAATGTGGATTAAAGGTATAACATGGATCAGTGAAAAGAAGTCTGTTTGAGTCTTCTCCTTGTAACTAGTAGTGCTTCTGGGTGCCAGAGACACGATTTTAGGTCGTTTCTCCAACTAATCCTTGGAAGTACTCATATACTTTATGCCGTATGCTAACAAAGGAAGGATTTTGGACTGCCTAAATCTGATAGAAATATTATCTATGCATATACATAAATAATATAGCACATGCATATATTCATTTTGCACATATGTATATATGCACATATATGTATATATTCATGTATATATAATATCCTGAGGTATCTATCTTCTTTGTTCTTGTTTTTTATGACTAAAAATGTCTTTAAAAAGACATAAACAAAAGAATTCTCTATTTTTTTTAATTTTTGGAAGGGGGAAGGCAAGGCAACTGTGGTTAAGTGACTTGCCCAAAGTCACACAACTAGTTAAGTGTCAAGAGTTTGGGGCCAAATTTGAACTCAGGTCCTCCTGATTTTAGGACCAGTGCTCTATTTACTACACCACCTAGTCGTCACTTAACTTAGTGTTAAAATTAAGCATAATAAAGAATCAAAAAATGAACAAGCAGAATTCTACTGTGTCTAAAACTCACAATCATCTCTGTGACTTTAAGGTATAGTCTGTCATGGAAAGATTGTCTTTAAAACTCTGTATCTTGCCCTCCCATGGCTTCAACAATGACAATCATATGGAGAGAGATCATTCATAAATGCTTTGTAGAGATAAGAAAGTAAGGAAATGTGTCAGTAGTAGCTGTTATACACTCAGTCATCTTTCTGGGGCACTAATGATATGTCCATAACCCTTTCCATTCTTTTGGAATCTTCTGAATTTTGAGATGTCTTTAAAGATTGGTCTCTGACTGCCAGTAGTATTCGGTTGTTTCCAATATAGATTTCTTCTATATATGTTTTATTTAGGAACAACTATTCTCCACTTGAAAGTGCCCTGTTTACTATGATGTGGCTCATCATAGACGGAGGTGTTCGTATTAGATTATCCTTTATTCCATCTAGCTGTCCCTACTTCCCTATGGCACCATTCATAATCCTGATCATTTTGAACTGGGCTTAGAATTTAGTACAAGAAGAACCATCTGAAGCACCTTTGGAAATGAAAATTTTTCATTAAATCAATTAATTTGAATCTAAGTATTTTTAGTGATCTCAAGCTTCATCCTGCTACAAAAACATACCTTTTCTTTTTAAAGCACTAACACTCTTCCAGTGATGTCATATGGCTGTGATCATGGAACCAAATTATCTCATAAAAATAAAAAGTGTCCCTCCCTGGCCACAATTCCCCAATGTCTGTTGCTTTCCCTATTAGAAAGAATGTAAGCACCTTGAAGGCAATGACTAGTTTTGCCGTAGGTTGTATCCCCAATGCCTAGTACAGTATGTGGCAAATAGTCAAGTAGTTAATAAATGCTTTTTTCATTCATTTACATATGAGTTAAACTTTTTTAAATGGTGATAATCTGAACCAATTTTAACTGTTTTTTTTTCCATTTTCCAATGTAAGAGTTAATAGTTTATTTAAATATGCCAGTTTAGAACTGATGTAATCGCCATTTTTTCTTTTCCAATAGAGCAAACTTCAACCTCAGAAGTTCTCCTCAAAGCATGATCCTGTAGTTAAAATAATGAAGATTCAAGTACAGGGGTTACTTCATTCAACAATCTCCTAATTACCAACAGTAAGGCTCAAAACAGTCAAGCACACGATCACCTAAGATGTCAATACCAAAAAGTATGTCCCTGACAAAACACAAAGACCAAAGGAATTCTCAACAGCTGCTGATGTTTCTCTTGATAACAGAAAGCTGACTAAATATAGTCCCAGAACATCATAGATTTCCTCAATGAGATGCATGGTATATGCATCTTATAAATAAAAGAGCCTAATAATCTACAGAAAAAAAGTAATTACAGTATTATTAATAGTGCCTGGATTATGAGATGCAGAAGCAGTGTGGCACTGGAGATAGGAGGACTGGATTTGTTGGCAGGAATTCCTGGTTCCCAATCTTGCAATTGAAAACCGGGACCTTAACCAAGTCACTTAATCACATAAAGCCCCAGGCACTACCTCAGGATTGACCTGTACGTAAAAGGATGATTGCTGGCGGAAAATCACATGGACTGAATCCCAGAGCTTTCAAATATTTGCACGAATGGACTTTGTATATGGACTTTGCACAAATAGCGTTTTGAGTTATTCAGTGAGTGTACGCTAGATAGGCACTGCTTGTGGACAATGAGCTGGGCTTAGAATTGAGTACAAGTACATCTGAAGCACCTTTGGAAATGAAAGTTTTCATTAAATCAATTAATCTGAATTTAAGCATTTTTAGTGATCTCAAGCTTCATCCTGCTACAAAAATATATGTTTTCTTTAAGCACTAACACCCTTCCAGTGATGTCATATGGCTGTGATCATGGAACCAAATTATCTCATAAAAAATAACAAAAATAAGGGTTATCTAAAGAGCAATGTAAAGATACATAAGTGGTATAAGTAGGCTGTAGCATACTGTCAACAATGGCTGCCAACTAAAAAATGGCAAAATAGGAATAACCAAGGACATGTATGATCAGACAAAGTAATAGGTCACTGAAGTGATATAGTAGAAAGAAGACTAGATTTGGAGTTAGAGTGCCTGGGATCAATGTCACCTCTGATGCTTACTACCTATGTGACCTTGGAAAATCACTTAACCTCCTAGACCAAAATTTCCAATCTATAAATTGAGGGGCTTGTACTAAATGGCTTCTCAGACCCCTTTGCACTCTATGTCTTCATTTACGACCTTGGGAAAATTAAACTTTCTAAGTTTCAGTTTGCTTATCTGTAAAATGAATTATGCAGACTAAATGTTCTATAAGGTCCTTCATAGCTTTTAAATCTATGATGAACTAGAACTTAGTTTCTTGATCTATAAAATAAGAGAGTTAGAGTAGATGGTCTAAAGGGTGCCTTGCAGTTTTTAAGTCTACAATGTATGGAGAGAAAGAGAAAAACAGAGAGAGAGAGACAGACAGACAGACAGACAGAGACAGAGTGAGAGACAAAGACAGGCAGAGATACGTAACTGAGACAAAGAGAGAGAGACACAGAGAGACAGACAGATAGAGATAGAGACACAGAGAGACAGAGACAGGCAGAGATACATAACTGAGACAGACAAGGAGACAGAGAGACAACAGACGAGTAAACCAAGAACTTTCATGGTATCCACAAAATATTAAATGAACTAGGAGGTATCTCATATGTTAGATAAATATTCCCTGGAGAATTCATGGAAATACAAAGGCAAGAATCACACAATTTAAGAAGTCATTGATAGATTGCAATTTTCACAGATGGAAAAACTGTCAACATAAATGAGACCATTGATCTACCAAAACATCAAAGTACAATTGAGAAAAATCAGGGCCACCAAGGAGAAGCCACATTTGGATTTCCACAAATCCTCTACATATATCTTCATTCTTTTTTATTTTTTTGTTCTCCCCTCAACCAACATTTCAAAAACAAAATAATTTTTATTCAAGACTATGCTTTTTCATTTTATTTCAATACTAGCATTGAGAATGTTTAATCACATATGTCCCTCCCACCAATCAGTATGCTTTCTTCTCCCTTGGCTCTTGAGAACTTTCTCATGTATTTTGTCCTCCTTGCCTCACCAATCCTTATGGTTCCTCTTTTCTGGATCATTGTCCCATTATTCTACTTCAGCCTTCTAAGCACAAATTATTCCCTAAGACTCAGTCCTCAGTCCTTCTCTCTCCACACCCACCCCCCCCAAAAAATAATCTTCCTTTTGCCAATATCTTCCACTTCCAGTATGGCTTAAATTGTCACCTTTTGAAAATTACTCCAAAATCTCTATCTCTAACCACAACCCAAGCTCCAGTTAGACATTACCAGCTGCTTGGCAGGCATGTCCACCTGGGTGTCACACTGGTGCCTTAAATTTAATCCCCAATCATGCCCCTTCTCTCAACTTTCCTGTTTCTGCTGGCAGTATCCTCATTCATTCACTGAGGCTCAAGATCTTTTCATCTTTAACTCTTCCTTTCTCTTTGTTCCTGTCCTCATCCAATCAGTTACCACTTTCTGTGTAAATTTTCCCTTATAATATCTCTCCCATCTGGGCTCTCCTCTCCACTTACAATTCTATCACCTTAATTCAAGCTCCCATCATCTCCTTCTTGCCTGTACTGTCACAAGAGTCTTTTAATTGGTCTCATTGATTTCAATCTCTCTTTTTTTTCTAAAATATCCCTCACACAGCTGCCAAAGTAATCTTAAAGCATAACTCTCCAGATATTCTGTGATCAGAGTTCTACTGTTTCCCAGCCTCCTAACAATAACAACAAAGCATGTAAACAGGTGACACCTTGGGACTTTCTCCTAATGATCTGGCAACTTGAGAGCATAGGATCTGCCAAATGGATGAACAATGAAAGATACGTGCCATAGAGAAAAGAGGTGAATGAAATTTATCTTTAGGATTGGGTTCTATTTTTCATAAAAGGAAAGAATCACGAGTATTGAAAGCATTGTGCAAGAAACCTAAAAGAGGAAAGGGCTAGGAAAGAATGGATGGAAGGGACAGCACACATAAAGTGGGTTTTGTAAACATGACTAATGAAGCAAAATACTTCAGTAAGGATAAAATCTGGGATCAAGAGTTCTATCCATATAAGTGATCTTAAGTACACAAGCATTAATATAGCGCATCTAGCCTTAGGGTAGCAAAATTCTTCTGATGAACTTTATGGCAAAAGTCAGCATAACTTTCTAGAGAGCCTATGAAGAGAGCAGAAAGTGCTGCTAATTTAATTTAATTGCCTATCCTATTAACAGTACAGTTGACCATTTAGTCTGAAAGTAGCTACTAGGTTGGTGAGATATTAATTATATTACATTTGTCCTGAAGTTTATACAAGAACAGCTTGAGCAGCTCCATAATAAAAGAAGCTGTCTAAGGGTTAATTAACCTTTTCATTTTGTTTTGTTTTGACCTGGATGTGTGATTTCAGTGGTGTGGGGTCCTACTTGCACGAAACCTCCTTCTCCTGGTATGGATCAACAAAGATTTTTCAATTTATTATCTTAAAGAGCCACCTAAGCATTCTATGAAGTTGTGACTTATCCATGGTCATACAATTAGTGTGTCAGAAACAAGACTTGAGCTCAACTCTTCCTGACTCTAGAGTGGGTCCTCTAGTCACTAATCTATGTGTGTCTCAACCTTCTTCCATCATATCTCAATTCTAACAAGCCTGACTTTCTTGAGCAAACTTCTCTGCTTAATACACACACACACACACACACACACACACACACACACACATACACACACACAGACTCTAATATTCTTTCTTTAGGAATGGCAATAAAAATCCTACTTTATAAGCAACATAGATCAAATCTCATATTTGTCATGCAGACCTGAGAGAATGATCCCCTTATGATAATGTTAAAGAAAAGACATCTTTCATTTAATTCATCAGCTCTCTTTTTAAATATATGAAATGTTTGAGCTTGAAGGGGACAGATGACTAAGACAATATCTTCTTCACTTTTACCCTAAGTCCATCATTTTTTTCTGAATTTACAGTTCACCCATATGTCAGAATCTGAAATGTTTCGGACTTTGGAAGTTTATATCAAAGTGATTTTCCTACAAGCTTTAACTTGACATAGCTTGAAACTCTTCCCTACCTTCCTATGGCATTATTATTGCTATATTATATTTTCCACTTATAACTGATGACATTTCTCTGTGCTGCCAGAATGTGGTCTATGAAAAAGACAGAATGGAAAATTGCCTATAGGATGCTAGTTTTTGGAGTTTTTTTAGTGATTTATGCAAACAAGTTGTTACTTGAGTCACCATTAGATGATGAATTATCTCTAATCATTGAATGATTGCATTTTCAGTTGGTGCTTAAGTGTTGTCATTTCTAGGCATGAAAGCACCTAAGCCCATGCCCATCTGATGCCAAAACATCTGGACACTGAAAATTCAAGTCAATCTCCCAAATGCCTTGGCTAAAGAAATTTGGAGAGGCAGATCTTTGGAAACATCTGGGTAGTTGATTGAATTTCTTCTAATTTCCACACAGTTGTCTTGTTCTAGTGTCAACATGACCTAAGAATCAACTAAGTTGCACTCTGAAAATATTTCATTACTTGATATAGCACCTAGTATCATTGCACAACCTAGACACACAATTAGGTATTTGATGATTGAATAAATGGGCTTCCATCAACACCATCCTACCAGTCACCTTGGTTTGCAATCTTGGTGTTTTCTTCAGTTCCTCTCACTTTCCCAGCCTAGCCAATCAGTTGTTAAACCCTTTCATTTTTATCTCCATTAAATCTCCTGCATCTCTCCCCTTCTTTGCACTAACACAGCCACTACCCTAGTTCAGGACCTCTTCACCTTTCTCTTGGAGTGTTACAATAGCTTCCTAATCAGTCTCCCTGCCTCAAGTCTCTCCCTACTCCAATCCATCTGCTACATAGCTGTCAAAGTGATTTTCCCATAGTACAGCTCTGAACATTGTCATCCCCCTACTCAAATAATTCTAGTGGTTTCTATTAGCTTTAGGATCAAATACAAATGCTCTGCTTGGTATCTAAAGCCCTTCACAAACTGACCCCTTCTTACCTTTCTAGTCTTCCACTTTTCTCTCCTCCATACATTCTGCAGCCCAATCATACTGGCTAATTTGTCTCTGACACACAATACTTTCCTCTACTTTTTTCTGTGCCTTTACACAGGCTGTCCCTCATGCGTTTTCATCACTATCTTAGAATCTCTGGCTTCCTTCAAATTTCTGCTAAAACACTACCATCAGCAAAAGGCCTTTTCAAGTCACCTTAGCTACTAGTACCTTCTCTTCTAAGGCTCCTTCCGTCTACTGTTGTGTGTATGTATCTTATATATAACAGATTATGTACTCGCTTTCTCACTCATGAGAATGTAAGCTTCTTGATGGCAGGAGTTGTTTTCATTTTTGTCTCTATATTGACAGTGCCTAGTAGAGTATGGATATCTAAAAGACATATATAAATATGAAGATATACATATTTGCATGTATATAGGTATATGCAAACATTATGTGTATATATGCACAATATGCATATATCATATGTATATGTCTATATGACTGTAGGGAATTTATCTTCCTTTGTTCTTTATACAAAATGTATGGATATTTATATTTGTGAATGACTTTGTTAGTAATTTTACAGTGACTTTTCCTTTATAAAAATTATTTATTTACTTTTAATTTATAACATTCAGCTCCATAATCCCTTGAGTTCCAAATTTTCTTCCCCTATTTTACCTCCCTCCCTTTCCAGCATGGCAACATACAATGAGATATAAGTTCTACAAATACCTTCACATTAAACATTAGTCAAGTTGTAAAGAAGGATTATAACCAATGGAGTGAACAATGAGGAAAAAGGACTGAAACAAAACAAAACACAAAAGAGAGAGAGCAAGTAGTTTGCTTCAATCTGTATTTAGACTCTGTAGTTCTTTCTCTGGATGTGGATATCCCTTTCAATCATGAATCTTTTGCAGTTGTCTTCTAACGTTGCACTACTGAGAAGAGCCCAGTCTATCAAAGTCTTCGGAATACAGCCCTAGAAGTTATATTGCTAGGTCAAAGGGCATGCACATTTTTATAGCCCTTTGAG
>CM053593.1:291540240-291561406 GCA_028646575.1 Pseudocheirus occidentalis
AAAGTCTTGGTACCAAATGCTTTGAGGTAAGTGGGCTAAGGGCCACAGCTGGCTCAGTAGTATCATGGGTCATACTTCTAACATCTTTATTCCTTTGAAGATTCCCATTATGCTGAACCATCCTCAATCCCAGCCTTGGGGTGAGAGAAAAATGACATGTCCAGTTTCTGACATATATAACTGTGGTGGTGGTCAGTGGGTTTGCCATGAAAAAATATTCTTTGGAGGAAGTTGCTGATTTGAACAGATCAAGAATTCTGAGATTTCTTGCCATAACGAGATGAGATACATAGAAAGTGATAACTTGAAAGCCAAAGAAAAGTCAGTCTTGATATGTTCCTGGATTTTAGGGTTAGATTTCAACAGTTCCAATAAAATCACAAGCACAAACAGTAACAATAAGATCAAAATCTCAAACAGTGCATGAGAATCACAACTTGATTTGGACCAATCCCTTTTGGCACATCCCATATGCAAACTGCTAGTCTAATACATATCCTAGTTTGGAGCCAATTGTCTGTTTTGTATTCCAGACACAGTTGCCACCTGCATTGAATAGAATCCAGCTTAGCAGCTCAGTAAAAGATAGTATTACATGAAGCCAGGTCTTCACATTAAACACACACACACATGCACACACACAAACACACACAAGCTAGACATCTCCTTTTTAAAAGAAAAATAAATTGTGGCATGAGAGATTGAACAAAGAGATTTCCAATGCTATATTAGTAGTAAAAGAGATTGACCATTAAAATAGATATGCTTGGAACCTAAAGTCACTGTTAAAAAAAGGTAAGCAATAAAATGATGTATAGAATCACAAAATCTCAAGAGTTAAATACAATCATAAGGTTCCACCCATAGTTGAATAGAATTCCCTCTACAACTTACATTACAACTAACTGGCCATCAAACTTTTGCTTGAAGATATCCAGTTAGGATGAACTTAATAACTCCCAAGGTAGCAATTTCATTTTTTTGATTGCTCTAATAATTTTAAAATTAATCCGGACATCAATCCTAAATACATTACTTTATAACTTCAATCTATTAGTTTTAGTTCTGTCCTCTGGGACTAAGCAAAACCAGCCTATTAATTCTTTCATATGATAGTGATGCAAATACTTGAAGATAGCTATTTGTCTTCTGTGGCTGCTCTTTCCAAAACTCTCTTTCTGTCTCACACTTTTCAAAGACTCTTATCTGCTTTGCCCATACAGTGGAGATCCCAGTCGTAATATCTCATTATTGATACACTAGTTCACCCAGAGTGAGGATGGCATGAATTCAGTTCTTCCCCTGCTCCCTTTTTTACCCATCTCTCTGAGAAATGGTCCTGAAAGTGTTTATTTCTGCCCAGTGTCACTTGTCTCCCTCAGTTTTAAGTGTTGGGGTCAATCCCCATGGCCCACGGAAACCTTGGGGCAAAGATTCCAGGCTGGATGGTGTGGCTAGCTTAGAGAAGCCAGGGTATCTAGGACTTAAACACAGAGAGGATTTGGACTTGAAACTAAGACTGCATTCTATGGAAACTGAGCTAGACTATGACCCTAATCTCCTTCCCCTCCCTGGGGACTGAGGGGAAAAGAGGAGGAGGAGGAGGAGGAGGAGGAGGAGGAGGAGGAGGAGGAGGAGGAGGGGGAGGAGGAAAATTTCTCCTATTCTTTGGGGGAGCAAATTTAGATATTTGTGATTATACCTTCTGAAATAAATATTTCTTTATGAAAAATAAGCTGACTGTTAACTGCTAATGGAGCTGGGGAGCAGGGTACTGCCCTTTACAACTGGAAGAATTACATCAGTGGAGGCTGGAGCTCCACTTATACAGAGAGCTTAGAAATCCCTAACCTCCTTACAGATTCCAGGGAATTCTGGAGAAGGCCAGTTAGGTACCCAATGGATAGAGTCAGAAAGACTCATCTTCATGAGTTTGTATCTGGCCTTGGATTCTTAGTAGCTATGTGACCTTGGGCTAGTCACTTAATCCTGTTTGCCTCAGTTTCCTTATCTGTATAATGAACTAGAGAAGGAAATGGAAAACCACTCTGGGAGCTTTTCCAGGAAAGCCCCGAAAGGGATCAGATGAGTTGGATAAGACTTAAAAAAACAAATCAACAACAACGGGGGAGAAGTAAAATCTAGCCCACCTGAATTTAAAGACATTGGGGACTACAACTGTCTGTTTTACACAAGAAAGAGTTACCCTTCTCCCAACCACCAGAGAAGGCAAATTCCTTACCATGCCACAACCTAAAAGGGGATTTATGGATAAAAACTATTGTCTATGTAATTGTCCCTTGGTTTGGGATCAAGGCTCAGGACAAACTACACATAACAGATACACAAACTGCAAAAACTGATGATGAGAGCTTTAGTCAGATTCAGTCCAGATTCAGACCTGTCTGAATCAAACCAGCTTATCTTACTCACAGTTCCTCATCTACGGAAAAAAGGGGGTGCTTGAACACGACAGCTTTGGACATATGTACCAACAGCAAGATTTGAATGTAGATAGTTACCTCTCAAAAACATCACATAGTCACACTGATCTTGTAGTGTTTTTTTTTTAAATCTTACCCTTACCACACAGCTTGAGTGGGAATACTTTCCTTTAGAATATTAATCAAATATTAATTTGGAATTTAAGTTCGAAAAATAGAGTGTCCCAAAGTAGGAAAGTCACTTAGGCTTTCTTTTCAGCTAGAGACTAATAATGCAGTTTCCTTCTTCCTTTTAAGTATAAGCTTGCCTCAATGTAAGCTCATCAAATTGCATGCAGCTGACCTTTTGGGATCAAAAGATAGTGATCTGATAGATCCCTTTCTTCCCATTGTTGAAAGTATGTCAATAAATAAGAATGAGACTCCTATCTAAAAAGGAATGTTCAGTGACTTAGATTTAAACTTAGACTTAAAGGATCCCAGAAGCCATCTTGCCCAACTTGAACCTGAACAAGAACCTTCTATATGACTCAACTGACAAGTGATTTTCCAGTCTTTGTTTGAAGACATTCAGAAAGGGGAAAAAAAACCCTACTACCTCCAGAGACAACCCATTCCACCTTTACATTGCTCTAATTGTTAGAAAATTTTTCCTTGCATCAACCCTAAATTTATTTCTTTTTAAGTCCTACCCATTTCTTCTAGTTTTGCTATGCACAAGCAGAATTAATCTAATCCTTCTTCCAAATGACTTTTTTAAAACATCTGGACGAAAATTAGCCTTTTTCATCTGATAGTGCTGAGGCATCTGAGCTAGGGTGGCATTTCTCACCTCCTCTGTTCAAAATCTTACTTGTCTTTTCTTATTCTATAAGAAAGAGGATTCTTTTAGAGCCAAGAAACATCAACCAATAAAACTGGGTGAATTTCCCAGGGGAACAACTCTGGAAAGGTGACTTGGAATGTGGTTTTCTAGTTTGGGAATCAGATTTGGTCAGTTAAAATTATATTTCTACCAGGATTTCACTTATGTTGGGATTAGGAGTAAAAATTTAGGATTGAAAGCTAAAAGAAAAAAAAACAAGTCTTCCTTGAAAACTTTCCCCTTCCCAGCTTCTAATTATGGTATATTTTTGCACAGATGGTGTTTAATAGCAGATAGGCAAAAGTTTTAATACTTTTTCTTAATAACCACATATTAGAGTCCAACAGAGACAAGACACTGGATTAGTTGGACCATTAGTCATTTCCAGATGGCAATTTGCATTTCCTCATATGCAACCTTGAATGCTGAATGATGAAATGAGAGCTGAATTTCTTTCAAAAAAATGAATAGGGAAATCAGTGTGACTGTATGAAATCCATACATTCCTTTTGAGTATGAAAATCACACATTCTGTTATGAGACCAATCAATTTCCTCTTTGTTGAATTCATCTAACTTATCAGAAACTATGCTCATTTCAGAGTCCAAATTTGGAAATATGGAAATGCATGTCTTCCCAATATTTCTTTGCTGGAAAAAGTGTAAAAGAGAGATCAAATAATATTCCCATTAATTGATGGGGTTCTAGACATTTAGGGGATGGACTGATATCTAAATTAATAGCATATAATGTCAAGTTTTGATTTCATTGTGTGATTACAAAATAAATCTGCTTAGTTAATCTAAACAATAAGGAGAGGAAGTGAGTCAAAAAGTCAGAAATCTAGGGGAGAAAGAAGTGAAGTTCTGCCTTTGAAACTGCTGGCTATGTTGCTCTGAACTAGTCACTTCACTTTTGTGTACCTCTAGGCAACTCTGTAAGTCTTCAAATAGCACTGAAGATGAAGATCTGCACTGGTAGAGGGAGTTTTTTACCAGGAGGTCTCCACATCATTTGTGAAAGCCATAGGTTCTCCCTGAACCAAGGTATCCTGAACCAAACAAAATGATTGAAATCATCTTCTCATTAGGCAGAAAATGACTTCTTGTTTTTCTTTTCTCTTTTCCTTTTTTACTACATTTTTTATATCTTGTAACATAAACACATCTGCTTTTCTAGCATTTACATTTGAATCTTCAGCAGCATTTTAAAATTTCTTTTCTTTTTTTCCTTCCATCTGATGTGATTTTCAGTGTCTAGCATGGTAAGCAGAGGATATTCTATGAGTTGGCCCCCTCACCTCCAGGAATTTTTAGTATTAATTCTGGCTATTTTTAACTATAGACAGTTGTTCCAAGGACATACCTTTGCTCAGAAGGCAATAATTCCACCACCTCCAAAAAGAAAAATTTAGGAAAAGGTCAGAAAAACCCAGACTCCCTAAAAATGTGCTTGGCCTGGCACTCTTTGGCACTTAAAAATTATTAGATTTCTATGGTCCAGCCAAAGCTGAAAGCAATACAGGCACTAGCAAATTGAGTTATTTTTATTATCTCATCTTTTCATATTTTTATGAGTAAAAAATAGAAGAACCCAATCAGTATCAAATTCTCTAAATCTCTGTAGTTTGGGGGGGAACTCTCTAATCCATAGGTTGGATCCCCCTAAATGGTCAGCTGTTTCACATCCTGATCCAAAGTAAGTTTTAGTTTACCCAATTGATATGTTTACCTTTAATAAACAGAAGACACAGTAACTTCAAAGTAGAGTCATTTAATGAAATTGTATGATTACAATAATAAGTGAACAAGCATTTTTCAAGAACCTACTATGTGCTAGGCATAGTGCTAAGAACTGGAGACACAAAGAAAGATTTTGCTTGCAAGGTACTCAGTCAAATGGTTCAGACATGCTTAAATGATGTCATTTAAGTATGTTACACATATACACACATGTGTATACATATATATATATATATATATATATATATATGACAAACAGGAGATAATCAACATAAGAAAGGCCTGAACATTAAAAAGCATTAGGAAAAACTTCTTGTAGATGTTAGGATTTTAGCTGGAATTTGAAGAAAGACAAAACTGCCAGGAGATGAAGATGAGGAAGAAGAGTATTTCAGACATAGGGGACAGCCAGTGAGGGTGGGGTCCATGTTTGACAATCTGCAAGATGGACAGTGACATTGGATCACAAAGTATGTGGAGGGGAATAAGGTGTCAGAAGATTGGAAGGTACAAAAGGGAAAGGAAAAGAAGAGTTTTTAACACCAGAGTATTTTATATTTGATTCTGGAGGTAATAAAGAACCACTTGAATCGTAAGATGATATGGAAAGTAGACAAAATATCACACACACACCCCCATAAGCCTGGAGTGCATTCTCCCACAGGCTAAATCTGGGAGACAAGACTACTCTCTCTGCTACCTGCTTATCTGTTTTCCTGGGCCCTTCCTATGGAGATAGGGCTAATAAAAGTCTGTAAAGGTCTTATAAATAGGCAACTAGGTGGTACAATGTATCCAGAATCAGGAAGATGAATTCAAATTCGACCTTGCTCAAAACCAACACACTTACTAGATATATGACCTTAAAAATCCCAAATCAATCAAATCTAATTTATGGTTTTTCGGTTATGTCACTCAGATTATCAAAGACATACTTTATAGAACTCTTTTAAATAATAAAATAAAGATCTATTATATCAAGAGAAATAATGAAAAGAGAAAGATGAAAATAGAATAGTGCTTCTAGACTTCTGATGATATTAAAGCAATAGTTAGCAAAAGTCATCTGTTACTGGTTAAACAATATGGAGTTAGATTAATGGAACAGCCTGGAGAAGGGAGAATCTGAAATGATGGAACGCTCTAACTCTATGTCCAATAAACTGGAAAACATAAATTACTTTAGAAAGAACTACTTGGGGTGGCTAGGTGGTGCAGTGAATAGAGCACTGGTCCTGGAGTCAAGGACCACCTGAGCTCAAGCTCAAATCTGGCCTCAGACACTTAATACTGGCTAGTTGTGTGACCTTGGGCAAGTCACTTAACCCCAATTGCCTTGATAGAAAGCAAAAAAGAAAGGAAGGAAGGGAGAGAGAGAGAGACAGAGAGAGAGAGAGAGAGAGAGAGAGAGAGAGAGAGAGAGAGAGAGAGAGAGAGAGAGAGAAAAGGAAGGAAGGAAGAAAGAAAGAAAGAAAGAAAGAAACTCCTTCTTTGAGTAAAAAAAAATTGCTGGAAACTAGAAATAAAGGAGACAGAAGAGGAGTCATATAGATAGTAAAAGACCCAAGAGTGAGCAGTTGAGGAGAAATCTTGAGAGGAGAAAGTATCCATGAGAAGAGGATGATCAGTAATATCAAAGGCTACAGTGGCAAGAGCCAAGGTAGCTGGAATCAAGGCCTGGGTCTGATCATGGTGAATGACATGACTTTGAGGCAATATAGTACAATATAGGGGAAAAAAATATTGACTTGGGAGTCAGAAAGCCTGATTTCAAAGCCTACTTCTAAGGCTTAATGTGTTCCATTTAAAATCTTGTTTTATCTACCCTGTAACTTCTCTCTTATACATTTCCTTCTCTCCTCTCACATAGCTACTACCTGATGGCTCCTCATCACCTCTCACTGGAATTATTGCGATAGCCTGCTGGTTGATTTCTCTGTCTCACCCCACTCAAATCATCCTTTACTCAAGAAATCTTCTGAAAGTGTAAGTCCAACCGTGTCATCTCACTGACTACTCAATGAATTCTCATAGCTCCCTAGGAATAAATATTAAATCATTACACCCCTTTCTACCTTTCCAGTTTTCTTACAATTTACATGTGTTCTACAATCTAGCAATACTTGACTTGTTTCTGTTTCTTGAAAATGATACCCCGTTTCCCCACTTTTTCTTGACTTTCATGCCTAGAATGCTTTTCCTCACTTCTGCCTTCTGGCTTCTCTAGCTTATTTCAAGATTCAGCTCAAATCCCACTTTCTAGAGGAGGCTTTTCTACTCCTCCCCATTCTATGATCTTCCTTCTAAAATTACTTTCCATCTACATAGTATCATACATCTTACATATACATAGTTGTTTATATATTGTGTCCTCCATCAGAACTTGAGCCCCTTGAGGGTAGGGACAATGTTTTTGCCTTTTTTGTACTCCCAGAGCTTAATACAGTGACCAGAATATAGTAACAGAGTAAGCACTTAATAAATCTAAATTAGCCTTAATATATAAAGAGCAAATTTATTGTTATAACATATACACCCTATGTTATATGTGATTATGCTATTTTTATATGTTACACACATATGCTAAGCAAACATTGCATATTGTGTTGAGAATTATGTAGCATAGCACATTTGTATATATTAAAATATCACATACACATGTCACATTGCACAATGCCAAACATGCATAATATAGTCCTATATTATATTCATGTCATATATCACATATGTACCATGACATTCATTACTATAATAAATTATATATCATATATGTACAATATATAACTTTACTGTGATTGTATGATAATTTATCACATTGCAATATCTTGTTTATTATACTAGCTACCAATTTATCTATTGTGCATATTTATTTCACAATATAATACGTGGTGTATTTAATACCATGAATAGTAAAAGAACTGGTATCAGAATTTCTATAAACAATTAAGATGGAAGTAGAAATCATAATTTCATTAGCTTTCACTGCTCTTAAAATAGACTAAACCATCACCTTTCCTTTCTACTTCATGGAATATTCATAATATCAAGGATATACTCATATTAAGTTAGATACTACCTGAATGCTTTTCAAGGTAAAAAAGAAGAAAATTAAGTGTCTCCCAAAGCTTTAATGCATTTGCACTCATACCTTGGGTACAACAGGATTAAAAAAAAAAACTTAGCTATTTTCCAGATTCTGCTCAAATAAGGCTCCAAGTAAGCAACAGTATTCCTTCTGTTTGTGCTCGAGAGTCAGATCATCTTCAAGAAAACAAACAAACACAAATAACTTTTAATATTTTTGGAGACTGGATTGGATACCTTAACCCTATATTAACATTCCACTTGGCAGTCACTAGCACATACCTAAACAAAACGCTAATAATAGGTGTGCCAGTCACCAGGCTAGATTCTGGAAAATTAAATTATCTTTGCTTTTGATTTTCAAGAGATGTGAGCTATTTGGTTTTGCTTGGTTTTTTATTGTTGTTCACATGTTTACCTCAATTCTTACAGAAAGCCACCCAAAGAGAAGAATATGTACTTTTTAGATTAAGACACTGAACTGGTGAGAGCAATTCGAAAAAGGCTTCCATAGAGATATAGGCTGGGTGAGTCTGCCTATACGTCCTTGAGGAACATTTCTATTGCCTTGTCTCAGAGCCGTAGCTAATTGGAACATTTCCCCACATGTCAGCAAATGACTCAGTTTTTACTTAAGCTTCTGGGCAGGACTCTGAGGAAATAAACTTGTTTCCTAAGACCCTGATAAACCCAAAGGGCATACTGCACAAGGTTATAGATTGCTTTGCTTTCAAAAGACACTCTTCTTGGTTAGTTCAGTTCTTGTGATTTTTTTTTAACTCAAACCAAAACTAGGACAAAAATGTTAAGTTGTCTGCCAACTTATTATCAAGATAGAACTTCAAGGAAAAGACTTTTTAATGGTCAGATGGCAGCAATTCTTGGGCTACTCTACAACTTTTGAGCATGATGGACCATTTGAAATATCTGTTCAAATAAAAATGTTCTTTAGAACTTTGTCAAAATATTCTATTGGGGGAAAGATCCAGGTTATTTAATTCTGGAAGAGTTTCTTTTTTTTTTCTCCAAAAGTCTCCTGGGAGGAGTTGCTAATAATAGTGCTTTTATATGCAAATTTGTTTAAACAATCTCCTGGCTTTATAGGTAAAGAGAGGACAGTTGCGGTACTCATCTAAGAATATATATGCACATATGTAGATATAGATACAGGCTCACATATAGGCTTCTTTTTATTTGGAGGAAAATCTAGTCAAGGGACATTTTATTTTCATAATAATGTAAGTAGTTCTTTGTTCTTCATGAATGCTACCTGTCAGGGAGGAAAAGGATAGGGGTTGGAGGGTAGAGAGAGCATCAGAAGCATGTTGATTGTTTCAGAGATGGTCAGTATCTAAGAGGCTTTAATGGCCTAAGCAGAGGGAAAAAAACATCCTGGATTCATTTTGACTCTAGCCTCCTTGAAACTCAGGATAACTGTGGTTAGTAAGGTGAGCATGGGAAGAGGAAATTGACCTCCTAAGTCAGAAGGTAAAAGGAGGTAAGACACCCTAATGAAGTCTCCTAAGGCCATTAAGGATTATAGAGTTTGCATTGTCCATTTCACTAAGTTGAGCACCAAGAAAAATAAAATTAAACTGAGAGGCTCTATTTAAATAGTGTGGGGCAGCTGGGTAAATAAGTTCACTGGACCTGGAGTCAGAAAGACCAGAGTTCAGATCTGACTTCATGACCCTGGATAAGTCACTAAACCCTTGCCTGCATTAAAAAAAAAACTAGAGAAGAAAATGACAAACCACTATTGTATTTTTCATCAAGAAAAGTCCATGAACAGTGGATCCATAGAGTCAAGAAGGGTCAGACACAATTGAACAACAATATAGTTCATGTCTGAGACATCTACAAGTGATAGTGTCAGAGAGTTAATACCACTATAATGTGAATGAGCTCTACAATAATGAGAAAAAAATCAGTAAAATCTGTCCTGATGGAATCTAAGAACTTCTGCTGCCATGGAAGGTAAGTAGCTCCAATCTACCAGCTCAGTTTTCCCATGATAAAGTGAGGCCTTTGGTTGTTCTGACCATGCTTCCACACAGTTAAGTTCTTCTGTACCTGGAGGAAAGCTGTGCCATGCTGAGAATCAGGACATGGCCTTCAGTTATGGTTTACTGTCAAGTGCCAAGATTAGGTGAAAGACCTAGGAAGTCACTTAAAGCAAAGAATTAATGCAAGATTCAAAGGACTAAAGCTCTAAGAGTGGATTTTCAACACGCAGGCTTTCAGTTAAACTTATGCCAAGTTCTTCATGTCCCATCCTAGGAATATTTATGACTTACAAGGAAGGCGGCAGGGAGAACATTTTTAACAGAAGGATCATCTAGAGAAGCATCTGGACTTTAGAGAGCTTTCTCAAAGCCACAAGGGAAAAACCAGAGAGAAAACCATATTCTATCCTCATCTCTGCATTTATACCATATACATAGCTAACTAATGTCAAAAAAGAACATTGACTTCTCCATGTGAAAATTTTCTGGCATACTGGGGAAGGTGACCTTTAAAATTAATCATTGTAAATGGGCATTTAGGCCAAAGGAAATGATCTTCAGCTGTGCTTTCTCTTCAATGTATGCTGGCAAAGTCTGAAGGCCTGGGCTTCCATCAAGCAAGCATTTTGTTTTCAGACTGTGTGCCCAAGCCTTCCAGTATTTTCCACTGCTTAAGTGCAAGAAATAATATTCCCCCCCACTTCACCCCCAACTCTCCAGCCAAATTTGAACAGGATACAGAAAACTCCCTACATGTCCTGAGACAATTTTACTGCTTTGTTGGTGTCCATCTAGGTCAGCTTATTGGCCTCTCTGCTTATTTAATCCACCATGATCTGTGTAAATTGTTTTAATAGTCATGTACCAACAGCAAACATTGGCCTTTCTTCTTCCTGTGTCACCAAGCTTTTCCCTTAACTCAAGGGCAGCTGGCCAGAGAAAAGGGGCTCACCATCCTGCCTGGATCATATTGATTAACTCAGTCTGGATAAACACAGCTGATTTGCACTAGCCCTTCTCTTTTATTCGGTTTCCTCACCTCTTTTTTCAGACATAACTTCAGGTCAAATGTTCCACTGTCAGTTCTCCAAGGTTGCTCTTGGAGATTGATGTCAAGGGTCAGGCAAGAAAGTAGCCACCTCAGAATCCCTCAGAAATCAGTTTTATGAAACTCAAAAATCTCCTAGGTTGTAGGAAAATGATTGTTTTTTGCTGTTCTTGAAACACACCAGCATTTTAGGAACAGGACCCCAAAATTTACAACTTACTTTGGTTCTGAACATCTGCTGGAAAATTTCTCTCTCTCTCTCTCTCTCTCTCTCTCTCTCTCTCTCTCTCTCTCTCTCTCTCTCTCTCTCTCTCTCTCTCTTTTATCTTTCTTCTCTCTCTGTATATACACATATATATGTATATATGTAGGTGTGTATATGCACACACACACACACACACACACACACACACACACACACACACACACACACACACATACAGAAACAGTACATCCAGAGGTCAAGAACTAAGGGCTTCAGATTTCGGGGTTTTCTTGTTGTTCTCCATTTTAAAGGAAAAAATAAGAAATGGGTTCATCAGCTTTCAAATACTGTTCTATATTGCTTGGGAAGAAGCATTTAGGGCTTGGATTCTTCAAGTCTCATAAAAGAGCAGTTTTCCAGCTATCTTATCTCCTAAATGATGTATGTCATACAATAATTTCATAAAAATCAAAGCAGAAGACCAGGTAATGTTGCAGGCTTTGCTGGTATCCAGAAGGTATTTTGACCTTCGAAATTCCTTTCTCTCCCCTTGACTTCATTGCAGATCTTAATCATTGAGGAAAATGTCTGGGCAACCAGAAGGCAAAGGAAGTTCATAGGATCCTACATTTAGAGTTGGAAGGGAGCATAAAGGTCATAAAGTCCAATTTTCTTATTTTAAAGATGAGGAACCTGTGGCTCATAGAGGTTAAATGACTTGACCAAAGTCACACCCAGAATAAAAATCTGAAGGAGGACTTGGGATTCTATATTTACTTAATGACCTTAGAATTCATCAAGTATATCATTTTACAGTAAAGAAATTGAGGTCCAGAGAAGGTCACATAGCTAGTATAGAGACAGTATTTGTCCCAAATCATCCTGATGTCAAATCTAGACATCCTTCTCCTATACTACAAATACATTCAGTTTTTTTAAAAAAATAGTTTACAGTTCAACAGGCACCCCCAACTATATGGAGTCTTATGACTCTAATCCCCATGTGCCACTTAGAATTCTATAGTGAACCCCACCATTGGACCTCAGCAGGGTATGTGTATGTGTGTGTGTTTGGGGGTGGGAGGAAAAGAGATGGCTATATACCAATCAGAATAAAAGATACAAATAAACATATTTAGTTGATGCTTTTATGGAAAGAAGGAAGAAAAAAATCTTTTATGAGTCAGAGAACTTTCCAGAATATGAATAGCAATGGAAAAGACCTGAACCTGATGCAGCTCTGGTCATAGTGGAATAGCTTTAGCCCTAGCTATGGAAGAAGCACATACTGTTCTCATTAGAGCAGGCCAGACTAAATAAAAGTGGGGCTCCCCTCATTCTAGGAGTAGCTTTCCAGCATGGCCTGGAGAGCTGCCTCCGCTGGACGGGTATTTCCTCCTCCTGTGAGTGAGGGCTAAAATTAAACAGCCATTCCTCAAATGCACATTTCCCTGGAACTTGGGTTATCAAACAAATTGACACAACTCTACTTCCTTCATTCATTTTGCTGTTTACCTTCCTGTCTCAGGGGCAGGTTGTCCCTGACATTTGGTGGTTTTCTGGCTGTTGTGTCTTAAATTTGTGACTGCCCCGTAATGCACAGGAATGAAATTTTCGGTGAATCAGCCTCTCTTATGTGTTGTAGCCAGGCAAAAGTTATAAATAGATGGCTTTTTGTTTAAATATGTAAGAGAGTAACCCTTGAAAGCCCAGGTCCTAAAAAGAGAAAAGGAGACCACAACAAGGTGTTAAACTTCTTATAAAAGATGTAACTTGGCCAATTGATCTATTTAAAGGATGTGAATTAATCATCCCTTTAATAAATCAAAAAGGAAATAGAGATAGGGTAAAGAATAACATGTTAGCCTCAAGATGACTTTTAAAAGACAGTTTTCTGAGTACAGGAGATCGAATCTAATGGAGCTCCTGACAGAAAGACTAGCAGATACATGAAACTGAAGAAAGATAAGCTGTAAGAATCCATTTGTAGTGGGAGAGTAGAAGGTCAGGCAGAAGCAGCCAATATGAAGAAAGATGCCAGAATTCTGGGAGCAAGGCTGCTTGGGCCAATCAGTGAGGACGAATATCTTTACTGATGCCACAGTGCCGAAAACTACAGACCATGGGGCCAAGGTTCTAATCATGTCTTTCCTTTCTCCCCTTGGGTTCTCTCATAGAAGCCCAAAACCTTTTTCTCTAGGTGCAGGAAATTCTCTTTACTTTTCTTTGCTTTAGACATTTACTTTGTTTTTTTGTAGACGATGTTAAGAAATAGTTAGGTCTTTGATAGTCTGCGTGTACTTGTTGGACATGAAGTTGGGAGAGGACCAACAAACTGGGAGGGAGAAACATCCCCAGAGAAAATATACATCTAGCAAGTGTCAAAATGTCAGACAAAAAAAAAAGCACCCACCTCAGAATCCCAAGCGAGATTAGGAAACTTGGATAGTTGTGAGATGTTTTCCCCAAAAGTCCTATCTGTGACTGGGGGCTCAGAACTGACAAAAGGATAAGGAGAATTACAGATACTTTGATACTCCTTCCAAGAGTGGAAATGGAGTATGTATACTTTGAAACCCATCTGGGAAACATCAGTAGTAAGAAAATGGAAAAATAATGGTTGAAAAAACCTGATCACCTTCTGCCTCAATGATGCTACAAATAGATTTTGCTTTTTAGAGATTATGTCTGATTCTTGGATTCTGTCTATATATAAGATTTACATGCCTTTGGTATGCTAGTAGCAATATTTCCCTGCCATATGATCTGGGCTAGCCTTTTTGTCACTCCCTTCCCTCCACCCCCCAAAAAAACCTCTATCCCTCGTACAGGCTAAACTTGTTTTTCCTTAAAAGTTATCGAGGTTGTCCTCAAGACTTAATCTTCCTGCTCTCTACACATTTATTTCTGGTCTCTTGAGTACAAAAAGGGAGCTCCTGCTCATCCTTCAGCTTTCTACCTGTGAACTATCCTGGGCAACACAGAGGCAAGAAGTTATGGTCAACTAAATCTTGTTTGATAGTTTTCTTCTGGGGATGTTTCCCCCTCGACTGCCTTCCCCCAGCTGCATGTCCAATGGGTACACCCAGCACAACAGAAATGTCGTTATCATAAGCTTGGCCATTCTCTTCCTGGAGAGAGGGTAGACCTAGGTTCAAATCCGATTCTGTCACTTCTTACCTTTATGACCTTAGGCAAATTAATTCATTTCTCTGAGCCTCAGTTTCCTTATTATTATTATTATTATTATTATTATTATTATTATTTTGCTTTTTGGAGGGGGGAAGGCAGGGCAATTGGGGTTAAGTGATTTGCCCAAGGTCACACAGCTGGTTTTTTGCATGTGTGTGTGTGTGTGTGTGTGTGTGTGTGTGTGTGTGTTAAGTGTCTGAACCCGGATTTGAACTCAGATCCTCCTGACTCCAGGGCCGGCGTTCTATTCGTTGCATCACCTAGCCACCCCTTCAGTTTCCTTATCTGTGAAATGAAAAGTTGACCTCTATGTCCTCTAAGATCCCTTCCAGTCTTAAATTTATGATGCCATATAAAAAGATAATAACAAATCACACTTTCATATAGGACTTTTCAGTTTACAGAATGCTATTCTTGGAACAATCTCACAAGGTAGGTAATCCAAGAGTGCTTATTCCTATTTTATAGGGATGTTTAAAAAAAAACCTCTTAAATTTACATAGAAAGCTCACAGCAACATTTTTTGGAGATAGAGCCTCCATAGAGTTAAGCTACAATAGCAAACTATGTTATCTATATAACCTTGATCATATCACTTAACCTCTCTATATTCCAATTTCTTTATCTGTAAAATAAGGGATTAGTCTCTTAAGATCTTTTTTAGCTTTAAATTTATGCTCCTATCATAACTTCTATCAACTTTTTTTTGAGGTAAAAAAGGATCACGTGACTTTTCTGTATGCCCTATGGGGTCACATTGCTATCAGCTTAAGGAAAGCTTTGACCTAAGGACCCAGACAAGATGACATGAGGACTAATTTAATTTGCAAGTTTTCAGAACTTGGCTGCTGGCCTTTTGCCTCACTCTGATAACACCTCCTGCATAAAAGTTATATATACATTTGATGGAAGCAGAGGAAGCCATTGCTTCTCCCCTTTCTCAGGAATAAGTCCAGTTATATGTGTAGATCAATATTACTTATTTCCCACTGATCATTTGAAAATAGGATACCTTGTCACCTGACTTCCTGGTGTAAATCACAGTAAATTGCTCAGGTTCCAAACTCACATAGATCAGGTTCATCATGAAGGTCTCTAACAAATTTTTGTAAGACTTTGTATCCTTACCTAGGACTTATCCTAGGGACATCAGAAGTTGGCTCCTATCTAGGTGTCCATGTCAAAAGGAAAAGGTCTTCACTTCTCATGCATGAAGTCATACTATCAAAATATTGCTTATAGGTCTAATTTATATTGCATGAAGAAAAAACTAAGGACTTGTTTGCAAGTCTGTAAATCCTGAAGACAATTTCTCTTCCTACTCAAGTGGATTCTGGAGAGTTCCCAAGGGAACTAACTATATAATCCTTCCCCCTATTTTACTATGATTGATGCTCCTTCCCAACCTATTGAGGAAAATCACCAGGAAATAAAGTAATCCATCTCTAGGGTGATCCCCCCATCATTCCCAAGTATCTTGACAGTCATTCCAGATTATGAGCTTGAGGGTCTCCCCTTTTCCTCCACCCTTCATCAGATAGTAAAAGAACTCAATTAGAACCACTAGAGAATCAGTCTCCATGTTCCAGACCAAAGCAATACACATAACTCACAGTACCAATGAAGGACAAGACCTTTTTCATTATTTTTCTATGTGTCATTGTAGTGCTATGGAAAGAGATCTGAAATTGGTCAGGATTTGAACTCCACCTTCTACTTGTATGACCTTTGCTACATCACAAACTCTGTGGGACACAGTTTTCTCCCCTAAAATGAAGGAGTTGAACTAGATGTCTTCTAAGGTAACTTCTTGCCATTAACCTATGATCTCCTAGGTTTCCTTTCAATTCTAAAATTTTATCATTTCTGTAAAGTCCATCATTTCCTCAGCTTTGCACAATATTGCCAACATTTCATTTCTTTTCCCTGTCATCCCAGGTTATGCAAAAGAGCTAAATCTACCTGTACTTCAGGCTTAAAGTCTGACCATTTAAGAAATTCAAATGTTTGCTCTCATTGCCATCCATTTTTATATATCTAGACCTAAAGCAGCAATTAGTTTGCTTGCTTTCAACAATGCGTTTGAAGCCATTGTTTCCTAACCTTGTTCAGACCCAAACTTTGCGTTACCTGAAAACTTCTTCTCCTTAAAAGATATCCTGGTCCCATCTACCCAACTTACTCCAAACAAAGCTATACCATGTAGGATATCAAGACCATCTTGATGCATTACCTGTAGAGATAAAAGCATTTTCTCATGGTTAAGACTAGAGATTCCCAAACTTATTCGACCTACCACCCCCTTTAAAAAAATTACTCAGCACCCCCCTGGAAATCTACTTTCTTTAACCCTTTAACAGTTGTTTTTATTTGCATAATTTCAAAATATATATTCTTTTCTTTTAAATGGTGCATCTTAAACTTAATAATTTATTGTAAATTTGTGGAATTTTTCTACATTGAAATTTTGGTGACACAATATTTCATCATGTAACCATATAGTATCATATTGTAAACAAGGGATTACATGCACATATTCCTGCCAATGCATGCTAGACTTCCTGAAAATGTCTGAATTGCTCACCAGCCAACACTTGCTTGTTAAGACCTGTCAGTGGATTGACCACTGATTGTTTATAACATGCACTTTGTGTTTTTATTTGGAAAATAATATAATCACTACTACTTTAATTCTGTTACACAACAGATGAAATGTGTAAGAATAGGTTTTCAAAATGTTCTTATCTTCTCTTCTTTGCTTATGCTTCCACTGTTCCTTATTGTTATCCAAAGCCCTGCAATTGCACCTGAGGCTGCTACACTGCCTGATAATTCCAACACCCCCAGAGAGCAGTATTGACCACTTTGGGAACTTAGGGTTAACCCATCACTGTAGCCTAGAGACCAGTTCATGGAGGAGACCACTGACTCTTTGCTAAGGAACCCAGCAGAGCAGTCTATTTGTTGTAGATGTTGATGTATTTTTGTGGATAAAAAAAAAATCGATAGAAAACAAAAACCTACTAGGGAAGTTCCCATATTTTTAGTGAGGAATAGGACTACCATTTTGTAAAGGGTGAATGCCAAGTTTGGAGTGTGATTGTGAGGCCTTTTCAAAGAAAGAAAGCATTTCTAACAACTTCAAGAGAGTTTTTTGTGCCAATGCTTATAACCAGGGGACAATGAGATAAGTTGAGAACAAACCATAGCTCATATTCAACTAGAGTTCACAAATAAAATGGTGAGTCAAATATACAAGGGATTCTTGGGAGAATTAAGGACTGTAAACCTCCAGATTTAGACGTGTTTTGGGGTGTTAGGAATAATTTTTACAAAATAAATGCAATTTTATGTAAATATATATGGCATGCTATGGACTTACAAAATCACTCTCTGTACTGACTCACTCACAGTACCTAGCCTTAAAATTTGTTAGATCTTGGTTACCTAAGAAGGTCCACAACTGTGTGACTACATTCAAACTCTCAGGGTTCTAAGGGTGACCTTTAATGGGGAATATACTTCCCCCTCTACTACTTAGCATTAAATAGTTCTCAATATCCCACTAGTATTTTGTGTGACATGAATGTGTGGGGGTGGGGGGGCGTACAGCCAGTAAAAAGGTAAGGACTCTAGAGCCAGAATGTTATGTGCAAAGAGCATCAAGGTAACTAGTATCCCTGGACTGAATAGTGTGTTGAGGGAGGTAAGATGTAAGAAAACTGGAAGGGTAAGAAAAACCATATTCTGAAGAGCCTTGATCTTCCAGGTTATAGCGAGTACTAGAGTTTACTAAATGAGGGGTAGGAGGTGACATTGTCAGACCTGTGCTTTAGGAAGGCTGCTGGGTAGAGGATATATTAGAATGGGGAGAGACTTTTGTTAGGGAGACTAACCAGAAGGCTATTGCAATGATTCAGGTGTGAGGTGATAGGTTGTGCACCTGATGACAGTGTCAGAAAGAAGAGAGCATATGTAACAAGAGATGTTACAAAGAATCATTGAATCAATAGGACTTGACCATGGATTGGATGGGATTGGAGTGTGCATGATGAGAAAGAATGGGTGACCAGGAGTTGCGGTGCTTTTGACAGTAATAGGACGTTAGAAGGAAAGAAAAATGATTTGGGGAACTATAGGTAGACCTGAATTCTTGCAGAGATTGGCAGCTCCAATGAAAATCTAGAAACACTCAAGCAAAAATTAAAGAAAGAAATCTCTTTCTCTGGTAATGGTAAAGTATGGATATGACAAAAGTGATAAAAACAAATTTAAGCATTGATTACAAATGATCAGTGAGACCAAGTTTGGAATTGAAGCCATTTTTAAAATCTGAGAGAAGAGATAGAAATTTAAATGCCTAAGAATATAGCAGAATTATACTTTTTCCAAAACTATATTCTGATTTTTCCAAAAATTAATTTTACCATCGTTTTCAGTTATGCCCACAATCAACCACAAGAGGGCACTCTTCCCCCAAACTCATTCAAAGAACCCTAGAACTTTTTCTTCACTCAAAAACAGTAGCTGACTATCAGAACATAGCTGAGTGAAGTTTCCCATGTGCTACAGCTTTCAAAAACTGTCTGCTCCGTAAGCCTAGAGATGAAGCCTAGGAGCCTTTCTGAATAGAATATTTCTAGAGGCGGAAGAACCCACTATGAAGAGAACCCATGAGTTTTCTTCCAGACTCTGTTGTTTTTAACTCATGCCACAAGATGGCAGCTCTTCCCTAGCAAATTTTAAAACCATAGCCACCAAATTGAACTGTTGTCGCTTTGTACGCTGCCCAATAAGGGTTCTTTTAAATTACTTTTTCTAAAGCAGTGACTTTTAAAGGAACCAGCCTGGTTGGGAGGGGGGTGTGAAGGGAGGTAGCATTTAGAGCGTCTTTCTAATATTTTATAGTTCCTTTAAGACTTTACATTTATGCTCATGAACCTCAAAAGATAACTCTAAAGCTCTTATTTTCGTTGAGTTGGAGCCTCCATGGAGAGGCACAGCTGCAAGGGACCTCAGAAGTCATTTAGTCTAGTTCTAGTCCATCTTATAGATAAGGAATCCTAAGGCCAGAGAAATTAGGTGACTTGAATTAAATCATGTAAATAGTGACACAGGCAGAATTTGAAACCATTCAGTCTGACCAGAGAACAGCTAGGCGGCATAGTGGATACAGTGTCAGGCCTACAGTTGAAAGACTCCTCTCCATGGGTTCAAATCTGGCCTCAGATATTTACTAGCTGTGTGACCCTGGGCAAGTCACTTAAATCTGTTTGCCTCAATTTCCTCATCTGTAAAAAGAGCTGCAGAAGGAAATGCTAAACCACTCCAGTATCTTTGCCAAGAAAACCCCAAATGGAATCACTAAGAGTCAGACATAACTGAAAAAAAAAAACAATTAAAAAACAGTCTACTGCACTATTCTGTAACTAAACACTAGAGCCACCTAGGTAGCTACACAGTTAAATGAGATATTAGTAAAAGACTTAGTACTTAGTATAGTGACAGGCCCATCATTGCTTAATAAATGATTGCTTGCTTCCTCTAAGTCTGGGTTTTTTAATCTGGGGTATAGATTTCAAGAGGTCTGTGACCTTGGAAAATAATTACATTTTCCTTTGTAATAACACGTAAGTGAATTGTGGCATTTCCTTCAAGCATGAATGTAAGAAACAAACCACATTTATATTATAATAACTGTCACCAATATAAATCACAGATATTCATATCACATTATGGTTGTTTCAGGTATCTTGAAATATTTTTATACTCATCATGACTTCAAAATTATAGTAGTTATTAGATTTGCTATTAGATTGAAGGTAATAAAAATCTTGTTTACAAACTGTATTTATTTTAATTTTTTCTTTTTAAGTATTTAATTTTCTCCCAATTACACATAAAAACAATTATAACATTCTTTTTTTGAGTTCCAAGATCTCACTCTCCTTTATACATTTTCTCCTCTTATTGAAAAGGGAAGCAATTTGATATAAATTATACATGTGTAGTCACATGAGACATTTCCATCTCAGTCATGTTGTGAAAGATAATCCAGACCAAAAAGATTAAAAACCAATAAGAAAAATAAAGAATTTTTTAAAGTATGTTTTGATCTGCATTCAGACACCATTAGTTCTTTCTCTTACCATGGACAACATTTTTCATTGTAAATCCTTCAGAATTATCTTGGATCATTGTATTGTTGAAAATAGGTAAGACATTCACAGTTGATCATCACACAATATTGCTGTAACTATGTACAATGTTCTTCTGGTTCTGCTCATTTCCCTTTGCATCAGTTCATGTAAATTTTTCCAAATTTTGCAATTTTTGACTTGAAAATTTGAAGATTTTTGCAAATATAGTGGATGGTCCACGTAAGTTAGAGTGAGGTCTTTCACTGAGTGGACATAACCCTTAATCAGGAAGAATTATCAAAAAAAGAAGAGAAAATCCCTCTCCTATCCCCTTCCTAAGAGATGACAAACCTCAGAGCTAATACTTAGAAAGAGCAGCCCTAAAGAGACATCTGCTAATCCTCGGCCAAGGTCCCTAATTTTTCTAAAAGAGCAAATTA
>CM053593.1:291561906-291587729 GCA_028646575.1 Pseudocheirus occidentalis
AGGATTCAAACCCAGACCTTCTGACTTTCCAACTACAGCACTTTTTCTTAATCTGGTGCCCATGAATTTTCCTTCTTCATATATATATATATATATATATATATATATACACATACACATACATATATATATATATATATATATATATATACCCATGAACTTTCTTTACATACATACATATATAGAAGCCCTTGATCATTCCTTATACATACATACATATAAACATATATATTGAGAGAGAGAGAAAGAGAGAGGGAGAGAGAAACTATTTCAACATAATTGGTTTGCTTTGTAATCCTCTGCATTGTATTTTGTGTGCTTAAATACGTAATTCTGAGAAGGGTATCCATAGGTTTAACTGGATTGTTAAAAGGGTCCAAGACAGAAAAAAGTTTACGAACTCCTAGCGGCTCTGTGGAGATTATGCTTCGCAGTTTAGTTTTCCAGGACTAGCTCATGCTCTTGTATTTAGACCACTGATAGTTTTCACTATCATAAAATATGTATATTTACTAAATTTTTGAGGGGTAAGGGATACCCAAACTTCTTCAAAGGAATGAATGGTTTTTGTTGTTGATGTTGTTGAAAACAAAAGGCAAAGGCAAAGCTATGTAATAAAGAATGGTTCTCTCGTATCATGCTCTATGGCACCACAATTTTCTTCTGGATCCTGACCCACTGGGATCCCTAGATATATTTATTTCTCATTGCCTAAGAGAGCCATGTCCTAATGTCCCAAAGTATCAATAATTCTCAGATTATTCTGCTTGAAAAATGTGATACTTGGGTAGCATTGAGCTAACTGGTCTTTGGATGACTTTGGAAGAAAGTGGGAAGGGCCTCACAGTATAAGGCCAGTCTTGAAATGACATTGCCCACATCAAGCCATTCATCATCATGGCTAAATTTATTTAGTCTTTCCAAGCATGAATAAAAAAGAGCCTCTCTTTTGAAAAACACATTAGGACTCTAAATCAGAGACTGGGTTTTACTTCATCATCACAGTGACATAATTGATGGTAAAATCCCAACCAATATGGTGCTGGCTGAGAGATCTAAAGGAAGGAAAATAGATGGGTCATTTTTTCTTCTTCTAACTCAGAGGAACACTGCTAGTGTGGTTTAGGGCTCTCCCTATTTTTTTTTATAAAAATAAGCTATTAAAAAGGAATGTTGTATAACCTAATGTAGCAAAAAAAAAATGCTGTTCTATGTTTTTAGTTTCATTTAAAACTAGTTGCTCTGTTTTGAAGTTAACATTTCCCTAGGCACCTAGGATCAGCTAAAGGGGCAAAAAAAACCTGACAACCAAACACTCTGTCAATTACATTATCTATTAAGTGGGAAGGACAGAGGGGGTCATTACTTCTGTCTTACAAAAACATGACAAGGCTCCACTGAACACCAAAAGTTTTCAGTGACCACACAATGTAACAAATGATGGGCTTAGAAAAGTGGTTGTTTTCTTTGCCCAAATCATTCTTCCCTCCCCTTCCCCATTCTAGACTCCCTATGTCTAAAGAACTCCATGGAGAAAACTCCTCTGACAAAAGTATTTTGATAGAGGGAAAAGAACAATGAGTTTGCCTTGGTACTGACATGATCATAGATTTGGAGATGGAAGGGACCTTGGAGGTCGTCTAGTCCAACCCCTTAATTTTACAAATGAAGAAACTGAGGTCTAGAGAGCTGTGTTTTGCTCAGTCATCAAAGTAAATGGCAGCACAGCAATTTTAATACAAGATCTATGACTTTCTTCAATTTTTTTTTCAACAAACCTTACTACCTCCCTAAGTTGTGTGACTTCTGGTGACTTGTTTATGCCTCAATTTCTTCACCTGTTAGATGAAGATGATAATATTTGCATTGCCCCCTCATAGGGTTGTTGTAAGAAAGTTGATTTGTAAACATTAAAAACGCTATAAAAATGTGAGTCATTATAATTAAAGTCTGTGATAATGTTTAAAAGGAGAGTCTACTAGAAATCATGTCATGATAGTCTATGATCAGGCTTGCGTTAAACTTGAGTGGATTATGCAGCTGCCTTTTAAGCTAGCTAGGAAGGATTCCTTCCCTTCCTCTAATAAGTAATTTCTCTTTCTCCTGTATTCTTTCTTATTCTTGATATTACTTTCAGAAGGAACGAAGTCTTGTCTTTTGTGGCAAATCTTCTGGATCCAGGCTCTTAACCCCAGCTCCATTGGAAGGTCAGGTCTCCAAAGTATTCTAGGCTTAATCTTGAAAGTTAAGTTCTGCTGGTCCCTTCCAAATGTTATGTAAGTTGTGAGGTCCCATTTATTCCCTCATTAATTACCAGTCGATATCAATTAGTTAGGCTTAATTAGCTTTTAAAAAGGGTGATTTTAGTAAGATGATTTAGTAAGAACAGTTGCTATACCTCCCTTCCCCCTCCCCCCAAAAAAGAAAGGAAAGGTCATGATGGCATACTGTCTGTTTTATAATAGATGCTGAGTCTAGGGCAAAGTTGGATTAAGCCTGGAGATCACATTGACAAAGGGATAGCTCATAGCTTGTGGAAGTCCTTTTGCTGGAGTCCTCAAGTTGTTCCCCTTAAGTACAGTGTGGCCTTTTTCTTTTCTTTTCTTTTCTTTTCTTTTCTTTTCTTTTCTTTTCTTTTCTTTTCTTTTCTTTTCTTTCTTTCTTGCTTGCTTGCTTTCTTGCTTGCTTTTTTGCTTTTTGGAGGGGTTAAGGTAGGGCAATTGGGCTTAAGCGACTTGGCCAAGGTCAAAAGCTAGTTTTTTTTTTTCTGTTAAGGGTCTAAGGTCAGATTTGAACTCAGGAACTCCTGACTCCAGGGCTGGTGCTCTATTTACTGTACCACCTAGCCACCTCTAGTGCAGCTTTTCTTCTGGTTCATTATAGAGCCTTGAATTTGCCTTTCCTTGTTGCTTCCAGGCTATCCTTGGCCGCTGGTGTAGATACTGCTTCCAGTCACTGCCCTCCCAGGGACTCTCCTAGGATCCTAATAAAAAAATCTGTATAAAAATTAATATTTCCTGGTCCTTTGATCTTTGAAAGCTCCTCTTCAGAACTAAAGGGGAGGGGAAGGAGAAGGAGGCTGAGGAGCTATTTCTTGTCCACCTCCACCCCCAAGTTGTTCTTTTTGAAGGACTTGGCTGGAGTAATTCACTAATGCTTGAATCTCAATTCCAAACAATCTTGTTGGTTTTATACATGCTCTTCAGAGTATGAATAAGTCTCTCAAGCAATCTGAGTATACTTTCTTGAGTCGTATCTTTTCACTTCATCCAATGACTTCAAAAGACTTCCAGATTGATTCAGGACTTTTCACTTAGTCTAAAGCCTATGGTTGACTGATTGATACCTAGACCTTGCCTATACCTCTGATTGATTGCTTTCACCAGATGAAGGTATCTGAACATAACTTACTTAAAGTAGGGTGGAATGATTTGATTGATTACACATTTATAAATAATATAAGAAAAGATTAATAGGTATTAGGGAAGAGTGTCTGACAAATTCAGTAAATCCTTATGAGATCATTTCCTGGCAACAGGTGATTCCAACCCCATCTCCCGTATGTCCACCAGCCTCAGACTGGAGCTACCTAGTCTCCTTACCCAGTGTTTTACTCACAATTGCTGAAATGTCTATAACAATGTAAGGTTTTAAAATGTTTTAGCAATATCTTTTCTTTCTATGTCATGTATATTTCACAACACATTCTTCTTCCTCTTCCCGAAAAGCTATCCTTTATAAGAACTAAAGAAAAAGAAAAAGAAAAACATTTAGCAAAATAACTAACACATTGAAAAAGTGACATTATGTACTGTGTTCCATGGCTATTGTCCTTCTGCTCCTTTAATGAAATGGAGGTGGGGGAATGTGTGTGTGTGGGGGGGGTGTTACAGCTCATCTTTAAGACCAAGTTTGATCATCTTAAATTCTGCTTTTAGTTTTAGATGTTTTGTTGTTGTTCTTTCCATTTACATTATTATAGCAACTGTATATATTGCTTTATTGGTTCTACTTACTTCACCTTGTATCTGTTGTGACAAGTTTCCAATTCATTTCAATACTCATAGCATTCATCATTTTTTCCATACCATTCTTTCACCTCATCTTGTTATGGGCATCTACTTTGTTTCCACTTCTTTACTACTATTGCAAAAGATGCTAAATTTATTCACACCCTTCCATGTCACATCATTTCAAATGTGAGTAGTTTTTATATTTCTGCACTGATTTTCCCTAACTTTTTTTTTCAGGAACAGTAGCAAAACCTGAACTGATTTGATCAATTTTTTAAAAAAGATAACATTGTATTGGATATTGCTAGCAAACAAAACAAAATTAAATTAACAAAAACTCAGCAATGAGAATCCTGCTCCAGGTCTGTTGGTAGCAATATCAGTGCCCTCTTGTGGTTTTTAAAGACTTTGCAGTTTAATTTTGTGACAAAATATTTTTGTGTGCATTTGGGCTAGATTCCCTTTTCCAAACTATATGCTACCTTAGCTTGTTTAAAGGAAGATATAACTTAAAAAATATAATTGCCCCAAATTTGCTATTAACTTTTAAAATAGAGAATTGTATATAATAGGAATAGTTCCCTTTAAAATCAATATTAATTTTAAAATTATGGAATCAGCAATGGATTACATATGTACATTCCATTACAAATTTTTATATTCAGTCATGATCAGGTCTTGTGTCATTACCCTGTATTTTGATTTGGTTTTCCTTGGAGATGAATACTATTCTTATGCTACATTATCCTAAGTTTTCAACCTCCAGTGATGTCATTCTAGTAACTCAATAAATAGAAATGGCATTAAAGAGGAAGAAGTGCCATTTACTTTACTGGTGCACCTTGAGGACCACTAGGTCTTTCCATCTGATTTGAAGCCCAAAATTCCTATATATGCTTTCTATATCTATTAATATGAATGCCTTAAAAACAGTGACTATCTTGCCTTTCTCCCAGTATTCCAAGGACTTAGCACAGTATTTTGCACATTCTAAAGACTTAGTAAATGCTTTCCTTCCCTTCATTCATTTATCCAATGTGCATGAAGAAATAAGGGGGAGGGGGTTTCATTAAGTAAAAATTAGTTGGAAGGTAAAAATTATGAAATCATAAATTACTTAACACTTTTCTCTTTCTGTCTCCCCAAGAAATAATGCTATTTTTAATGCATCCAATTACATAGTTGAAGAGTGACATACTGGACAGAAGGCTGGATTTGGACCCAGTATTGTTTTAAAATGATTCCATTGACAAAGACAAGCTTATAACCCTCTCCAAATCACTTAAACTCTCAATGCCTCAGGCTATTCTAAGATAATAAGCTGCTTATGAGTTGCCAATCTATATCACTGGACAGAATTTCTACACTGGGAGTTCCCATCACACCAATGAAATGATTAAAAATAAACAAATGGAAAAATAATCTTCCACGTCATAGAAAAGATAGTAAAAAATGAAATGTAAGATGCTGATTCAAAGAAGACATCAAAATTACCTCAGATGAGTGTGTATACGTATTTAATAAGTGAGTAAAGGAAGATCTTATTTATAAGTAAATTTCCTTACCTGAAGACAAATAGACATTAGGAAAATACATCATTAAACTTTCTTGCATTTACAGATTCAATTCATGTATTAGATTGTAAATCACTATCATCCTGAAAAATCTAGTGTTTCACATCAAAACCCTGCATGTTTCTTAATTAAAAAGAGGGTTTTCCTTATAGTGGTTGAAACATAAATTTGATTTGGGTAAACCAAAAAACTAATTAGATTCAACAATGACATATATGTTAGGTAACTTAGTTTATCACTAGCATAATTACACGTACACTGTTGACTTCCATGCTCTCTAGAATACAGCGACATGTTCTTGGAATCCAGTAACATGCTCAAACATCCCAGAACTTTTCAAACTTGACTGTGTTTGAGATTTCCATTGTGATTGTATATGTGGCACATGCCCTTTGGTTTGAATGGTCAAGAAAGGTGGGTTTTTTTCATGTCCAAGAAACATTTTTGAGAGCAACAACAGTGAACATTTGATGATCTCATTATCTTCCATGGAATCAATTGTAATTTCTCTGTTAATGATTCTCTAATTGAATTATTCATCCTAAACCTCTCTCCTGGCCTCCAGTCTTGCATTTCAAACTTCCTTATTAGTACCTTGAATAACCTAAACTTGTCCAAAAATGAACTTATTATCTTTTCCCTAAAATTCTCTCTTTCTAGTTTCACTTCATACTTGACTATTGCAATAACTTTCTGGTTGGTCTGCCTGACAAAATTCTCTCCCCCTTCTAGTCTATCTTCCATCGTGCTAAATAATTTTCCTAAAGTACAGGTCCAACCATCTCTCATCCTACCCTTCTGAATGAACTCCAGTTAGCTTCCTACCATTTCAGGATAAAATATAAAATTCTCTGGCATTCAGAGCATTTCAGGACCTGCCCTCTCTAGTTTTCCAGTCTTCTTACTCCTTATGTCCCTAACCCATGTATTACAATTTAATGACACTGAACAAGACACTCCTTCATTTGACTCTGTGCATTTTCACTAGTTATCCCCTATACCTGGGACACTCTCCCTCCTCATATCCTGCCTCTTGTCTTCCTTCAAATTCTAGCTAAAATCCCACTTTTGACAGTAAGCCTTTCCCAGGCTTCCTTATTTCTAATAATTATTTCTTTCTTCTGTTGATTATCTCAAATTTATCCTATATATAGCTTTTTTTACATGTTATCTTCACCAGCAGACTATGAGCTCCTTTAGAGCAGATATTATCTTTTACCTGTCTTTGTATTTGCAGATTTTACCAAAATGTATGGAAATAGAAGGTATCTAATAAATGTTTTTGACTGACTTGTCATTGTTATTGTCTGAAGTCACATTTGAACTCGGGTCTTGATTCCAAACCCGGCATTCTATCTACTGCACCACCTACCTACCCACTGACATTTATTAGGAGTTTATATACCAGACTTCTGATAGGCTTTGGGGATGCAAATGTCAAAAACAAAATAGCTGCTGTCCTCAAGGAAATTACCATTCTACTGGAGGATACAGCACGTATTTTGGTTTGTTTGGTAGTCTCAGTCATGTCTGATTTTTCATGACCTCATTTGGCGTTTTCTTGGCGAAGATACTGGAGTGGCTTGCCATTTCCTTCTCCAACTTATTTTACAGATGAGTAGATATAGTGCCAGCATTGGGGTCAGGAAGACTCATCTTCATGAGTTCAAATCTAATGTCAGATACTTTCTAGTTCTGTGACCCTGGGCAAGTCACCTAATCCTGTTTGCCTCACTTTCCTTATCTATAAAATGAACTGGAGAAGGAAATGTCAAATCATTCCAGTATCTTTGTCAAGAAAACCCCAAATGGAGTCACAAAGAGTCAGGCATGATTGAAAATGATCCAACAACAAGAACAACAATGAAGTAGTTGACCTGTGGATAAGGGAAAAATTCATGACCAAGCAAGAGGGAGAATATTACAAGATATAAAATGAAAAATTTTGATTATATTAAATTGGGAAGCTTTTGCACAAACAAAGCTAATGTAGCCAACATGAGAAGGAAAGTAGAAAGCTGAGGGGAGGGGATTTACAAATGTTTGATAATATTTTTCTAATAAAGGTCTCATTTCTTAATAGAGAAGTGAGTCAAATTTATAAAAATATAAGTTATTCCCCAATTGATAAAATGTTCAAAGAATATGATAGGCACTTTTCAGATGAAGAAATCAAAGCTATCTGTAGTCATATGGAAAAAATGCTTTAAATCACTATTGAGCTTTCTATTGATTAGAGAAATGTAAATAACTCTGAGGTGCCTCCTCACACCTATCAGATTGGCTAATATGATAGAAAAGGAAAATGATAAATGTTTGAGGGCACAGGGAAAATTGGGACACTAATGCATTGTTGATGGAATTGTAAACTTTTGGAACTATGTCCAAATGGTTATAAAATTGTGCCTTCCCTTTAATTCAGAAATACCATTACTAAGTGTTCCCACAGAGTAATAAGTAATAAGTAATACCACAGAGATTTTTAAAGAAAGGAAAAAAAGACTTATTTGTACCAAAATATTTACAGCAGCTCTTTTTATGTGACTATAATTGGAAAGTGAAGGAATGTTCATCAATTGGGGAATGACTAAACAAATTGTGGTTTATGATTTTGATTGATTACTATAGTACTATAAAAAATGATGAGCAGTCTGATTTCAGAAGAAAGAACATGGAAAAACTGACATGAACTGAGGCAAAGTGAAATGAGCAGAACCAAGAGAACATTGTATACAGTAAAAGCAATATTACGTGATGATCAACTGTGAATGACTTAGCTATTCTCAGTAATGCAGTGATCCAATACAATTCCAAAGAACTCATGATGAAAATTATTTTCTACTTCCAGATGGGGGGAAAAAACTGATAAAGTCATTGCAGATGACTGTTTTTCACTTTTTTCTGAATTTTTTGTGTTTTATTTCATAGCATGACTAACATGGAAATGTGCTTTGCATGATTGCACATATATAACTTATATCAAATTGCTTACCATCTCAGAGAGGGGAGAGGGAAGGAAAGGAGAGAATTTGGAACTCAATTTTTTTTAACGTTAAAAAATAGTTTTACAACTAATTGGGGAAAAACAATTTTTTAAATGACTACCACAGTATAAAACTAGTGGATTAAAGCTGTGATTCATGTACCTAAGACATATGGAGAGACCTGAGGATCTATAGGTACTTATTTCCACATCTGTTTGTCCTTCCTTCTTGAAGAAGACGGTGACATCAGGGAGGTGAGGCCATGACATGCAAGCGAATTGGATTTGAGAGAGAGGGCTGTGCAAAGTCACCAGTCCTACTTTCTCCTCTGGAGCCATCTGGGTCCAGTGGCCAGATATGGATCAGGACAACTGGAAATGGCCTACGATGCAGTGGGGGTCCTTGACCTTTTCAACCTAAGGTCTTTAACAGGTCTCAATTTGACTGACAGTGACACTCAGTGATTAAGGCTTTTAAAAATGAGGCAAATAACGGTCTCCTTAAAAAAAAAATTGATCTGGGAGTGGCAGACCCTCAGGGTTTCTGGCCAAAACAGAAACAATTACTATTTACATTCATTCTGAGCCAATCAGGGCTCAAACAGGGCTTGATATGGAACCAAAGTGATTTGTGGTTAAGGCTGGTCTTCAAGAGGAAAAAAAGAAAAACAACAACAAAGCAAAATGAAAAAAAAAGTGTCAGAGATTAAAATTTACATTCCCTTTGGGCAGAACACTGGCTGGTATGGGTGTGATATCCTATGTGGGGAGTGGGGGGAGCAGCAATGGAGATAAATGACAAAGATAGGTGGATAGACAGATAATTTATTTAGTGTTTAATTTATGCCAGACACTAAGTACACAAATATAATCTAACAAGATAGTTACTATTGTGAAGGAGTTTGCATTAAGCAAGACAACACATAAAGGGAACCTGGAAAAGGGGTACATCCTCTAGTGGTCAAAAAGACTGGTGAAGAAGAGAAGTAAGGAGAGCGATTTGATGCATGAGTGAGGTGAAGCTTGATGGAGGTTATTCCTAAACAGTAATACCAATGAGGGAGCTACTAATTAGGAGAGTAAGACCTCAGAGGGAAGTTTTATCTAAGGTAGACAGCTGGTAAAAGGGGAGGGGGGAAAGTCCAGAGAGTGATTCAAAGCATGACTATGATTGAATCTTTAATATGGAACAGGAACAACTAATATTTTAATAACAACAACTTCACCCCCTTATTGGCCTTCTGGTTGTGAACATCTCCAAGCTTAGCTGGGAGGGTCCTTGCACAGTAGCATGAATTCCATCATTAGACCCATGCTCAAAGCTTTTTCTGTTTAGTAGAAACTCAAAGAAATTGGACTCTTCCAGCATCTTTTGTGAATCAAGGCTCATGTAGATGATATTTGTCATAAGGCACCACAGTAGAATTTAGGGAAGATAATTTGCTATTAAAGGAAGGCTACAAGGGAGGCAAAAGATACTTCTTTAGAGAGAATTCCTTTTTGAGCAATCCGAGGCAATTTTTTTGTCCTTTTTTTTGTTAGTCCATATTTGTTCTCTGTTTAGATTCCTTTTTGTTCATAGATCATCTGATTCTAGGTCCAAGAACCTGATTAGGGAATTTTATTTTTTTCAAACAGTTAAGAAATTAACATGAGCCTAGCTAAGGGCTGTTTTTGTTCTGAACATGGCTAATTTGTGTGTCTTTTAAATACAGGACTTGGCCTTTCATTATCAAGAGTCCTAAGCAATATAAAAACTTATCTTTCATGGATGCAATGAACAAGTTTAAGTGGTCCAAAAAAGATGGCATCTCCTTCAATAAACTTGTTCTTGGGCTGCCTGTGAATGTGAGATGTTCCAAGACAGACAATGCAGAGTGGTCGGTAAGCCTTTCCCTATTTTATTAAGTGAAGCATAAGCAAGATATCTACGAATGAAATGTCTAATGAGAAGGAAAGATACTATTTTACTGGGGAGAAGGGGTGCTCAGTGATAAAGGCAGAAACGTTTCCAAATGCTGACCTCTCCTTTGAGCTCCATTCCAAAGTCTCTAATTCCATCCTGGGTAGTAGATATCACAGTATCAATTTTTAAAGTAGCATGTTAATTCATTAGATTATAAACTGCCTGAGGGCAGAGATTGTCTTTTACCTAATTCTGTGTCTCCTATCTCTTAACCAATGTGTGTAGCACAAAGTAAACATTTAATAAATGTTTATTGATCATTTAATTGCTGTTAAGAAACATTTATTATTATTCCCTATTAAAAAGAATCCTTCCTGATTTCTCTATTTCTGTAAGTGCTGTTTTCATTACACTAGTTACCCAGGTGAAAAAGTCTAAATCAGAAATGAATCCTCCTTCTCCCTCCCAACACATCATCACAATGATCACCAAATCTTCATTGATTCAATAATAACTCACGTTTATAACATTTACAATGCACTTTTCTGATAACTGCCCTATCACCTAAGTAAGTAATGGATCATGCTTATTGTAAAGGTGAGAAAACTGACAAGTTAAAATAGACAATAAGCATGGGAACCCAGAGCTGTAGCCAGGTCATCTGACTCTGGATCTAGTGCTCTTTCACTATACCATGCTGAATGGATGCAAGTTCAGAAACAAATGGCAATGTTATTTATAAATTCCCTTTTCATTTCTATTGCTTCTGGAAACCATTTGTATCTTTTGTCCACTTGTTTAATGGGAATGACAGATATTTGTATCAATTTTCTATGTATCCTTGATATCAGACCTTGTTTTGTGTGAAGGTTTTTTCCCAGTCAATAATTTCTCTTCTCTACTCTGGTTATGAATTCTCCAAACAATAGATAAAAGCGGCACTTCACTTTTACTATTATCCTAGTTGTTTTTTAAATGATATAACCATTTAGATTAAAGATATGTCAATTTCTAAGTTGTTTTGGTATATGGTGTAGGATATTGCTCTAAACTTAATATCTGCCAAATTACTTTCTAGTTTCATATCCATTCTAGAAAAGAAGATACCTTTTCTTCAGTGGATTATGTACTTTAGTTTATCAGTCTCTTGATTATTATGTGTAACTGCTTCTGGGTCTTGTTAATGTAATCTTTTCTGTTTATTGGCCTTTTTTTAAAGTACAAGATAAAAATAGTTTTGGTAATTATTGATTTATGATATAGTCTGAAATCTCGTAATGCTAGGCTCCCTTCATTTCTGCTTTGTTTTAGTATTTCCTTTCAAAATTTTGAACTTTTATTCCTCTAAATAAAATTTTAATTATTTGTTTTAGTACCTTTTGGCAGGTTGATTGATATAGCACTAAATCTACACATTAATTTAGATTGTATCACAGTATCATCTTTTTCATTGGCACAGTCCAACTATGAACAATGCATATCTCTTCAATATTCTCCAAGAAATATCTTCCTTGTTTTTGCAAGGAATGTTTTGCAAATATATTTAAGAGAGGGGCAGTTAGGTGGCATAGTGGATAGACTTATCTTCCTGAGGCCAAATCTGGCCTCAATTACTAGATGTATGACCCTGGGCAAATCCTTAATCCTATATGTCTCTGTTTCCTTATCTGTAAAAATTATCTGGCAAAGGAAATGGCAAACCATACTAATATCCTTGCCAAGAAAACTCCAAATGGATTCACTCAGACATGACAACATAGACAACAACAACTTATGCAGACCCGTATGTTAAATGATAGGATAATTCCTAGCTGTTTTATAGATTATAAAATTATTTTGAATAGTTCACTTTTCATTTTCTCCTTTATCTAGATTGTTATAATAATTTCCTGATTGTTCTCCTTTCATCTAGGTCTCTTAGAATGCTCTTTCTAAAATATTGTTCTATACAACCTTCAATAACTCCCCATTATCTAAAGACAACACTCTTGAATCTGGTAATTAAGTTTTACATAATCCGACTCACACCTGTTTCTACTGCCTTATTGCCTACTATATACTACCTAATCCTACGCTAATGGCAAACTTTTTCATTTATTATCCAATGAAGATGCCACATGCAATATCAACTTTACTTATGCTTATGGTGTTCACTTGCCTAGAATGCCCTTCCTCTTCTTCTCCACTTACCTCAATCCTACCCTTCTTTTTCACCATCCTCACCTACCCCCTTCAAGTTCAACCTTCTTTATGAATACTAGAATTTTATGGACTTATGGATGTTAAAATTGGAAAGACCTTCAGGAGTCAATTAGTTCTCCCCCTACCTAAAGCATGAATTACATCACATTATCTTCAACAAATAGTTACTCAACATCTGCTTGATCACTCAGTCATGATTAACTTGTTTTAGCCCATTGCACTTGGGGACTGCTTTAATCATGTAAGTTCTTTTTTATATCCAACTGAAAACTATGAACTCCTCCCTTAGCAACTGGCACTTATTGTGTATATCAAGTACATATTTCTTAAAATCTAAGACCTTATGACATTAGCTATTGTTGTATGTAAAGATTTTCTTTCCCACTTATTTCCTAAGCTACTTGAGTGTAAAATGAGCTGGAGAAGGAAATAGCAAACCCCTATAGTATCTCTGCCATGAAAATCCCCAATGAAGGTATGGAGGGTCAGACGCTACTGAAACAACTCTACAATAACAACTTGAGGGTAGAGACAAAGGACTGCTAGCACCTTACTCATAGCTGATGATCAATACATGTTTTCTGACTGGCTAAAAACTTTAATTCTCCACATTATATGGGATAATCTTTTATCTCCCAACTGTGGATTGATGGAGAAAGTGGAAACAAGGAGTGAAGAAATTCTAAGATTAGAGTTGACATTTGTGTTTATCCAAAGCTATAGTTAACACTCTTCTTGGAATTCCTCTTGGATTTTTATCTTCATCATCTAGAAGGTTGGTTGTTTTCTTCTAGCTAGTCATTAGCTAGCATGTAACAATGGAAAGAACTTTGATTTTAAAATCACAGGATCCAGGTTCAAACTCTTCCTCTACTACTCCCTTGGGGTAAGTCATTAAACTGCCTCAAGCCTTAATTTCTTCATCAGTAAAATGAAGGGGTTTGATTAGAATTTTATGAGTTTGAAAAAATATTACCATTAATCATATTTTATGAAAGACATGTTCATTTTTATTTGTTTAATTTCAGATTCAAGGAATGACAGCATTACCTCCAGAAGTTGAAAGACCATATAAACCAGAACCATTTGTGTGTGGATCTTCCTCCTCCTCCTCAGCATCCTCCTCCTCCTCCTCTTCCTCCACCTCTTCTTCTTCTTCCTCCTCTTTATACCCACATTTTGTTCTCCAGATGAGTGTTTTATTTCTTATCTTCAGTAACACAGTGAACATCAGGCAATTTGCATAATAGTTTGATTGCATTTGGTGATGTGTTCTATGCCAGGCGAGCATAGAATGTGTTTGCACTCTTGTTTCCCTTAGTCAAAATGAGCAATTAAGATGCAGGCACAGGTCATAGACTATTCGGAAGTCATCTCCCTCTCTCCCTCAGGTTGCCTTTCTTAAGATACACACACTTCTCCTTCTATTTTCTCCTAGATCATGTAGAGAACACTAATCAGTCAACTTCTCCCACTTTTCTAGAGATGTCAAATTCTATATGATTATGTTTAGTGAAATGAACACTCCATGAGATAAAATCTTTCTTTGGGGATAAAGAAAACATGGGACGATTGTGCATTTTAGTTTCTCTTCTTTAAAAAAAATGACTACTTTGCTTAATTTCTGCTTTTTAATATGCTTTGGATTTTCTCTTTTGTCTTTGGAGAAAAAAACTTTTATCTAAAAAACATGAGGAAAGCTCCATTCTACTTTTCTTCTTTTTTCTTGTTCTTTGAGTTTACATTATTATTATCCTGTCTTTCTCTTTCAACTGTTTGTCCTTTTATCTAAGCATGCCTGTGTCTCTTTTTGATGTTCAGTTCTTCACTATTTTTTTCATTATTCCCAAATATTAAAAAGCTACTACCACATCAAGTCCCCTTCCTTTAAGGGCGTGGCTGTACACTTTTCTTTCAGTTCCACCTTTGAGTATTCACAGTCCCCAACCACACAGCTCTGTTTTTGCCTTCTTCACTCACCTGTTGCTGAATTTTGCCTTGAGTGCTCTGATCATCCATACAGATTCTGGAGCCTTAAGGATATGAATTAAGTGACTGGTTGTAGAGCCATAGAGGAAAAGGGTTACTCAGCTTGCTGATGGCCAGTTGTTGAGAAGCCTTTTACACTGGTTCTTTATCAGAGGCAAAGTGGGTTGACCTGCACAGGTGAGAGGCAAGTGAGAGTGGGAAACTTGTATAACATGCTGCCAAAATAGTGCTAGTATGTCACACTTACTGAATACTGGCTTAATTTGAGCCTGAGATGCTCTTGTAGATTTATTTTTATATGCCTAATTAATAAACTAATTTTCCTTAATAAAACAAGTTATCAATTACAAAAAAAGATCTCTCAGTCCCTCTGTTTCTAGCATACCCACCATGGCATTCATGTTACATGATTAAGGTTGCTTTCTGTACAGTTCAGATACATTTCCACATTTTCAAAATAGTTTTATATTAGAATGGTATTAATAAACTAAATGGAATTAAATCTACCTGTGGTATCTTGTTCTCTCCTTGAGATGTGCAAGTGATTCAAGTACTCCTGTTACTAGCCTAGTCAATTGCATATATTACTTTTGTTGATGCCATTTTAAAATTGGTTTCTTTTAGGGAACAATGTCATATAAAGTCTTTTATATAGATAATGTTTCAAAATATTTACTTCATTCACCTGCAATAAATCATTTAATTAAAATTCTGTATATGTTTGTAAAATATATTGCTACTGGTATTTGACTTTTTTCTCTTATAATTTTTTATAATCTATGTGATTCTACAATTTTCCATTAGAATTTTCTTTATGATAAATATGCTATTGCCTATACAATTTAATAAAAAGCTCAATTTGGCCCTCCAAACCTATGGGAACTCTTCTTAGCTAAACCTCACTCAGTCCCCACTTCCTGACAGGGGTATACCAGAGCCAGCTCATACATGGATCACCAATTATTAAATTTTTAATGTGAGTATTTATACCTTAGAGGTCAATAAATACTACAAATCAGGGTTTGACTTATTTTCTAGACATAAGAGAGTACTGAGGAAAATGTTAATGATGAAGATTAAATATAAAAGTATATTGTGTGTACATTTTCTTTTTGGAAAACCAATTGTTAACCTTTTACCAACATACCCCTACCTCATAGTTACCCAGTGACATCATCAGTAAAGGTCACTGATTCATTTGTTATTGTTTGGAAGAGAGACCCTGTTAGTCTGGTGTGTGTCAAGGTATGTCTAGCAAGAAGTTATTGGACTCATTTGCTGCAACAGTAACCAGATGAGGGCAGCCAAACTGAAAGCAATAGAACTTTTTATTTGGCAATTTTAAAAGAAAGCCTCTTGACACCTTATATCTACTCCCAGAGAGTACAAAGGAAGAAACAGACTGCAACAAAGGAAGAGTAATGTGATAGCATCTGCATGACCTCCACTGAGCAGACTCAGAAGGTGACCTAATAAGAGCAGCCCACCAACCCTAACACTGGGGCTAGGATCAATACCTTTAAAAAGGGACAAGGAAGAACAAGGAAGGAATAAAATCAGGGATGATACCAGAGAGCCTTGACTTAATGATCTTTTAAGGAGGAGGGTGTTCATAATAGTCTCATAAGAAGCTGTTCCCAGGATTTAGCAATTCCTTATGACAAATTCTTGCAAGTTCAGTGGGTTGAATTACTGGGTCTGTCTCTATATCATGTATCATGATGGGCCAGGTGTTTTATAGGGATAGGCAGGGTCCTGCTTAGGTCTATTTGGCCTCTTATCCCTAAAGCTAATGGTAGGGATGTGCCTACCATTTTTTCCCTAGGAAATTGGAAGTTTCTAGCCTATGAGATTCCTGAAATAGAAGATTCCAGATATAAAGGGTTAGTTTCAGAAAAGGGGTATGGCAGCATCATGCAGGAGAAGGGTGGCATCTGATCACAGCCTGTCATTTTTCCATTATAAAACAGAAATTTCCCTTGGAAAATACTTGACTTATTTCCAGGTGTTTTCACTTTCAATTGAATGAGTTCTACTCTGCTCACATATCAATGCAGAATAAACTATGCTACCAAAAAGAATCCACGTTGGTATATGCATTTCCTTACAATGAAAGAGTTCTTTCATTGGGATTGAAGTAAATTATTTTTGCATAACACAAAACACTCCATTTACATAAGTAAGATGATGTCTCCAAAGACTGAAACATGAAATGTCAGAACAAGAAGGGATCTTCTAGAAAAACACCTTGTAGGAGAAAAAAGCATTGAACTTGGAGTTGGCAGGAACTGGGTTTGAATCCTGACTGTGACTTTTACTATGTGACCATGAGGAAGTCACAAACTCAACGAGCATGAGCTCAGTTTCCTCATCTTGGTCATAGTGGGTCAAGCCCTTCATCAATCTTTAAGTGCTTTAGAAAAATGAGTTATGATTATTGGGGAGGGGGTTGTCCACTGTTAAGATTGTGTAGTTATCCTTATGACATAGTCAGAGTTCGTGTAAGGCTCTTAGCTTCACTGCATGCATCCCCACTCATTTGGCATGTGCCTTACATCCACGTTATATCAAGGATGTAAGAAGGTTGACATCTTTTTATGCTGCCATAAGAAAGCAGATAAGAACATGCCTCATAGCCACATTCTCAGAAAAGAGCCAAGTTAGTTTGCTGTTTTTTGACAGCCAGTCATTTCAGTTGAGCAAAATTTTTGTGACCCCATTTGAGGTTTTCTTTGCAAAGATTCTGAAGTGATTTGTCCTTTCCTTCTCTACCTCATTTTACAGATGAGGAAACTGAGGCAAACAAGGTTAAGTGACTTGCCCAGAGTCACATGAGTAGTAAGTGTCTGAGGACTTAAGGTCTCAGACTAAGGACTGAGAACTCAAGTCTTCCTGATTCCAAGTCCAACACTCTATCTACTTGCACCACCTAACTGGAGTCATGAAGAGTTGGACGTGACTGAATAAAAACAAGAAACCAAACTAGTTTAACCTAGAACTAATTCACAACATTGGTGCCTTCCTCTCCTAATTTGACCTATAAATTCAATTAAACAAGCATTTAAGCTCCTACTCTGTGCCAAGTTAATATGTGGGGAGTCAGCATGAAGAAACTCCCAGAGTAATTTTTTTTTTGGTAAAGGCAAACTAGGCCATCTTTTGTCTTAGTTCTTACCTAGCCTTTAATTATTGAATGGGCATTACCTCAGACAAACTGAGACTTGGAAATACCTTAGCTTTAAAAGTTTCCCACTGCATCCAGGGCCATTGCCAACCATCTTCACTCTTGTCTTGACCCTGGACTCCAATAATTCTGGAGGAGGTAATGAGGCTGATGACTTCACACAGCCCTACCTCATTTAAATCCAATTCACTTGCAAGTCAAGACATCACTCTTTTTATGTGATTGGTCCTCTTTGAGAATGAAGGACAAACAACAGTGTATATGGATAACTGGCCTGAGGACAAGGAAAAAAATGTTTGGTAGAGATACATTTGGAGAAAAATACTCTAAGTTCTCTTTTAGACAAGTTGAATTTCTAATGTTGATGGAACATCTAGGTCAGTGGTTCTCAACTTTCCTAATGCCATGACCCTTTAACAATCATATGTGGGCATATCTGCATGTGGGTGGACCTGCCTGGAGACAGATAGAGGAGCCATGTCTCCGTTCCTAAGACCATCGGAAATATGTGTTTTCTGATGATCTTAGGAGACCTCCAAAGGGGTCGCGACCCACAGGTTGAGAATTGCCGATCTAGGTGATCAGCAGGTGATTGATTATAGAGGAATGGGAATCTGAAAGAAAATTATAGCTATATATAAATTTGGGACTCATCTACATAAAGATAACTGATCTCATAGGAGCTGATAAAAATCACTAAAGATGAGAGTGTAAAGAAAGAAAAGAGAGCCCTTAGCAGACACTTAGGGGATGCCCACATTTAGTGGGTAGGGGAAGAACAATGATCCAGAAAAAAAAGACAAAGAAGAGATCAAACAGGTAGGAGGAGAATCAAGAGATGAAAACTGGTGGATTAGTCTGGGACAAAGTTTTGGACCTCTTAGGCTGGATGAATATAAAAAGTAGTTCTTAGGAGCCTATCAGTGAGGCAAGAGCATTGTATTTATGTCTCTGTCCCTTGGGTAAATTATATCCCTTAAGCTATACCAGGTACACCAGATGGAATATTAAAGGGCACCAATGAATAAGACCACTGTAATCAGCCTATTTAATTACTGGTGAGGATGCTTAATTTGTTATAAGTAATTTTTCTGATAAGTGCATTTGAAGCAGTACACATAACAAGCCATTAGTAACATGGGAACTACTCCTTCTTTCCCAGTGTTCCAAACCTAGAACTCTGCTCTATCACCTATCTGCCTCCTAACATAGGACTAGTAAAGGGTATAATCAATGACATAGAATAATTCTTGTCATGGGATAAGTACTTCCACCATTTCAATCCCTTATAGGAATTGGTATTTGCACACAGATACAAACAGGGGCAAGATCTACAGAACGATAACAAAGAAACTATTTAGAAGAGGGAAGTCAAAATAAGCATCTTAGAAACTTCAATTCCATGAGGAATATAGAAATTAAGGAGAAAATAAGTAAGTATAATAAGCATCAATCAAAGAATGAAAAACTAGAATAAACAGGAAAGAGACTGAGAAGAGAAGCTGTGCAGTCAGTTCTGCTCATCATTTCAGTCCTACTGTTTTCCTGGACTTCATGATTTCCAGAAACTTTCCATTCTGCGCCAGATGAAATTACCTCCAAAACCCTTACTTCCTCAGATCTTTTTCCAACCTTCCCTGTAGGACTTCATTATGCTTTCTTCCTACTTATCCGCCTCTTTCCAGCTTCATTTTCCCTCCATTAGATTGTAAGCTCCTTGAAGGCTAGGACTGTCTAATGCTTTTTTTTATCCCCAGGGCTTACAGAACTTGGTACTTAGTAGATGTTTAATAAATGTTTATTGACTGAGTTTTTATTGATTCTTTACTAAAACTGCTTGGGGAAACCAGAAAGCAATAGGGCAGGAATTAGGTACAGATCGGCACCATATTTCACAAGCACTCTAAATGGAAACATGATAATACCATTAAAAAAAAATTAGAGAAGTGCATTGCACTGCTATGGGTAAGAGATGTGTTGTTGACCAGAGGTGAGATAGAGGCAAAGACAAAAGATAAAATAGATAACTGATTACATGAAACTAAAAGAATTTCTGTGTAGCTTTTCCACATGCAGAATTAATGTACTGAGAATAAGCAAAGAAGTGGTTGAATGGGGAAAATATTTGTATCTACTTTCTCTGTATATCTATACACAATACGTTTATACGTGTTGATAGGCATATGTGTATATATGGACATACGTAACCATGTGTATGTACATCTGTGTGTATACATGCACATATATGTATATGTATGCATGAATACACACAATATCAAAAGACATTTGCCAGTAATAAGGCAATTGCAAATAAAAAGAGTCCAGAGGTTTCACCTAAAGTCCTGTAAATTGGTAAAAATGACAAAAATAAGGGCATAGTAATTTAAGGAGGGATTATGGGAAAACAGGTGCACAAATGTATTACCAGTGAGTAATACAACCATTTTGAAAAGCAATTTGAAATCATGCAAGTAAATGACTAAAATGTCACCTTGACATTCCATTACCTGGATTATGCTCCAGGTATTCAGTTAGTATTTATAAAGTGTCTACTGTACCAGGCTCTGTGCTAGGCACCAAGCATACAAATATGGACATAAAATAGTCCCTCCCCCCAAAGAGCTTATAATCTAATGAGAACAGTAATAAAAAATTACTAATATGATGAATAAAGAAAAGCGTGGAAATTTTTACATGAACTGATGGTAGAATGAAGTAAGTAAAGCCAAGAGAATAATGCACACAATATCTATGACAACGTAATTGGAATCACAAAACAATAAAAATGGAATTTTGGAAAATTATCAAGAGTAAGAAGAGCTCCAAAGAAGAAATATGAGAAGACATTCTAACCTCCATTCTAATCCTTTGTTGAGGGGGGAGGTCCATGGGTATGAGACTTTGCATATGTTTTCAGATTTGTTGATATATTTATCAGTTTTGCTATTTTTTTCTTTTTAAAAATATTATTTGTTACACATGATGGCTCTCTGGGAGATGAAGGATAATGGGCAATTTCTGTGATGTCCAAAAATAAAAGATATAAGTAAAAATGCATTTTTAAAAAGAAAGGTCTATTACTCATGTGAACGGCAGTCATGGTGGGACCCTTCTACTGTCAGGGATGTAACTGCATCCAAATACCTGGGGCTGATAGACTGTTACCACTCATGTCTAAGTAAAAGTGGGAGGTTAGTGTGGGTTAGTGAGAAAATTAAGGTTCAACTTTAATCTTTTGTTGTAAATGAGGTAAGGTCGACTTTAGTCAATTAGTGGATAAGCATTTATTAAATGCCTTTTATGTATCAGGCATGGTGCCTATACAAAGAAAGACAAAAAAATAATTCCTGTTTTCAAGGACTTCAAAGTCTAATGGGGTAGATAACAGGCAAACAACTATGTACAAACAAGAAATAAACAGGATAAATTGGAGATAAGACGGAGAGAAGGCTTTAGAATTAAGGGGGATTGGGAAAGGCTTTTTGTGGGAGGTGGGATTTTATCTGGAACTTGAAGAAAACCATGGAAACAAGAAGATGACGATGGGGAAAAAGAGTATTCTTGGAAGGGGGAAGGTCCATGAAGACATCTGGAGTAAGGAGATGGAGTTTCTTGTGGAAGGAACAGCAAAGATGTTAGTGTCATTGGATATCAGTGTGTTTCTGGGAATAAGATAAAAAAGACCGGAAAGGTGAAAGGGAGCCATATTGTAAAGGGCTTGGAATGACAGAGAAATTTTAATTTGATCCTGGAGGTGATAGGGAGCCACTGGAGTTTATTGAATAGGAGTGAAATGATCATATTTTCACCCTACGAAGATTCATTTGATGGTTCACAGACTGGACTTAAGGTACAGAGAAATCAGGAGTGGATGATTTTGAACCAGGGGTTTCACTGATGGAGAAGGGAACTTATCAGTAGTTTAAGATGAAGTTCCCAGACATTTGAGAGTAGTCCTATAGCAAGTAGGATAAGATAAGAGTAGTGTGGGGATTCTGATGGGAAAGATGATACTCTAAATGTGAATTGAAAAAGTCAAGGTCGTGGGTTTAATGGATGAAGAAGGAACAGTTCCTTTATGTTGCTTTGTGTTTGCTTCCAGTATATTGGATAGTGCAGATGCCCTTCCTCCCCAAGTAGGATGTAAGCTTTTTTTATGGAAGGGACTTTTTTTTCTTTGTATCTTCCTAGTAGGAGATTAATGAATGAATGTGGCCTTAAACTTGCCACAGGGCTAGGGATTCTACATGGGAGTTCTTAAGAAGAGAGAGGAGCTTTTAGGGTCAAGTGCTGGTCAAATACTCCAGCTGGTGTGTGGGGAAGGGAGGGGGTAATTTATACCTCTTCTGATCCAATGACATTTTAGGCAGATTTGACTAAAACAATACTCAAGAAAATTCCAGGGCTTGGGAAGGGTGTTGCTACATAGTTTTGATCTCCTGGGGGCATTTCACTCTAATTCCACCGGACCCAGGTGTTATGGGCCAGGATACTGTTGGATCAGAGAAGGTATAATTTACCCCACCCATCACCCCATACTCACTGGGACTATTTTCTGTGAGAAAGCAGTGTTGATGAAAACCTGAAGTAGTTGGGATTAACCCTGTGACCTATGGACCACCCTGCACAATAAAGAGTCAGAACCATACTCATTTGGATCAAGATGTGTCCTAATTCAATATCCTTCTGCACTATGATTAAGCAAATCTCTTTTTGATAACTGTCAGATCTGCAATACATGTTTCATTTTATTCCTAGATCAAATGTGAAGTGCCAGACTTGCCTGGTCAGGACCGTATCCTAGGACAGCATGTAATTATTAAAATTACCTGTCAGGTGGGTGAGGTCACTCAGGTCATAGCTTTAGAGATAGTTACCATGACCTGGAGACTAGCAATTCACAAAAACACAGGAAATAAAATTCTTGCTTCAATAGCAGTTTGTGTATCTTCTCTTTTCAACCTGAACTTGGTTCATAGGGATGAGGCTTCAACTCTACCCAAGAAAACTCCAACATAATAGCTGAAGCCTTAAATCATGGTCCAGAAGTGAAAAGGGAAGACCAGTAGCCTCCTTGCCATCTACTCTCCAGCCACAGAGACCTTGATTACAAAAATGAGAAGAAGCTCTCAGTCCAAAAAATTCTCATTTCAAGTCTCTGCTCTGGGGGGGAAAGTTTTTGGGAGGAAGGAATATACAGGACAATGTTCTGAATAGAGTGTGGAGGGGACTAGGAATCAGGAAGCCATAGATTTCAATCCTCCCTCTGAAATTTATTAGCTATGTGACCATGGAAAATTCACTTAACCTCAATTTCCTCCTTATAAAGTACCTGTAGTACTCAGAACAGGATTGTCGTGGAGTTGAAATGAGATAACATGATCATAGATTTAAAACTGGAAGGATTCTCAAAGTCCATCTAGAACAACTCTATAATTTTTCAAATGAAAAAATTGAGGCACAGAGAAGCTAAATTTCCATATTCATAGAAGAACAGAAACAGAACTCAGAACTTTAAAGGATATCATGATTTTATCATGCACAAAGCTTACATTAAAAAAAGAGTAAATTCAACATGTGAGTTTCAAAACTTTCCTTCTAGTTTGTGTATCCTGAACATCCTTCTGTTTTCTTCTGTATATTAAAAAATATTATAACCCCTCTTTCTTCTTCTTTTTGTCATCTCTATGAAGTTTACATAGAATAGAGAAATATGAAAAAGGCAGGAGGAGTTTGTTAAAGAATTAGGTAATGGAGGAGGGGTCTCATCTATGGTTAGGTGGTTAAACATTCTGGTCATGCTGCCCTTCAATTGGCTAACTCTTGTGGTCCTGTCTGTTCAAGATAGATAGTTAGATATCATGGTCCTGTCTTGGGCTAGATGGATGATGTGATTGTGATTGAATGCAAGAACACATCTGTTTCTGTGGGAATAGGTCTGGGGGCAGGACTAGGTAGAGGAAGTAGCTGGGTTCCCATCACATTGATATATCCTGCTGCTCCTGTGAAACCTATGAGTTCATGGACACACCTGCTGTTCCAGTGAGCAGTGAGGTATGTACCGAGAAGTTAGGACATTGAGGGGTGCTAGATAGGTCCAACGGACCTGCTATTCAGTGGGGTCAGGGCCTATAATGAAGTTAAAATATCAGGACTGGTGGCAGCTTTATTAGGATTCCATCAGAAGGACTCAAATATATTCATCCATAGGATTTATGACATTAAGATCTATTGACATTTTCTAGAGTCTTTTATCCTCTCTTATTGAAAATGTAAAGAAACTTCTTTATATTTAGGAGGTGAAGGAAAGTCACCCTGAGGAATGAAGTACTTTGAACAAAGTTATACTGCCATGAAATCATTTCAGCAAGACTAGAACTCAAATCACATCTTTCCTGGTCCACTGTTTATTTAACTACCACTTACAACTACCCACAAATTGTATTAATTGATGTGAGAGCTCTCTGGGATCACCTCAGGGATAAAGTTGTGGAGTTGCTCAAGGAAAGCTTTATCCTTTGATTTTCACAAATTAGAGAAGCAACATTAGAGTCTGGAGTACAGCAGTCATTATAATGAATGTTACCACTACCATAAAAAGGGTTTGAGGGGGTAGGATGGGGAAAGGTTATGTTAATTACTCAATGGGGAGGTAAGAGAGAAGGAATCTGCTAGAAGGTTTTAATTTGAAAAGCTACTTCAAAATTTGAGCAAATTCAAAGGGGAAAATTTATGACCTTCCCTATTTGTGAAAAATGGAAGTTTGAAATAAGATATGGTTTCCTTTGATTCATTGGGTCCTTGAGGCCAGGTGGTCCAATGATCAAGGAATTCAAAGGCATTAGGAATTTAATAAACCTTTTAAGGTCAATGTGTCAAAAATCAGTAATAGACCACATGCTCTTTTTTTCTAATTAACATATTAGTCAGAAAGATTGTAATTTGATGTAGAGAGATTCCCATCCCCTTCATCTCCACACACCTGTTTTATTCTTGATCACCTCCAAAGCCAGGCTATCAAGAGATTCTTGAGATATGATTGAGAACGTGGCTTTCTACTTTGTGAAAAGCTATAAAGATAGTCTAAAAAAACAGATGATGCCAGTTTCCAAGGCTTTTCAAACCAAAGGTTGGAGGTGATTTTTTTGCTCACAAAGGACACATTTGAGGCAAAGTTATGGCAAATCTGGATAGCATACTAAAAGGTAGGCATCACCTTGCCAACAAAGGTCCATAAAGTCAAAAACTATGGTTTTCTAGTAGCAATGTATGGCTATGAGCGTTGGACTTTAAGGAAAGCTGAGCACCACAGAACTGATGCTTTAAAATTGTTGTGTAAGAGAAGACTTTTGACAGCAAGAAGATCAAATCAGTCAATACTTTAAGCAATTAACTCACTGAAAGGTCAAATACTGAAGTTGAAACTTAAATACATTGGCCACAGAGAAAACAGACCTCATTGAAAAAGATGCTGATTTGGGGAGAAATTGAAGGCAAAAGGAAAAGGGGACAGAAGGTGAGAGGACTAGACAGTGTCATGGAAACAAAGAACATGAGCTTGGACAGACTTTGGAAGTTAGTAGAGGATAGAAGGTCCTGGTGTGCTATGGTCCATGGGATCACAAAGAATCAAACACAACTGAATGACTGACAAGAAGATTCAGGTAGCAGAACCAGAAGCAAGGAACCAAGGATGGTTCCTTCTTCTTCATGGAAGTCCTCTGTCCCTTTGAAGGTCTCCTATCGCTTTGCATATACTTTCTGAGACCCTTTGAATTCTTTTTATTTTTAATTTTAATTTATTTTCTTGGTTACATCATTCATTTCCACAAGATATTGAGTTACAAATTTTCTCCCCTTTTTGCCCCTACACCCCAGCCCAGAACATTGATCCCAATGTAAGGCCCCTCCCACAATCTGTTCCCTTTTATGCCCTCCTCCAACACCCCTCTAGCTTTCTAGCAGGGCAAGG
>CM053593.1:291594264-291608962 GCA_028646575.1 Pseudocheirus occidentalis
CTACAAAAATAAATAGAAATAAAGGAAGACTTAGTAAGAAAAAAATTAGCCACTTAATTAGACTATGTCAATATAATTTAAAAAACAATGCAGTTACTGAAATTACAGGTTTGGCATCATGCCAATAAGAAATTACTTTAGAGAACTAGATACAATAACCAAATTCATCCAAAAGAAAAAAAAAATCAAGACTCTCCTAGGGGAAGAAATGGGGAAAAAAAATGAGTAGTCATGACTTCATTTCAAAATATGGGTAATGAAGCATTTCTCCCATCTTTTGGCAAAGATGTGATAGACTAAGAGTACAGAACAAAACATACCATTTCAGACATGGCTAATGTATTAAAGGGGTTTGCTTGACTATGTTTGTTACAAGGGAAGGTTTCTATTTGGGGTCAAGAGGTGAAGTAATGGGAAATGATAGAGCTGTAAAGAAAAAAGATACCAATAAAACGTAAGAAAAAAAATTCACAGAAAAAGTTCACCAAATGACAAGATAATTTTATTACTGCCTTGTTAAATATAATACATATTTTTATAAAACAAAATGTAAATAATAAAGGCTTATGGTTTCATGTACAATTTTGTCCACCTTTGTATATGGTGATGTTTCTGATTGATAAGTTTATTTTAAAAAGAAAATAAGAAATTAAGTGTTGTCATTAAATACTACTATAAGATTTCTTGTTAACTTTTAAGATTTAATGTTTTTAAGAAATTACTTGGAAAAAAATGCTTTTTCTTAAAATATTAGCATTTCCAGAAAGGGCAAAAGGAAAGGATAGAATGATAGAACCATAATGAATCATACAAACCCAGGGGCCTAAATTCTGGCCTAAGAGCAAAGAGCTGTATTATCAAAATTTATCATTTTTCTAATGTAAATATAACATGTCTGAAAACACAAAAGCCAAGTTAAAAGTTGTAATACCCAGATAAAAGTGCAAAATAAAATATTCCTAGATTAATGTGGTTAGGGTTAGGGTTGCTTGAGACCCCAAAATACCAACACGCCAGTTCCTGCTGAATGAATTCAACTCAAGAGTTCTCTCAGCCAAAGAAAACCAAAGTTTATTAAAAGTTCACCATATAGGTTCTTAAGGAGCCTCAGTATCTGTGATGCTTGCATTGGGCAAGCAGGGCAGAGCAAGTCTGCTAGGTCATTTTATGGGGCTCTCACACACGGGAGCAAGAAGGTGTTTGTGGGAGAAATCTAGGGATGATCTGGAGGAGGAGTTTGGGGGAGAGTCTCTAGGAGGAGTCAGACTCCAGTAATGAGTTTGGGGAGGGTCTTCAGAAGTCAGATGAGGTCAGATGCCATTAATGAGTGATTAAGGGTGGGAAGTTGTTGGAGGCTACCTGGAGCTGACAGACAAGGGTGGACCAGGCCAGTTGAAGGGTGGAACAGGAGGATCAAGGGCAGGAAATTGCTGGACAAAGGAGGGCTAAAGACTTGGGCAGAGCCACAACTTAAGGCCCATGGCTTCAGGCAAATTCAAGAAGAGCTAAAGGGGGCTCCCAGAGCCTGCACCTCATCAAGATGATATATCAGATAGAATAAGACATTATGGTGCTGCCCTTTTCCATGTCCATGGATTACAAATTATGCTCCACTTCTTCAATTTGGACTCAAAAATAGATTTTCACATTCCTTCTTTCTTAAAATATCATACCAATATGGAGAAGTCACTTTTATTATTTTTAAAACGAACAGAAAACTTTGTTAAAATACTTCAAATGGAATAGGAATACCACAAAGGGGCAAAGATAAGTCTTTAAAGACTTTCAGAATTCGAGAGACACAATTAATTACTTCTCCCTTCTCCGCTGCCCCTAAAAGAATCAGATATATTAGATTCAGTGACATCTCCGAAATTCTGTTACTGTCTTTTATAAAATTCTATCTCTTGCTAAGATCATAGAAATAATAAGTCTATGTGAATAAACAAAAGTATTTTAGAAGATAATGGTCTTAAACCTGTCCTCATTTACTCTCAGTTTCTCTCTTTCAGATCCTAAACTTATTACAAGCTACTGAACAGGTTTCCATTATATTCTTAACTTCACTAGGGAAAGCTGTTGGCTACTATTGTAATAAGCATTTATAGCAAGTTCCAAATAATCTGAGAATAGCTTTCACAGCAAGTAGGTTTAAAATCAGGGTTCTAATGAAAAAAGAAAAAGCCTTCTCCTTCCCATGTTCAATCTGCCATAGTCACCTCCTCAAAATGTGTTGTTTTTTTTTTAAATCTTTCAGATAGAGAATATCTTCCACCTAAATTGCTTTCACTTGAGGGCATCATTTGTTTGTTTTTAAATAAAAGGATGGTTAACCTAAACTCCAGGGGTTTGAGTGAGGCATGGTACCAGATACCTCAAGGAGAAAACCTCCCATCAAACAAGTATGGGTCTTCTCTCTAGCCTCTAGGTCAGACCAAGTCTCTCATATTATAATATACCTCTTTGCATATGTATGGACCAGAATTCAAACCCCTAAATTCCATTGATTCACTTAAGTTCCATTCTTCCACCTTTGATTACACCCTTACAGGGACTCTAAAATTAACACAGTGGTAATTTTTTTTAAAGGGAGGTGGTGGTTAAAAACTAGTGAAATGTCCACCACTCACTGACCAAACGAATAGTACTTGGTTGGGTGCTGCAGAGCTTACCTAGCTATCTGTCCACTAGTGTGCTTTCTGAACAACTCTAGCATAGAGAGCAGCAATCTCTTTAGTCCCACAGGCTATTAAACAATGTGGTAGGTATAATTATTAGGCCCAAGGAAACAGACAAAAAAAGAGGGAGAAAAAGAAAGAGGAGAAAGGGGAGAAAAATGAGAGAAATGAAGGCGGTTCACAGATAGGGAGTAGTGATGTGCCACCTATATTTGCTATAGTTAAATGAGCTAACCTTGCCTTGTGTAACAATTCAGTGTTGTATTCCAACCAGTCTCCTAATGTTAATAGGCATAGTTAGAAATTAGTTATGAAACTTTTTCCACGCTCTTTTCTATTCCATTAAACTCTAAATCTCCAAACCCCACCCCCAGCCCCTTCTTTAAGATTTTTGCTTTAAAAAGGAAAGGAAACCAAAAATATAATTAGAAAGATTTATACTGGATACTGCAACAGAGATATGTGAATTTGTATCATTACCTGATAATTTGCAGCCCTTGATAGCTGCTGGTTTGCCTGCTGGATATGTACCTCGGTATTTTCTACATTGGCTTCTATGCTGTCTTTAGAAAAACACAGACATGTATACATTAATTATGCTCTCTAGATGTGTATTTTCCAGTTTGGGAGTGGTCCAAGCAGTACTCTTCACTCAACCAAGGTCACTGATATTTTCAGATTTATTCAAAGCGGATCTAAGTTTAAGGTGATCTGAGTTTCTGGTTTTCAAAATCTAATCATTATTGTTTATCATTGACACGCCTCAAGACCAATACTGACTAAAGAGTAAAACTATGATCATTTAGACTTGTAATGGAACCCTAGTTCTCACTCTATCAACCTCCAATAACTCCCATAAAATAGAATACCAAATGTGGTCATTAATATCAGGACTCGTCACCCCCTGGACCCTAACAATTCATTCTCATCTCTTTTCCATTACTCAAGTCTTTACTGAGTAGAAATGAAATAACAATTGATCCTTCCTAATGGTGATTCCTCACTCAGGACAAAGAAAATATGGACACCAAATGTAACAATTATTATTTAAGATAAAAGGAACAGGAAATTATGTCATTCATCAGGTAATCAGCCTCAAGACTAACCCTATAAATTCTTGAGATTTTTTTCAGTGTTCCTCTGAGGTTGCGAAAGGGAGCTACAGTGACTAGATTTCGTGTTTTTAAGTCACACAGCAAGAGTTAAAGTTGAACGTGACACCAAACACAAATTGGATCAGCTTTTGCATCATGCATTGAATTAAAGATTAGAGCTGGAAGTGACCTCAGCTCATTTAGTCTCATCCTCTCATTTTGCTTTTTTTTGCTTTTTTTTTTTTTGGAGGGGGGAAGGCAGGGCAATTGGGATTAAATGACTCGCCCAAGGTCACACAGCTAGTAAGTGTGTCAAATGTCTGAGGCTGAATTTGAAGTCAGATCCTCCTGACACCAGGGTAGGTGCTCTATTCACTGTGCCACTTAGCCACCCATTTTCATCACCTCATTTTGCTGATGAGGAAACCGAGTCCCCAAGAAATAAAGAGACTTGCCAAGATTTCACATATAGTGAATCCAAATACAGTGTTGTTTCTTCTCTATCATGTTACCTCTAATATATGTCTTTCATATGCTGGAAATATATTAGTTCCAGGACTTTCACAAAAGTAGCTCAATTAAAAAAAAATTTGAAGGCAACAAAAATCATTTGTTTATTTTTAAAAAGACAAAAGTAGCTTAGAAGGAAAAGGAAAAAACCCACATAAATAAAAGAATCATCTCAAAAGAAATACTGGATTAATCCACCAAATCCCAGGTTTCTCGTAGACTCTTAGCCAGGGAGACCAGAACAAGTAAATTGTTAGGTCAATTCAAATTAAGATTTGGAAGAGGGAAGGGGCTAGGAGAAGACTGACTCAGAGCTACTTAAAATCAGTTAAGACTGTGCTCTTTAAGAAGCAGCAGCAGTAGCAAAAGGCTCCTTCACTGGGTCTCCTGACATCATGATTCTTTTCGCTACTGTCAGCAATAATTACTTGTACCTCCAACAAATACAAGTTCAAAAAAAGTCTGTCCCCATACGTGCAAAGTGCTGGAACTAAACAGCACAGTCAACATAAAGTTCTGTGAGATTGAGGAATGGGGTTGATGTATGCCCCCAAGGGAGCCAAAGGAGAAGAAAAAAGTAAGACTCTGGGGAGAAACCATTTGTGAAGTCAACTTTATGATGATGCATCTAAATTGCATGTGCTTACCTATCACATCTCCTTGTTCATGAATCATCATTCCTAAATCCTTAAATATTTCATTTATATCCATAATATCAGCCTGATGGGGGAAAGATATAGCAGTTAGTTAACAGCAGAAACTAAGACCTCACACCACCCTATTACTATCATTTTGCACCACCCCCACAAAATACACATAAACACACTTTTGTGCATCAGTATATGCCTAAAATCTGTAATAACATAGATAGTTCCAGGGTAAAAGTTACTACTGTACTGAATAACTGAGAAGCTACTAATCACCAGAGCCGATTCTCCTGAGGTATGGTTTATATGTGCCATCCTACTATTTACTATGGAAAGTTTTGGGATGCTTTAATACCCATTGCTTCCTCTTTTTCTATCATTAAGTAGTTTTCCACATATCTCCAAACTCCTGCTCCCTTTATTATTTACAACAGCTACTCTATGCAAAGAAAACGAAATCCTTCCCCAGTTTCCTCACATTATGCTCTAAGTTCTATAGTACTAATTTTCCCTTTCCATTATGCTCACTGGAATGTCTATTTTGTAATAAACTAATATCACAAATTTTGAGTCCCCAAAATAAGCTTCTTTCAACAAGGGTACATTTCTGAGAACATGACAATTTTTCTGAAATAGAATAACCAGTACCCAATTCAATGAGTCACATGTGGATAAGTGAAATTGCCAGAAGAAATCTGGAAAGCACTATTGAGGAATCATAAAGTTATGGGGAAGAAATCAAGATTATAGGATCATACAGGTGGTATTTTCTTCACTACTGCCAAATGAAGACAGAAGCTTCAAGAAAGACTGGCACTTTATGAAGGGAACAGCAAGTTCAGACTATGTTGTCTGAGAACAAGATTTTGATTTCTTGACCAGGGTGTGCGACACCCTCAGATTAAAAACAAATCAGCTGCACGTTGAGGGTGGGGAAAGCGAAACTCCTGTGAAAAAGACCTAGGGTTGAATTTTTGTTTGTTTGTTTTTTGGGCATTGTAAGTTCAGTATAAATCCAAAACGTTAAAAAGTGAAGGCTGTCTTTGTTCCCAATCATAAAAGCATACTATTTAGGACAGCAGCTCTCAACCTATTTAGTCTTGGACTATCTCTACACTTTTAAAACTCAGGACTCCAAAGAGCTTTTGTTAATGTGAATTATATCTATCCGTGTTAACTATATTAATGCTAATAACTTCTCTCTGAGATTATAATAAATTTACTCTGTATATATACATCAAGGTTCTGATTTGTGTGAATAATTAAATTCCCATTGGACTTGAACCTATTGTCATATTTTAAATAATTATAACTTTGACTAATGTACATTCAAATATATGTAACCATTTCAGAGGATTCATTGTTTGCACTAATAAGGACCTATAAATATTTTGTTTGTACATAGTTGTTTGCACGATTACTCTTCCATTAGACAATGAGCTTCTTGAAGGCAGAAATTATTTTTCCTTTTCTTTGTGTCCCCAGTGATTAGCACATGGTAGGGGTCAATAAATGCTTTGTTGTCATCATTGTTTTTGGAGATGCAAAAGCAAATAATGTAGGATGTGATCTATATGGGAATTCTCTCTAAGAATATAGATTGCTGCTCATCTATGAATTAGATAAATCCTAGACGCATAGAGACTAAGTAACTCATCCAGGGTCACAAAAACAGTATCAACAGTAACATTTGAATCAAAGTCTTACTGATTCTAAGATAGATGCCTCTATTATGAATGAAGAATAAGGCAACAGTATCTATAATTATTTTAAATCAAGTGATTTTAAGTAACTGGTATATTTAAAACATAAAAGTTCATTATAGGATCATAATAATGATGAACATACTAGTTCAGATTTATATGGGCTTCCAAAGTATTTTGGGTCTAAGAGGAAGGTTACAGATCATCAAATTCCCCTTTGTATTTTACAAATGAAAAAATAGAGATGCAGAAAATAAATGGTTTGCCCAAATTCACATAGAGACTAAGGGGCAGAGATGAGATTTGAGGCCATGTCCTTTGATTCAAAGTCCAGTGCTCTTTCTATACTATTCTCTATGCCAAGTACTTTAGTTACTTATTATTAATAAAATTAAGACACCAAAATGTCTTTTGATCTCATCAATCATTACAGAGCTATAAAATGTCCCATAGGATAATCCATTTCTTTTTAATCATTTAAAGTTTTCCGAACAAGACTATTAATTTCAGTCCAGTAGGGGGCATCTCAGTTCATAAGATCCCTTCTTTGAATAGATCCAACTCAGATACAAGTTCATTTATGAAGCTTCTCCTAAGGCAGTGGTGGAGAACCTGAGGCCTTGAGGCCACATGTGGCCTTCTAAATCCTTGGAGGCCTCTGCTCTTTTGACTGAGTCTAAGTTTTATAGAATAAAGTGAAGTTTGGATTCAGTCAATGGGCTACACTTGAGTGCCTAGAGGGCCACAGGTTCTTGATTCCTATCTTAGGTCTCTCCTTATCAGAATTTCATCTTCTCCCTCTTAAAAATTCTCATAACACACCCTGGAATTCCCTTCTGGAATTCTCTCATTATAGATGTTCTACTCTCTATCATGTTTATTTATATGAATTCCTTAATCTCTACCTTGTATCCCAATTCCTACTTGATAAAATTAGCTTTTTCAGAATGAGAAACATGTAATTTTTCATTTCTACCTCCCCAATACCTAGCATAGTGTTTTTCATATACTGGGTGCTTAAAAAGTATTTGGAAACAATAACTGGGTAACTAGTAGAAGAAAAATAGATTCCACCAGAGACCACTTAGAAAATTTTTTTTGGAGGGGGGAAGGCAAGGCAGTTGGGGTTAAGTGACTTGCCCAAGGTCACACAGTTAATAAGTATGTCTAGTGTCTGAGTCTGGATTTGAACTCAGGTCTTCCTGACTTCAGGGCTGGTGCTACCTTGCTGCCCCACTTTGAAATTTTAATATTTTGTTGTACCTTAGTTAAGTTATATACATATATAAGACACCATTATGCTGAATAATTTGCAGTATCATGAGGGTATATACATACGTATATCTGTTTGTGTGTATGTAAGTAGGTATGTATATCAAGTAAGAGAAGAATTATATAGTACCAGATTAAAAGTTACTCAATGTAGATCATGTGATACTAGGGAACCACCCAGAATCCATAGACTCTCCCTTTGTATGTATTCCCCACAATTATTTTCTTGTGGCTCTAAATCACTAAGGGTTACTGTGCTCAGTTGACTGAAGAATGTCCAATAACTTGACCCTTGTTCTTTTTCCATAAATGCCCTATGGTGTTATATCTTCAGTCTAAATGCTACTTTCTTTTCTAGGAAAAACAGACCTTTTTTTTTTCCAAAAAGGAGAGATTTTAATGTCTCTACTTTAAAGGAGACTTACTTATGTTTTTCCCTGACATCATTTTGTGTTCTTTCCTCTCAACTCACTGCTCATCTTTAAGGCAAATAAACCAACCCTAGGAAGACCTTACTGCAAGTAGATCTGGCTCTTAGAGACGGGAGAGGACGCACAGCTTACTTCAAGTTGTCGAATGGAAGATTCTCTTTCTTGAATAAGGCGCAGGTCATCTTCTGTAATGTCTTCATCCTGTAGCTGAGCCTGGGGTTGGGTTTGACTAGAGAAAGATGGTGGGAAAACACAGGTTGGATTTAGGAGAAAAAAAAACAAATTAGACTAATATTTTATGTATGGAGATTTACTGGCTCAGAAAAAACTAAGGAAGTTTTTTTAACTTAATGTAAACATTAAACATTCCAAATCAATCTCTCCCCTGACTATTATACCATTTCAATCCATATTGATCTTAGTCTCATTTTTACTATTCTAAGAAGTATATTTGAATACTGAATATTTCTTCAGCATTTAATTCATTGTGGATTTGGTATATTTTTTTATTTTAAAAAAAGACCAATTAACAATTGTCACCAAAATTTATTTTGGCCATATAAATTTTCACTAAGCCCAAATACTTTTCATCCAGGTGTTTTAAAGATGATTAATTGTTTTTAAATTTTTTTCTTTAAGGAATAAATGCTCAATACTATTCTTCAATTTATTATAATTTTTGTAAGATGATACATTCAATATTTTAATTTTGATTTAAAGGGTTTCATTTCACTACAACACTTACATATTTGAGCATGTCTTTTAATTAACATAATGGCAGGGCTCTCACCTACCTTTCCCAAGACACAAGATTCCCATCTTTAGAACTATCTTCAGGAAAACCACCCTGTATAATTTAATGATAAGATGAAATGTGAAGGGGAAAAAAGAAAAGAAAAGAAAAGGAAGGAAGAAAAAGTTATAGTTATTTTACCAAAATTATGAAAGCTATTGTAAACAGATATTTAGTATTTGCTATTATAAACCAGAATTTGTTTTAAATTCACCATTCTATTAAAAGAAACACAAAAAGCTTAACTTAGCAATGTATTCATTACATATGCTATGTAGAACAAATGATAAATACTAATGTACTAAATACAGAGTACTTCCTTGAAACCATTATCTGACAATATCACTTCTATTCCTTTGCTAAGACAATTTAAAATCAGACTAACTCTGAAAATGTTTGTGGCTTTATTTTGGGTTCCTAATCAATCAAATTCTTCATGATTATATTGATTTTATTTGTATCTATATAACATCTTTACTCAATTTACTTGAAAACTTTTCATAATAATCATGTAACATGGCAGAACCCACAAAAAGACAGATTGAAACAATTTTCCAGTCCAAGACAACTTAGAAGGTTGGCCAGAAAGGTCTGTTGCACCAAGGTGAGAATGGGAACACAGTCCAGAGCAGGCTGTGCGAAGGCAGACCTGGGCTCCTGCAAACCAGAAGCAGGTGTCATGGTGACTGAATCAGTAACAGGCATGGCAGATTTCAGAACTCTCAGCTCACAGATGGTTAAAGAAATTAGACAACAGGTCAGAAGGAGATTTAAAATGGTCCCTTTGCTGGCACCAGTGGCAGGACTCTGTTGCGTTGCCTATACTTGGATCTGTGTCACAATTCTGGGTCTTAGCTCCAATGTCAGGAGGAGTACTAGCACAGCATAGCTTATAGCCCCAAGGGAACAGGAACCCTGGTCATACCCTGTGCAAAACAAATCAGTACACAGTACAGGAGAGTAGTAAAAACCCCTCTCCCTAGATCAGTGGTTCTCAACGTTCCTAATGACCCGACCTTTTATTATTGGTACGTGGGTGTATCTGCATGTGGGTAGACCCACCTGGAGATAGAGAGAGGAACCCTGTCTCGGTTCCTAAAACCATCAGAAATATGTTTTTTTCCAATGGTCTTAGGCGACTCCTGTGACCCCTGTGAAAGGGTCGTTTGACCTCCAAAGGGGTCGCAACCCACAGGTTGAGAACCGCTGCCCTAGATCATACCATCTTAGAAGAGCCATAAACTTACAGGTCCCCAGAACTGCCTCTGAAAACAGCTGCACAAAAGACCTGAAGCTTGGGACAGTGCCCCTCTGCTTGGGAAGCAGAGCCCCACTTTAGCATAGAGTTAAAAGTCAAGAAATAGGCTAGAAAATGAGCAAACAGAAAAAAAAATCTGTCATATAAAGTTACTATGGTGACAAAGAAAATGAAAAAACACACCCAGAAGACAATAAAGTCAAAATTCCTGTAACCAAAGCCTCAAAGAATAATAATCACACAACCAGAGAGGCAAATATTAGCATCATTGGTTACACGCAGAAAACACTGTGAAATTCAAGTTTTGGGTTGGATCATCTCCAAGGAGGTGCTCCACAAAGGGCAGGCTATTTGAAGAATTTTAAAATGTACTGACACAGGAACAGACATAGTAATTGTACAATGCATTCTATTCCATTGATTTTTTAATTAAGCAAGGAAGAGACAAAAATAAAAGAAGATGAAAGGCTTTTACTTTCAGGATGTGCTTAGGCTGCATACTTCCAAATTTGACAACTTGCAAAGAATAGATTCACCAAAACCTTCACCTTGCACATAGTTAAGTAATATAACTTAAGTAAATAAACATTTTCTGAACAAATGAACTTTTTGTCAAGCACAAAATGATTAAGAATTGATATACACTATAAGTAATCCTTAGAAAGGATCACAGAATTTTTATTCTAATCATGAATTTTAAGATACTTACAGAGACTCTGGAACTGGCTCTTACTCTGGCAACAAAATCTTTCTCTTTTTCTGCAGCTTGTCTTTGGACCTTCTGGAAGTTTGTTAGTGAAGTTGTGAACTCAGCAACTAGGCGATCTTTCTGTATTTTCCTTTGACGCTGCAGAAAAGAGAAATAGGTTTGCTAGAATTAAGTTGTCCAGTCTACAAGATGTGCTAACATTTTGTTTTGTTTCATTTTTCACTATTTCCATGTTCAGAATTAGTCATGTAATGAAGCAATTTTCCATGACAAAAATACAAAGTAATTTTCAAGAGGATGAAGTCATTGTTTAGTTTTGAAGTGTCCCCAACACCTAGTATATTACTTTGTATGTAGTAAGAATTTAACTCAGTGGTTCTCAACTTTCCTAATACCGTGACCCTTTAATACTCGTATGTGGATGTATCTGCATGTGGGCGGACCCGCCTGGAGACAGATAGAAGAGCAGTGTCTCAGTTCCCAAGACCATCGGAAATATGTGTTTCCCGATGGTCTTAGGCCACTCCTGTGACCCCTGTGAAAGGGGGATTTGACCCCCAAAGGGATCACAACCCACAGGGTGAGAACCACTGATTTAAATTGTGAACAAATAAATGAATGGTTTTTATTAGCATTCCCACGTGCTATACATTTCTAAGTGGTTGGATTTCTTACCGATGCTTACTATGCAGCTAGGTGTAATGTAATGCTGGATAGAATGCTGTGCCTGGAATCAGGAAAACTTAAGTTCAGATCTAGTCTTAGACACTGTCATGTGACTGTGCACATGTAGCCTCATCTGCCTAAATTTCCTCAAGTTTAAAACCAGGATAATAATAGCAAGGTTGTTTCAAGGATTCAATGAAATAATATCTCTGTAAATACTTAGCACAGTATCTGTCACGTAGTAGGCACTCTATAAATGTTATTCCCTTCCCTTTTCCTAGGCAGCAGAGTGGACAGAGTTGTGGACATGGAGTCAGGAAGATCTGAGTTCATTTTTTGCCTCAGACACTTATAAACTATTTGTTTCTGGGCAAGTTACTTAACCTCTGAGATCTCAGTTTCCTCATCTGGAAAATGAGAATAATAACTGCATCTACCTCACAGATTTATTGTGAGGATCAAATGCAATTATTTGTAAAATTCTGCAAACTTAATTTTCTATGCAAAAGCTAGTTGTTAATTTCTTGACTACCACAAAATGGTTTAAGCATCTTTTTCTTAAAGACAAGCACTCAATAACTTATCTTGGTGACACCTTCTAAAATCCACATCATATAGACAAAACAATATATATTTTCTTTTAAAATTAAAGAATGCCCTAATCTGTAAAGCTTGAATAACAAAGTGTATGGAGAACCAGGAAAAGAAGCGTCATGCATATAGTTAATTATGGATTAGGGCTACTACTTAGAAAGGGTTTTTTCTCTGTAAACTAACCTGAAACAACATTAAAAAAAACATTGGTGGCCAATGTACTATTAAAATAGATCACAACACAATTCAATAATTTATTTTATTGTAAATATATTACCAACGTGTCTAAAAGTTTTGTACCTGTTCACTTGGGGTGGTAGGCAGAGATCCAAACTCTTTTATGTACTTATCTGTTTCTTTGGCAAGTTGGTTTGTATATTGTTGCTTCTGTTGCCTAGTGAGAAAACAAAATTATTATAGCCAAAGTGTCCAGGAATACATTTAAGTCAACAAATCCACTACCCAAACCAACTCTAATTAATGATTTTCTACAAAACAACTGTTTAAAGATGGTCCTAAAAGATCGTAGAAAAATATACTATGAGGTCTATTATATGGTAAATACTGAGTGGCTATTCTGCTTAAGGTTATTAATCACTGAAAGGTGGAAATAAAAACTAGTTAGTAATCTGAGGACCATAGAATATCAGAGTGACAGGGACCTCTGAGTTCACCTAGACCAGTTCTGCCATTTTATAGATAAAGAAACTAAGGGTCAGATAGAACAAGTGACTTACCTGAGTGCAAGCATCATGTTGGTAACAAAGCCTGGACTAAAGCTAGGCCTCATGACTCATTGTCCAGTTCTCTTTTTCCTACATGATTTTCAGAGAAATTGTCTAATTTTTCATTTTATTTGTGTTATATTTTCTAATAACAAAGATTGCACTATTATCTGTATGCAGACATTGATAAAAGCAAAATATAACTTGGAAGGAAATGAGAATTCGGAAAAAAGAGCACATGGAGCTGGAGATTGGGTATTAAAAACGCACATTTAAGTAACTTTTCGGACTATAGCTGGTAGTTCTTTTTTTAAAATTAACTTTCATTTATTTTTAGTTTACATCATTTATTTCCACAAGATTTTGAGTTACAAATTCTCTCCCCATCTTTACCCTACCCACCACAACAAAAGTGATCCCACTGTATATCGCATCCCCCAATCTGCTCTCTCCTATATCCTCCCCCATCACTCCACTGACTTTCCAGTGGGGTGAGATGGATTTCCTTATCTCAATGCCTGTATATCTTAATTCCCAGTTGCATGTAAATAATAATGATACTAGTAATAATAATAGTTATATATATAGATGTACACATATGTATATCTACATACATTTAACATCTGATTATAGAACTTTAAATTCTAGATTCTTTCCCTTCCTCACGTGTCACCCACACCCACTGGAAAGATAAGCAATTCAATACAGGCTGTATATGTATAGTTACACAGAACATCTCCACAATGGACATATTGTAAAAGATTGACAATATTTCCTTCCTTCCTATCCCCCCCTCTTGTTCTATTCTCTACTTTGTCCCTGTCCCTTTAAAGAAGTGTGTGCTTCTAACAATCGCCCCCACACCTACCCTCCCCTCCATCATCCCACCTCTCATCCCCTTCCCCCCTACTCTCTTGTGTGGCAATGCTTCAAAGTATGCTTCAAAGTCCTCCACCTCATTGAATGACCATATTTTCCCCTGGAACATTATACTCAATTTTGCTAGGTAGGTGATTCTTGGTTTTAATCCTAGCTCTCTTGATCTCCAGAATATCATATTCCAGGCTCTTTGATGCCTTAATGTAGAAGCTGCCAGATCTTGGGTTATCCTGATTGTGTTTACAATGTTTTATTGAAATTGTTTCTTCTTGGCAAATTTCAATATTTTCTCCTTGATATGAGGGCTCTGGAAACTGGCTATAAAAGATCCCCAAAAGAAAACTCCTAGAAGTTTTCTTTGGGGGATCTTTTTCAAGAGGTGATTGGTGAATTATTTCAAGTTCTATTTTCCCTCTGGTTCTAAAATATCAGGGCAATTTTCCTTGAGAATTTCTTGAAGAATGCTTTCTAGGTTCTTTCTTTTTTTAGTCATGGCTTTCAGGTAGTCCAATAATTTTTAAATTGTCTCTCCTAGATCCATTTTCCAGGTCAGTGGTTGTTTCAAGGAGATATTTCACATCACCTTCTATTTTTTCATTTGTTTGGATCTGTTTAATAGTATCTTGGTTTCTCATAAAGTCATTTGCTTCCATTTACTCCTCTCTAACTCTGAAGGAATTATTCTATTTAGAATGCTTTTGAGATTCTTTTTCCATATGGCAAATTTGACTTTTTAAGG
>CM053593.1:291609462-291631215 GCA_028646575.1 Pseudocheirus occidentalis
AGCCCCACCTCCCAGCCTTGCCTCACTGAAAGCGCACCCCAGGACCACCACTCAAGACCACGATCCAGATCCAGGCCACTCAATGCAAGAGCCCTTGGCCTTGATGGATCATGTCAGCCCCCCTGCTATCTGCAGGCCGAGGGCTCTGAAGCAGCCCAGTGGGGGCCACTGTGGCTCTCAGTCGTTCCTGCTGCTACAGCCGCCTCCCCCTGCTTCCTTGCCCTGGGAGCAGTTTGGCCGGACCCGCTCTTCTCCTCCCCAGTTAGCAAAATCCACTGACCTTTCTCTTAGCCTTTTTTTCTTCTGGCTTGATAGATGTGGTAATTGTGCCTCCAGTGCAGCTGATCTGCTCTTCTATAGCCGGTTCCCCACCCGAGGCCCCAGGTCTTGACCCGGCCAGGGTTTCGGCTGCGGGTCCCAGACTGCTGGAATAGCCCTGCCTGCTGCACTGCCTGTAGCAACAGATGTTCTTTCTGTCTTTTTGGAGAGTTTTGGAGCTTGAAAATCTGTTTTGCGTCCCATTTTATGAGCTTTTTAGCGTTTTTGTGTGGGAGCTGTGGTGCTTTGCTGCTTCTATGCCACCATCTTGGCTCCGCCCCCCCCCACCTATGCTTTAAAAAATTTTTTTTAAACATTTTTATTTAAAGTTTTTGTGTTCCAAATTCTATTTCTCACTTCCTCCCTTTCCTTTCCCTGAGATAATAAGCAATTAGATATAGGTAAATGTGTGCAATTATATAAAACACTTCCATATTAGTCATTTTATACTAGAAGACTCAAAAGAAAAATGAAAAAAAAATAGTGAAAAATAGCATACCTTAAGCTATATTCAAATAATATCAGTTCTTTCTCTGGAGGCAGGTAGTATGCTTCATCATTAGTCTTTAAGGATTGTCTCAGATTTTTGTGTTGCTGAGAATAGCTAAATCATTAGGAGTCCTTCATTGAATAATATTGCTGTTACTGTGTATAAAGTCTTCCTGGTTCTGTTCACTTCACTATGCATCAGTTCATGGAAGTCTTTCCAGGTTTTCTGAAATCATTGTGTTTGGCATTTCTTATAGCACAGTAATATTTTGTCATAATCATCTACCAAAGCTTGTTTAGCCATTCTACAATTGATGAGCACCCCTCCAATTCAGTTCTTAGCTGGCACAAAAAGAGCTGCTATAAACATTTTTGCATAAGTAGGTCCTTTTACCTTTTTTTTTTAAATGTCTTTGCAACATAGACCTAGCAGAAGTATTGCTGGATCAAAAGGTATGCACAATTTTATAGCCCTTTGGGCATATTTCTGAATGACTCCCCAGAATGGTTGGATTAGTTTACAAATCTGTGTTAGTGTCCCAGTTTTCCTGCATCTCTTCCAATATCCAACATTTTTTCTTTTTTGTCATATTAGCCAATCTGATAGATGTGAGGTGGTAAATCAGAGTTGCTTTAATTTGAATTTTTCTAATCAGTAGTGATTTAGAACATTTTTATATGACTATAGATCATTTTGATTTCTTTGTCTGAAAGCTGCCTGTTCATATCCTTTGGTGATTTATCAGTTGGGGGGGGAGTGAATTGTATTTTTATAAATTTAACTCATCTTTACTTATTTGAGAAATGAGGGCTTTATTAGAGATATTTGTTGCAAAAATTTCCCCCAGTTTTCTGCTTTTCTTATAATTTTGGTTGCATTGGTTTTGTTTGTGCAAAAAACTTTAATTTTATATAATCAAAATTATCTGTTTTACATTTTATAATGCTCTGTGTATCTTCTTTGGTCTTAAATTCTTCTCTTATCCATAAATCTGACAGACAAACTGTTCCATGCTCTCTTATTTTGTTTATGATATCACTCTTTATGTGTAAATCATATATCCATTGCTACCAATCCTTTAAGTCACCTAAGCATCTTGTTAGTAACAATCAACCAATACCTTTTCTTGAACCCTTCCTAATTATTCCTTCCCTCTAAGCAATAAACTCCAAAAGTGGGGTTGCTGGGGGTTCAGTGAATAGAGCACTGGCCCTGGAGTCAGAAGGACCTGAGTTCAAATCCAGCCTCAGACACTTAACACACACCAAAAAAACTAGCTGTGTGACTTTGGGCAAGTCACTTAACCCCAATTGCCCTGCCTTGCCCCCTCCAAAAAAAAAAAATAAAGGAAAAAAAAATCTCCAAAAGTTGGCCTGATACAACATTAGAATTGGAATGTCCATTCTAGGAAGAAGTGCAGTCATCATATATAAACATCCAGTCTGTGTGACTTTCAGTGACTTTTTCCATGAAAACCTCAATTATCTATAATTTTATGTTCTGACATTGGCTTCCTACTGGACTCAGTACTGTCATGTTATAATAACTCTTATTGTTTATTTTACCTGGGTTTGTAATTCCACTGGTTTAAGAAACTCCCTCTACCAGTGCAGATCTGCATATCTAATTTATATCCTTACAAAGGTCTTTAGTAAAGTGGGAAGTTAACCAATTTGCCTTGTATGGGTCAGAGGTAAAATCTGAACCCAGAGTATTCCCGTTAGGATTGAGAGGCCAACTCGCTATCCACTATGTAGCCTCTTGTCTTAACACATAGTAACTTTAAACCTCAAAAAAAAAAATTCCTTTTTGATAACCTCTTCCCCCACCCTGAATTTCTAGAAGAAATCAAGGAACTTTAAACTGGAAGCCTGAAACAAAATTTAGATTACTCAAATGGGAGGGAAAGCAGGGCTCAGGTAAGAGTGTTGTAGTTCTGTAAAGAGCTAGATGTTTCCTTTTGAGGTTTAGTATATTAGATGGGAGCCTGTAATTCAGTTCATTTGAACGCTGGGATTTTGCAAGTCTCTACTCTTTCCCCTATTCAAGCTTACTTCTTTTTTTATCACTAAACTAATTAGGCAAGTTTTTTGAGATATAAAGATGCTAAGTTGTTTCTCCATGATAATGTCACAAGACAGATCATGGGATAGAGATAATATTGAAGGAATTGCAGTTGTTTCAATAGCAAGCTTTTAGACTATTTAACAAATGCTTCTATGTTCTTGAAAAATTTTTCTACTTGTGATTTTTTTTTCAAAATGGAATGAATTCCTCTTAAATTCATAAATTTATTATTAATTTGACTTTATCTCCAGAAAAATTTTTTTTATTTTAAAATACTGACTTCATTTAATTTGTCTTTTTTTAAAAACTATTCAATGAATCATGTTTTATAGAATAGATGGGTCTGGGGGGCGGCTAGGTGGCACAGTGAATTAGAGCACTGGCTGGCCTTGGAGTCAGGAGGACCTGATTTCAAATCCGGCCTCAGACACTAGACACACACTTACTAGTTTTGTGAGTTTGGGCAAGTTACTTAACCCCAGTTGCCCTCCAGAAAGCAAAAGTAGAATAGATGGGTCTTAAATTTAATTCAAATATTTTTTAAGCACTTTCTATGCCTGTTGCTCTTCTAGGTATTGGGAGATACAAATGCAATATAAGCAGCTTCTTTCTTCAAGATACTTACATTCTAAGGGTTTGGGGACCAGGGGATACAACCTATCAACCTATCACAAGGCAGTAAATGCAGAACAACTCAAAATAATTTAAAATGGGAGAGACTACTAATAAGGGAGTAGAAATAGGCCTTTTGTTGGAGTTGGTGCCAGAGCTGTGCTTTCAAGGAAGACAGAAACTCTATGAGGCTGAGGTGAGGAGAGAGTAACTATAATAAAAAACCCCTTTATGGAGTGTGTTTCAGGAAAAGTATAGTTAATTGTTAACAAGAACAACAACAGAGGATGGACATGTCCCATAACTTTGGGAACATAGAACTAATGCTATATTTGATCAGAATTTTGTTGCCTTTCCAAGGTGATTTTGTTTAAGTTGCTATAGTCATAGTGTATATTAATCCCCATTAAAAATAATAGTAACAACGTCATTTTTACTTCCATTCAGCTATCTAGAGGCAGGTTAGCAATTCAGTGGATGGAACACTGGGCATGGAATGAAGAAGACCTAAGTCCAAATTCAACCTCAGACACTTACTAGTTGTGTGACCCTGGACAAGTCAGTTATCCTCTGTCTTTATCAGTTTCCTCTTCCATAAAATAGAGCTAATAAGAGCTTCCAACCTCAAAGGGTTGTTATAAGGATCAAACAAGATAATATTAAAGCCCTTAGCCAGTGCCTGGCACATAATAAACACTATATAAATGCTATTCCTTTCCCTTCTCCTTAGATAAAACCCTCGGGACTTGCTCACAAAGTTTGGTGTTAGTAAAATTACTATTAAGAATGACTTGTATTTTGAGGCAACTACATGGCACAGTGGACAAAGTTCTACCCCCAAAGAAAGAAGACCTGAGTTCAAATTTTAGCTTGTTTTTGTTTGTTTGTGACCAACTTTTTATGGTCTGATTTGGGGTTTTCTTGGCAAAGACACTGGAGTGGTGTGCCATTTCATTCTCCAACTCATTTTACAGATGAGGAAATTGAGGCAAATAGGGCTAAGACTTGCCCTGGGTCACACAGCTAGTAAGTGCCTGAGGCCAGATTTGAGCTCAGATCTTTCTAACTACAGTCCTGGGATTCTATCCGCTGTGCTACCTAACTGTGTTCGCTCAATCCCTGTTTGCCTCAGTTTCCTGAACTCTATAATGGGAATAATAAAAGCAACCCATCTGTCACGGTTTTTGTGAGGACCAAACGCAATAATATCTATAAAGCGCTTGGCACAACAGAGCAGATGCCATATAAAATGCTAGGTATTATTATTATTGTTCATTTTACATATTTTTCAAAGTAGTTTCAAGGACATTTATCACCTTTAATCTACTTAACACTGTGAGAGAGGTAACAGAAGGCAGCTTATGATGGAAGAAACAAACAGAATTCAGGTGATTTGCTCAAATTATATAGTTCATAGGGAGAGCCAGGACCCATTTTACAGTAGAAAAAAAAAAAAACAACTGAGGAAGACAGAGACTGAAGTAATTTGCCCAGGGTCACGCAGCTAGTAAGTTTCTGAGGCTGAATTTGTCCTTAGGTCTCCCCGACTCCAAATCCGGTGCTCTGTCTGCTGAGTTACCTGCCTGCCTCTAGAGAGCTGACTGGAAGTAAAAATGAGGCTGTTGTTGTTATTTTTTGAATAGGGATTAATATAGTGAAAGCTAAGTCTTTTGACTCCTAACCCGGGGCTGTTGTAAATAGCAATACCAGTGGCTGAAAGCTTGCTAGAGATCTTGTCAAGGGATGGCTGACCCTCTTCGCTCTGGACTAGGGGCATTGCTCCTAACCAGAATTTCTATAGTACTTGAGGGTTTACCAAGGACCTTTTTGCTTCTGTCTTCTCATTGGATCCTCATAAATCTCTTAAGATATGGGAGATAAGATAATTAGTATGCCCTGTCCCCTTCTAGTTACTTAAAGAAACCTTCTTCTTATCTCGTGATAGACTTGCCTGGAATTTTCTAAAGACAAAGTCCTGCTTGAGTGTGTCTGTTTAAGGCCAGAGTTGGTCTGGTTGGTATTCAGGTGCAAAGGAGAGGGTGCTGTAGAAACAACTCAATGCCATTTTGGTGTGCAATATTACAATCGTACAATTACAGTATCACAATACAAAATGTATATTACAGCAAGACCTTGGTGGGAAGGAGGACAGTACACCCCGGGGATTTGATGTACTTTAGGAATAAGTGTTGGGGACTTTCATTATAGTAAGCTTTATTAGTAGCAAATGGTTGCTTTGTCAGGCAGCATGATGTTTCTTTTAGTTTTGCCACCAGGTGGCAGCAAAGACACACACAAAAGTAGTAATCAGTCTCCACCTAAACCATGTAGCATTGAACAGTATGTTCACTAAAATACTAAAAGAATCAGAGGGGAGTTAAAAGACATTTTTATGGATTATTAGATATGTGGATTTGAGTTAATCAGACTGAAATTTATATCTAAAAATAGATTCTTAACTTTTTGGGGAGTCTTAGCCCTCCCTTGTCAATCTGTTTAAGCCTATGTATTCATTCTCAGAATGTTTTGTTTAAATATATAACATGAAATACATAGGGTAACAGAGTAATACAGCTATATTGAAATAAAGATGTATTTTTTTCTGATTGAAATTTACCAGCTCCTGAAAATCTTTACATGGATACAGCTTAGGGATCTGTGAACTCCAGGTTAAGCACTCCAGTTGTACAGATAATGTTGGCTTAAAATGTGTGTGTGTGTATGTGTGTGTGTATGTACATGTATATATGTATACATACATAGACGCATTTACATACACATGTTACAAATGCTGAAATGCTTTGTGATTATAAAAATGTTCTTTCAGAAATTCCATTTATAAAGCAAATTCTTAAAATTCCTGTTGATGGAAAGGAAGTAATAATATGACTGGTACAAAATAGTGGTTTAATTAGATTTGTTGTCCTACATAAATTCATTGAAGAGCTTGTTAATGAAAAGAATCCAATGGTCAGTCCTGTAAGGTCAAGATTGTTTGTTGCTTCATGAATAAATAGGAAATTTTTTAATTTGCAAATTTGGATTTTCTTAGATTTCATTAGAATTTTCACTAATACTTTCAATAAATCTGTTCTGAAATTCATAATATCTTAGTATCAGTATCTTATGTTTGCACAGTACTTGATAGCTTACAAAATACCTTTTTCACAACAAGCCAGTGATGTGGGAAGTACAGATTTTATTGTCTCCATTTTATAGATAAACAAGCCAGGGCTCAGAGAAATCGCAACTGCCTCCTCTTCATATGGCTAGTAAATGTCAGAAATGCATCTTGACCCATCCTCAGATTTTGATTTCAGTTTTCTTTCCATAGACCAACTCTTTCAACTACCAATCTATTGTCGAGTGCTGATCTGTGACAAATTTTTACCACTAAGAAGTCTTACTTATTAAATTCTATTTATTTGTATTTTTATAATTATAAATTGTTTATAATAATTATGTAGCTATAAATATATTTATAAATTGCTCATCTCTAACAATTGTTTAATTATTTCTGCATTCTTTATTAAAATAGATTTATTTGTAATTTTCTATTTATTTTTCCTGGGCTTGTGATTTCACCAGTATAGGTAACTTCAGGTGAGGAAACTTATTTAAACAAAGTATATCTACAAGTATTCTTTACCTTTTAAGTTTAAAGAATGAATTGTCTGGCATACTTAGAGGTTAAGTGATTTGTCCAGGTAACAAACACAGTCTATGTCACTAGCAGGTGCTCTCTGCCACCGTAGTAACTTTTTATGGGCAAGATGAGTCTTCCTGATTCCAAGTCCAGTGCTCTATCCATTGAACCACCTAGCTGCCCTCGTAGCCATTTAATAAATGTTGAATTAATTTGATTAGTGTACTGCCATAGAGTTTGGTTAACAAGAAGGAACAAGCAAAGACTGGGGTGGCAAAGGAAACATCACATCCTTTTAAAGTAGTTACATGTTTTGCAAACTTTGAAGTACTATGTATTTTAGCCTTTATTGTTTTTGACCCTTTTTACTGGAAAGGAATTATATACAATCTTTATCTTGTCTGTGAGTAATGATCATTTTATAAGCCAGTACTCCAAGAAGAAAATTAATAATGTTGGGATCAAAGACTAGTTCAGAAAACTTCCGTCTTGGATCTTAGAATAGTATGGAATGGTATCTCTATAGTACAAGGGTGGCCCTAAATTATATGTGACCAGGTACCTTTTTGTATAATACAGTTCCAGTCTTTCAGGAAACAGAAAATATATTAGGGTCATAAGGAAATATGCTTAATGGGAAAACATGTGGATACATGATTTAGATATAAAGACTGATACTATAGGCAAACTAGGAGAGCAAGGAATAGTTTGCCTGTCAGATTTATGTAGAAGAGAAGGATTTATGACTAAATAAGAGATAGAATACATTATAAAATGTAAAATGGATGATTTTGATTACGTTAAATTGAAAAAATTTTGCGCAAACAAAATTAGAAGGAAAGCTGGGAAACAGTTTTTACAGCATCTCTGATAAAGGCCTCATTTCTAAAATATATAGAGAACTGAGTCAGATTTCTAAGAATACAAGTCATTCGCTGGTTGAGAAATGGTCAAAGGATATGAAGAGGCAGTTTTCAGATGAAGAAATTAAAGCTATCTGTAGTCATATAAAAATGGTCTAAATAATTTTTGATTACAGAAATGAAAATCAAAACAACTCTGAGGTACCAAACCACACCTGTCAGATTGATTAATGTGATAAAACAGGAAAATGATCAATGTTGGGGAAAATTAGAACACTAATGCATTGTTGATAGAGATGTGAACTGATCCAACCATTTTGGAGAGCATTTTAGAACTATGCCCCAAAAGCTATAAAACTGCATACCCTTTGATCCAGCAACACCACTTCTAGGGCTGTATCCAAAGAGATCATTAAAAAAAGTGAAAGGACCCACATGTATAAAAATATTTATAGCAGCTCTTTCTGTGGTGGCAAAGAATTGGAAATGGAAGGGATGCCCATCAATTGGGAAATGGTTGAACAAGTTGTGGTATATGAACATAATGGAATACTATTGTGCTATAAGAAATGATGAGCAGACCTACTTCAGAAAAACTGGAAACACCTATATGAACTGATGCTGAGTAAGGTGAGCAGAACAAGGAGAACATTGTAGACAGTAATAACCATAATGTACAATAGCTAACTTGGATAGACTTAGCTCTTTCTCTGCAGTGCAAGGATCTAAGACAGCTTCAAAAGACTCATGATGGAAAATGCTCTCCACATCCAGAGAAAAAACTTTGGAGTCTGAATGAAGATGGAAGTGCACTATTTGCTCTCTCTCTTATGTTGTCCTTGTTCTGTTTCTTCTTTGTTGTGGTTCCTCCCATTGGTTCTTATTCTTCTTTACAATATGACTAATGTGAAAATATGTTTAATATGAATGTATATGTAGGTCCTATATCAGATTGCTTGCTGTCTTTGGGAGGGAGCAGGGGAGAGAGGGGCAGAAAATTTAGAACTCAGGGTCTTATGGAAGTGAATGTTGAAAAGTAAAAATAAATAAATAAAATTTAAAAAATAGGAAAACAGGTTAAAAATAGAAAATTCTTCCCTGTGTTCAGAAAGGGAAACAAAAGTCAACTATAAAAAGGCTGATTTTTTTTAAACCGGAAAAGTAGAAATAATTAGAAATAGTTACTGTGAGCTCTATGGTGTGTGTGTGTGTGTGTGTGTGTGTGTGTGTGTGTGTGTGTGTTTCCTGCCAGTAGTCATAGTTTTTCAGTCTTTGCTTGGAAACAGAACTACTGCATCATCTTCTTTTGCCAATAAAGAAATGAAATGTAATTTGTAGAATAATTTCCAAAATTGCCTTTGGGAATTAGAATATCACCATTCCCTCTGACCTATAAGTAAATGAATAGATGATGACCATTCCAAAGTATTTAAGCTCTATAAATAAATCACTCATTTCAAAGGAAAAGGGGATACAGGATTTCTTTCTCTTAGGAGTGAGCGAAACCTCACTACTCTGAAGATGGTTTTAACAGCTTATTTCCATTTGACATTTTATTTATGCACATATATAACTGGAAGACTTGCCCTTTACTGGAGAACTGACACTCTTTTAACAGAGCTGTTGTAAGCTATAGGTACCTAAGCATAGTGCTATTTTTAACTGAAATTCTCTTAGTCTCTTTAACTTTCATAGTAAGACACAGGATGCAAAGAAGCATCAAAAGCGAAATTGCAACCCAGTAACTACTTTGGCAGGATTGGCTTATTTACACATTTTATAATCTTGGTATTAATTATGGAAGCATTACACTGTTTGCCTCAACTATAAACATTCATATTCCAATTTCCCATTAGCATAAGTTCTACATCGCTGCCCAGTAATGTCTATTTTTAGTTGTCTGAGCAAAAAAAAAATGTGAAAAAGTTGAAGAAAGTTTATAAAAAAACGTGTCTGAGCCTTCATAGTTCCAGTCTGCCATCTTTAGATTTCTATTAGGATAGAGGTATAACAAAGAAATTGAATCTAAAATGACTTGAAAATCTTTTATCCATTATTTTTAAATTCTCTCCTTATAACACAGGAGAACTGAGACACTAAAAAATAGCAAAATTGACAAGATCAAATTTCATCTCTGTCTTGTCCAATGCTAAATGACAGGACATATTTACAACTCACAGTTTTTTACATGATTCTCCAATAGCTCTGTAAGGCAGCATGAATATTACTGTCCCCATTTTAGAGATGAAGAAACAGGTTGAGTGACTAGCCACACCATAAATGGAAGGGCACTGGCAGGTTTGGAGCCTGTTTTGTATGGTTTGTGCCACCTGCTGGCTTAATTAAAAAAAAAAAATTAGTAAAATAGGGCAGGGCAGTGCTCCACCTGGAGTCAGGAAGAGCTGAGTTCAAATGCAGCTTTAGACAGTTACTAGCCATGTGACCCTAGGCAAGTTACTTAACCTGTTTGCCTCAGTTTCCTCATCTGTCAGATGCACTAAAGAAGAAAATGACAAACCAATTCAGTATCTTTGCTTAAAACCCCCAAATAGGACCATAAAGTATGCAAATGAAATGATAAACAACATAAAAATAGGGCAGTGGAATCCAGCTGTGACAGACATGAGGCAGGCTGGGAAGAGTAAAGCCTGCTTTCCTTGTCATCTGGTCACTTTGTAAAGTGTTGGAATCTCAGCAGATCTGCTGATAACTAAATGATGTATTAGGGCAGTGGAACAGTAACTAGGAATATTTATACCTGGGGCAAAATCTGATAGAAAGAGTGTGAAGGGATGGTGGTGACTTGCCTAATGTTAAATACCTAGTAAGTGAAAGATCTGGGATTTGAACCTATAGCCTCCGACCCAGTGTTCTTTTTTTCTGCTCTACTGCTTTGTTTGCGGATGTAGAAATTGCATCTTAGAGAGTTAAAGTCAAGGTCACTATCTGGTAAGTAGTTGAGCCTTGGTGATACCTATTTTTAAGTAGCTGAAGGGCTCATGGGATAAAGGGATTGAATTTATTCTGCTTTAGGCAAGAAGGTTCATTCTGTCTCCAGAAAAGCAGATTTAGGCTTGAAGAAAGGGGAAAGGAGACTTCCTAACAATTAGATCTGCACAAGTAGGTGTCAAAATTGAGGCACTGCTAGTGGTTAAAGCATTAATACACAAGACTGCAAAAAAAAAAAGGGGGGGGGACAGAAGAGGAAAGGCTCAGAATACTTAAGGAATCAGGAAGAGCACTGCATATGAACAAGAGAAAAAAGAGGTAATTGAGGGCAGCAAAATTAGATCAGGTCATTGAGGAAAATGTTCAGCAGTGTTTAATGATGCAGGAGAAATCGCTATGAAAAGTGATTTACTCACAAAGTAATGATTTTAATATTCATATAATACATAATACTCATAAAGTAATGATGATAAAACTATTGGTTTACTCATGAAGAAATCATTGGTGATCTTTGAGAAAATAGGTTCAGTAGAATGAGGGAGGGGACTGGAAGTCAAACTATTCAATGAATGATATGGATGTGGGAAGCATCAAATTGAAAAATGTGGGGCAGCCAATTGAGGCCATAGAATGGTTGAAGAACGTTCTCTCTTAGTCCCAGGAAAGAGCATTTATATAAGCAAGTAGGAAGGAAACAGTGGAAATGGAGAGTAAAGGGTGTGTGTGTGTGTGTGTGTGTGTGTGTGTGTGTGTGTCAGAGAGAGAGACAGAGAGAGACGGAGATTTTCTTCCTTTTCTTCCACCTTCCAAAAGGTGGAAGAAAATGGAATCAAGGTAGGCAGAGGAATTAGATAGGGAGTTGAATAGGAAATTGGATTCCATAAATTACAAAGTTGCTTAGAGCACTAACATTAAAGTAAAATTACTTCTGAGTAATGATTCAGGTGTAAAATCTGCCTGCTGCAATTTAGTTCATAGCTAAATTTGCATGTATTAAAAATACTAATAAAAATAGTTTTGATTCAGGATAATCTGAAGTAACATTTCGTAACTAGCAGCTGAACTATTTGTGAAATGGAGACCTCACTGAAAGAGAATTCCCAGTACAACATGGCCTTTCTACATTTATTTGATTGAATATTTCATGTGGGCTCAATATGTCATTTGTTCTATTATACAAAAAGCTTTTTAAGCTACAATAAAGCAGTATTCTATGTAAAATAATTTATTTACTTGGATCTTTTTTTCCTCATTCTTTCTAACAGCTGGGGAAATACAAAGGTCTTTGAATCAACTTGGAACACCTCAAGACTCACCTGAATTGAGGCAACAACTGTAAGTGGTTTTTTTTCCCCCTCCAACAACCAAAGAAATCCATGTTTTGGTTATTTGCAGTATATGCTATTTAGGGCTTAGTTTAAGGAGAAGTATATATGAAATGAAATACAAGCTTTTCCATTAAAATCCATTATTGTTCTTTTTTTTAAAACTGCATCATTCCAAAATTGGTTATAAAGTTTATATTTGGGAAATGTTTTAGAGTAAGCAGTCTTTTTAACAAATTATTGTGATGCCCATTTAGTAAGCCTTTGCTTTTGAAACAACTGGCTTCAGGGTCTTACAGCAGAACCACGGGCATCTTGAGCCACCTCCAGGGAAAGTTCTCATCTCATTCTAGGATTGATTTAAAGAACCATCTAGAAGATTTCTGGTAGGTTCCAGAGAAGCCCATTATGCCTGAAGGGATTGAAGGGCTCTCTCTATGTAGGCTGCTGTAGATTTGATGGGGAGAAATTAGATTTTGGGAAAGGATGTAAAGGTCAAATGGCAGCCACCTTCATATATCTTATTATTGTGATACTGCCTCACCTTACAACTACATGGTGGATTTGCTCTATGCTAGAATGTTGCTTTTGATACTAGAAGTCACCGAATTTTTAATTAGTTGGAAACATATTAAATGTGAATAATTCCGAAAGACTTTCTGGTTTAATATTATTAGTGTTTTCAAGAGAGCGAATTATATGTAGAACACTCTGAGATAGATAATGGGGAATTCATTCTGTATATATTGATATACATACTTATTCTCTTCTATATTACAATGTGAGAAAAATCAAGCGTTGCTTTTATATTTTATTCAATTCTGTAACTGATTGTATTCTGTAACTGCCTGAGCCATATTTCTTTGTGTCTAAGTTCAGAAGCTCATGAGCCCAGAAGTTGTTTTCTTCTCTTTAAGTTTTAAAAGTTTTTTCCTATAAATCTCTTAAATGAAAAGAGAACCATTAGCTCTGTACCACTAGCTGCCCTTGTGCAACTAAAAGAAATCTGTTATCCTTGAAGGGTACAGAGGGATGCTGAGGAGTCTGGTCTGTTATCTCTGAAACACTGACTGCCCTTCAGGAAAGTGTGGTCTGTTAACACTAGGACACTAACCATGCGGGTGGACACCACCAATGAGCTTTCCATAACAAGATGGAAGGAAGCATTATTGCTAGCCCTGAATTCTAGACTGCCATCCAGTCGTTTTATTTTCTATCATCTATGACACTTCAGACTTTGTAACCAATCATATTGTTTTCTATCTGTGACTTCTTGTTCTTTGTTTCCTTGTGTTCTCAACAACTATATGAAGGCTAGCAATCCCTATTTTGTGGTCTTGGCTTACTTTGGAGTCCAGGACCATTTTATTATCAACTACTAGTCTCACCAATAAAATGAACGTGCTGTGAACTTTATTGCCTCTGTTTACCTTAATTTTTAAACATAACAAATGTAAGGTCCTTATGAGTAGATGTTGTGTCCTTCATTGTAATTTTATTCCCTGTGGGCACATACTAGGCACTTAACAAATATGTATTCATTGATAGATGGATGGGGTCCAAGTCTGGGAGTCAAGATACTTGTTCCTTTTCTTTCGTGATAACTCCCGTGGATAAATAATTTCCCTCCTTTGGGCCTCAGTTCTTCATTTGTAAAATGAAATACCGAACCTCTGTGTTGCCTCCTAATTCTAATGTTCTGTGATTCTAATGAGATTTTATAGAGTTAAGATAATTTTAGAAACAATTTTTCAGAGGAATGACAATCTTAAGTAAATAAATTTTGCATTTCATAGCCAGCATAGAGACAAAGAAGTAAAATTTATAAGACAGAGAAAAAGAAGAGGATAAATACTAGTGATAAGTGTGACTTGACATTTTGACTGTCACCTGTTTCCATACTATCATCTTAAATATTTAGTAAGAGGTGACTGTGCCAGGTACCATATTAGGTGCTGGAATCACAATAAAAAAACTTCCCATCCAAAAGAAACTTAAACTTTGTTGAGAGAATACAGAATAAACATGTTGAAAATTAAATACAAAATATATTCACAGTAGACATAAGATTTTTGAGGTGGAGGTGGAGACAATGGAAAATAGTGTAAGGAAAGTTTGAATTTGAATTTTTAGATAGATAACTCACGTACAGTAGATGAAGTACTGGGCCTGGAGTCAAGAAGGTCCAAGTTCAAATCTAGCCTCTGATACTAGTTGTGTGACCGTAAGCAGGTCACTGAACCCTTTTGTCTCAGTTTCCCCATCTGTTAAAATGAGCTAGAGGAGGAAATAGCAAACCACTCCAGTATCTTTGCCAAGAAAACTCCAAATGGGGTCACGAAGAGTCAGATATGATTGAAACAACCAAACAGCAACATGAAAATAAAGTAAAATTTAACGGGAGTGATGCATTTTATGGTGAAAACTGTTTCAATGAAGTTAATAAGGAAGTCAAGTCTTGAATGTTTAGAATTGAACTTCAGGAAATCATTAATAAATTACAGGATTTTATAATTTTGTAACTTTTAAAAATTAAAAGACAAAGTCAGAATTTAAATCAAGATTAGACTTTACCCCTTCCATTCTCTTCGTGTCTACAAATCTATTGTATGCAGGTTTAAAGATGGAAGATGCTCTATCTCAAATTGGAAAGTTAGTGTTCTACATGCAATTAATTCTATTGAAATTACTCATAGTAAGCCAGCAGTTCTCTTAAGATTATTCACATTGAACATATATTCCAACTAATTAAAAATGCATTCACATCTACTGTCTAAAGCAGTATTTGGGACTGGATCAAAAAACAAATCCACCATCTAATTATAAGGTACTACAGTGCCACCCAAGTAATATGTATTCAAGCAACAAGAAATATCTGATTGTATGCTTCTTAGAAGTTGTTTAAGCAATCATTCATTTTTTTTTCTGTTAGGCTTTCTTGGCATGATTAGGAAATGCTAACAAAACTTCAGCAAGTTGATTAATATTTTCATGTAGCAACTCATCAATCACCCGTCTTGTGTTTAGTTATGCATGTGACAATGAGTAGAAATCTTTCCCAAGAATTTTTACCCCAGGGCCTTGAAATTTAATCAGAAAGTTTCTAAACTGAAAAAGAAGGAGGAAAAAGAGAACTACAGGGAGAATTCCATTAGTGATTTCCAGAAATTCATAGAAGTAAAGTTCAAATAAATTCAATAAATCCCATGAACTCATTTGTCTGTACACAGATATGTCTTGACAGGAGAAAAAAAAAGGTGAGGTTGGGAAACAGATCATAAGGCCAACAGAGAGATATGACAGATAGTGATGGTGGACTTCAGTTACCTGTACATTTACTGAACCTCGTTATAAACAATAGAATAGCTAATAATTACTTGACTTCTCTTAATGATTCTTTTTTTTTTTTTTGCTTTTTGGAAGGCATTTGGGGTTAAGTGACTTGCCCAAGGTCACATGGCTAATTTTTTTTTTTTGAGGCCGAATTTGAACTCAGGTCCTCCTGACTCCAGGGCCGGTGCTCTATTCACTGCGCCACCTAGCTGCCCCTTAATGATTCTTTTATCCTTCAAAAGATAAAAGGTTATCGACTAGGAGTAATTTTATTTTAGGTTTGATTCTCAACAAGGAGGAAATAATTGTTGGGGATGATGTTAATGATAATATGTGTGAGGAAAGAGAGCATTCCATTTTAGAATTTGTGCCGGAGAAAGAACATATACAGATATAATACAGTTACATGCACCCTAGATTATGGGAGAACAGTTTTCAAAGCATTCAAACAGAGAAAAGAAAGAGACTTTGTGCTTAATTTTTGCCAGGGACGTTAGTTTGGGAAAAATGAGAAACTCTCAAGAATGAGGAAGACATAAAGAGAAGAGAGAAATAAAAACAAATCTAAAGAGATTGGAAAAGATTCACTGAGAAATCTTTGATCATCTTGGGTAATTTTTGAGCACATACTCAGAAGATGAAAGCAATAGTAGTTAATGGAAGATGATCACAAAAGTGTGAATTAGTCCCATGATAATAGTAACAGGTTTTGTAAAGCCAAGAATGAGCTGGTAAGGAAATGTAAGGAACCAAAAGGTATTTTTAAAAAGCTATTTTTGGGGGAAAAATGAAAGAAATAGGACCACTGTTCAGGATGGATATGTCAATAACAAGTGACTAAGAGAAGAGCTGTTTCTTTTTGCTATTGCTAGTTATAAATGTGTATATGTATATGTATTTGTGTACATACATATGAGTATGTATGCACATATACATATATGCATGTGTATGTACGTGTGTGTATGTGTATATCCCTTTAAGCTTTGCAAAGCATTATCCATTTATTAACATTTAATCTTCACAAGAGCCCTGGAAGGAAGGTGCTATTATTATTTCCATTTTACAGGTGAGGAAACTGAGGCACAGAGAAGTTGAGGGACCTCATGGATAGTAAGTGTCTGAGACCAGATTTGAATTTAGGTCTTCCTGACTCCAAGTCTATCACTATATGTTGTGCCACCTAGTTTCTTTGCTAAGAAAAAAAGACTCTTTTTGCAGGAAATGACAGAACAAAGGGGGTTGATAAAGATTGACAAAGTCAAGTTACCTAGTCAAATCCACTCTCCTAAATTTCTGTTTCTGTCCATTTTCCCAGGTTCTCAGCCTTGGCATTATGCTCCACTTCTCCTTCTCCCTCACTCTGTCTATCTAATCAGTAGCTAAATCTTGCTTTTTCTAGTTCTACAATATCTGTCCCATCCAACCCCTTTTCTCTACTTACACAGCTATCACATTGCTTTTGGCCTTCTTTACCTCTTCTAGATTATTTCAGTGGTCTCCTAAATGGTCTCTCTTGTTTTGCCTCTACCTACTTTAGTCCACCTTTGACAAATACTTTGTGCGGTTTTACCCATCCCATTTCTCTACTGGATAAACTCCAGAGATTCCCTGTTTACTCTAGGATAAAATAGAATAAACTCCTCTGTTTAGCTTTTTAAAGCCCTGCACAACATGACCCCAACCTATCTATATAGCCTCATTGGAATTACTCCCCTGTCCAACCTCTGCAGTTCTACAGTCTGGCCATATTAGCTGTTTCTTTGCTCCTTACATGTAGTACTCCATCTCCCTTGTTTTGACTTTTCATTCACGCAGCTGTCCCTCATGTCTGGAATGCCTTTCCTCTTTTGCTTTGCCTCATAAAACCTCTTCCATCAAGAGAGAACTTCAACACTCCCTTTCACATAAAACCTTTCCTGTTCATTTCAACTGCTATTTTTTTTATTCTTTTCTGATGCCTCTTAATACTAGTCTCTTCCCTGTAGATTACCCATAATTTATCTTGCATATGTATTTTTTGCATGTTGTTTCCCCCAATTAGTCTGTGAACTCCTTGAGAAGAGGAGCTTTGTTTTACCTTTTTTCTTTTCTTTTTATCCCTAGCACTTAGCAGAGTGCCTGGAACTGTAGATATTTAATAAATAGTTGTTGACTGACTGACTATATTTATTCTCTTTATTATATGTGTGTGTGTTTGTTGTTTCTCTCATTAGAATGTAAATTTCCTGGAATTAGTCATTGTTTCATTCATTGTATTCATTTCCCCAGTGTTAAACATAATACCTGGCACACAGTAGGTGGTTAATTAATTATTTGTTTATTGGCCGAATTCCTCAGAAACTTGTAGAATATATTCTTAAAGGAATTGCTAATGAATCTCTAGGGAATGTGTTAAAGCCTTTTTATAGAACAAGATAGCCCAGACCAACCCCATTCCCTTGATGAGAGAATTAGATGGGAAGATCAGGGGAATGCTATGCCTAGACTTCAATAAAGCATTTGATAATATCCCAGTTAACAAGGAGGTTCCCTGGGGTCTTGGGTGCTCCCAGCCAATGTTTCAAAAACTACTTTTATACTTCCTTTGTCTAGGGTCCAGAATTCAGTCTCAGATCAATCTATCTGGGGACAAAGTTAACCCTAATTCCTCTAGGTATGCAACAAAACTGCCTTGCTTATAACAGCCCTGACTAGTATTGTTAGAGTGTGTATGTAGGAGGATTGAATTCACTCGTAACTCCCTAGTTCCACTATATTAGTTATCATCTTAAATTCTTCCCAAGGTGATTTAAGTCTTTCTCTTTACACCACAGTTAAGTTTCTTCCAAAACTGCTTGTCATATCTGAATATTTTCTATATATACATAGTTATTAACATATTCCGTATTCTACACACATATTCCACAGTTTGTATTAAAAGAAATTCTTTTCCTACTCTTTCAGACATCAAAATATTCAACAATGATGAGAAATATCTACTCTAGCAATTAATACTTTTTCTGCCTCCCGCATCCCTTCAGCACTAAACAAGTGCATATGAAAAGGGCAATACCTTAAAGGGAAAAATATCATACATTAGGCTGCATTGAGAGGAATAGCACCTCAGTAGGTAAGGGAAGGTGATAGAGACTCTGGTGTGGTTAGATTACATTTGCAACGTTATATTCCATTCTGGATACTACATCTGAGGGGATGGGGGAAGCTGATAATCTAAGAAGTTGTCTAGATAGTGAGTTGCTTTGAGATTATTCCACCTAAGGAGTAATTTAAGGAATGGGGCATTCGTTAGTTGAAGAATAGAGGTGAGAAAATTAAGGAGAGACATGATCTGTCTCTACTGGTATTTAAAGAATTATCTTGTGAAAGAGTGTTCTTGGCCCCAGAATGCAGGAAAAGAAACAATTAGGTGGTAGAAGTTTGGAGAAAAATATTTCAATTGTGTGTAAAGAAAAATGTACTAATAGAGATGTATAAAATCGGGCTGTCCTATAGTAGCTTAACTGTCATTGGTGGTTTAAAAATAAAAGATAGCCACTTCTGAGAAGTATGAGGCAGTTCCGTATAGTGGATAGATTGTTAGACTTGGAGTCAGAAAGTTGTTGTTGTTGAGTCATTTCAATCATGTCTAACTCATGATGACCCCATCTGGGGTTTTCCTGGCAGAGATAATGTATTAGTTTGCCATTTCCTTCCCAGCTCATTTTACACATGAGGAAACTGAGGCAAACAGGGTTAAGTGACTTGCCCAGGGTCACACAGCTACTAAGTGTTTGAAGCTGGATTTGAACTCAGGTCTTCCTTATTCTACGCTCTGCATTCTGTCTCTTGTGTCACCTAACTGCCCTAGTCAGGAAGAGCTGTATTCAAATCCTTCCTTTGACATTATCTGTGGGATAATAAGCAAGTCATTTAGATTCTTTGAACCTCAGTTTATTCATCCATTTAATATCAATAGTACAGCCTCTCCCAGGTACATTGAGACAATGCATATAAACTTTTTAGAAAACTTTAAAACGCATATGTCAGTTGTCATCGTTATGACCACCAAGTAACCAGTTATAGCCAATGAGAATACCTCCCTGGCACTATGGACAGCTGCTAAGGCCATAAAAAGTTACTGGGCACTCAGGAGGGTCATAACTTTGAATTTTCTAGTATTATTATGCTTTCCATTTGAGCCAGGCTAATTCAAATGCTTTAGTCTTTAAAAATGCAGAGAATGTTATAACATTGAGTCCTTGAGTACTGTAATGGTTTCCATTGGAACTACAGTCACATTCAAAATAATTTAGTCGTTAGAAATTCAGTAAACTTCCTGAATGTTTTCATTCTGGCAAATTGAACTGTGAGGTCCAAGATTTAGGAACTATTGGCCAGCTACAAGAACTACCAGCAGGAGCAAACAGGGAGCAGAGTCAAGATGGCGGCATAGAAGCAGGAGAACTCTGCAACTCCCACCATAACCACCTCAAATACCTATAAAGTATGGCTCTAAACTAATTTTAGAGTTCCAGAACCCACAAAATTAAAGAAAAACACATCTCCTGATGGAGGCAGCCCAGCAGGGGGGATGGGAAAGGCTCATTGTAGATTGCTGGGAGCCCAGCCCAGCCTGGCCTGAAACTGCAGCTTAGCCTCAGGATGGTCAGGACAAGCCACAGCTGGAGTACTCAGGAGATTGGATCACCAGCAGCTGTGGCAGTTTCCAGAATTATCAACCCATAAGAAAAAAGGACAAAGTAAAAGGTCAGTGGAACTCAGCTAAATTTGGGGGAGAAAAGCGGGTCCAGTCATCTGCCCCCAGGGCAAGAAAGCAGCAGAAGCAGCAGCCCCACAGCCACATTTACATGGCTGCTTCAGAGCTTGGGGCCAAGTGATCATTCAGAGGCTAAGTGCTCTTACATTAACTGGCCTGGATTGGGATCAAGGTCTTGGGTGGTGGTCCTGAGGTGCATTTGTCAATGAGCCAAAGCTGGTGGAGACTGTGCCTCCCATTAGCTCTGGCAGCTGCAAAAGCCCTGGTGATCTGGGACAAAGCTCTCCCCTCTGAAAGCAGAGTTCTACTGCGGCTCAAAGAACAAATTAATTGACTGGAATCATGAGCAGGCAAAGGAAGCAAACCAAGCTCAGCAATCCAACTTTTGATTCCTTTTTGGGGGACAAAAAGGATCAAAGCATGGAATAGGAGGAAGACAACACAGTCAGAACTCCTGCACCAAAAACTTCCAAAAAAAAATGAAAGCCGGGGGTGCAGAGCCAAGATGGCAGCGTAGAAGCAGCAAGGTCCTGCAGCTCCCACACTGCTACCCTAAACACCAATGAAATTATGAGCCCAGACAAAGTCTAGAACTTTCAGACTCACAAAAATACAGAAAACACATCTCTCGCTGAAGGCAGCTTGGCAGCAGGGGCTCAGCATGGTGGCCGGGAGCAGAGGCAGACCCAGCCTGAAGCCAAGACTGAGGCCAGGCCTGGGGCAGAGGAAAGGAGCCAGGTTGAGCTGAGTCAAGCCGTGCCGCAGCCAGTCTTCAGAGGAGAGAATCTATAGCCCCCAGCACCTCCACATCTGCCAAGACGTGAGGAATGGGGACGGGAGAGGGGCAGCTCGCAATGGAACAGAGACCAGCCCAGGCCAAAACCGCAGCCACGGCCAGGTCAGGCCCCAGGGCGGCCAGGAGGAGCTGAGCCTCCCAAGCCACAGCTTGAGTCTACTTCAGAGAAGATCTAAAGCACCTGCCTGAGGGGATCTTAAAATCCCGTAAACCAGGGTCAGAGACAGTTAGTGAAAGTGAAACTTTGAAAATTAATTTGGGGGAGGAAAAGCAGTTCAGACCAATCTGCCCTTGGGGCAAGGAAGCAGTGGGGAAAGGGAACTGCTGGAACTGGCAGCGGCCCCCACCAGGCTGCTTCAGAGCCCCTGGTCTGCAGACTCCTGAGAGGGGCTGAATCGATTGATCAGGGCCAAGTGCTCTTGCATTGAGTGGCCTAGATCCGGATCGTGATCTTGGGTGGTGGTCCTGGCATGCTCTTTCAGCAAGCCAAAGCTGGGGGGACTTGCAACACCCCCTAATAGCTCTGGCAGTTGGGAAAACCCCAGCGATTTGGAACAGAGCTTTCCCCCCTGGAGGCAGAGTTTCACAGAGCTAAAAA
>CM053593.1:291631715-291670415 GCA_028646575.1 Pseudocheirus occidentalis
ACACGCAAACAAAATACAAAAATAATCAACAGAAGAAAAGGCATTGTGATTATAAAAGAATAGGAAAGACTTTTTGTAGAGGGTGGGATTTCATTTAGGATTTGAAGGAAGTTAGGGTAGGCAAGAGACAGATGAAAAGAAAGAATTTAAAGGGATTCCAAGATATTTTCTAACCCAAAGTCCCAAAGTTCATGCACCTTGAATCAACACTAGACAAAAGCAATTTCTAAAATTGGCTTAATCTTAACCTAGAACATCTTGCAGTGTCTTGTTAACTCCCTATCTGGATAGAATACCTCATAGCACTTGATGCATACTAAATGAGAAATTTTTTTTCTTGGAGAATCACCTTTGAAAGGTGTCAGTCTTAGCCTCTTTTCCTGGTTGGATATATTCTCTTAGTTTGACTACATTGATGGCATTCAGTGAGAAATAATGTTATGAGGGGGGAAGTCTTGGTCCCTTATGCCTTACAAGGCCACCATGGGACTCATACATGGGTCTCATTGTTTTTTCATCTCACAATTTATTTTTTCATTTGAAATCAAGGGAATTCAGTTGGACAGCATGATCTGGTAAGTTCAAAAGGTCAGGAGAGTGAGCTATCAGAGGCCTGAATATCTAGGAGTCTGAAAGTCAACCTCTTGATGAATTTTACAGCTTATATATCCTTATCCTGAAGAGTAAGGAGTGATCTTTGACCTTTGGGACCCAAGGCAATGGTAGCTGAGAGAAGATTCTTTTAACTACAATGTCATATTTTAATATGAGCTTTGTGGGAACAATGGTATATAGAAACCATGTTAAGTCTGAGCCTGTTCTTCCCTTAAAGAACTGAACTTGCTTAGGAGAAAGAGAATAAATTTATTAGAAAATTTGGTGCAAAGTTTACTTTTAAATATAAAGTGATTTTTTTCTTTCCTTCTGAGAATAAAACTTAAAAACTTGAATGATGAACTAAATTTTCCTTTTCTGGTCATAAATTCTAATTTTTTTTCATTTTGGGGTGAAAACTTAATATTACTGTCAAACTTGAGTTAAAAAACCTTAATAAAACATATTTATAGAAAAATTACAGATTTAATCTACAAAATCATCTAAGCATTGCAAGGATCTATCTATCCAACTGTCTATCTCTGTGTGTATGTGTATATCCCTGCAATGTATATATTTATGTATATATATTTATAGCCATTGGGTTAATATCAGAGAGTTATGAAATGCCAAGTGTCTGCAATAAGATTAAATAAAAATGGACCAAAAAAACCCAACCCGGAAAATTTCAAACTTGTCTTAGAAGTCTTTTGAAATGTAATCTTTAATGAAAAGAAAAACTAATGAGAAAACATCTGTTGGAGATTGTCACATAATACTTCGTTCAGAAGAACATTGCACAATGGTGACTGATGGATCAGAGGGGCTAACTCCCTTTGAATGAGTATGATGACTAAGTCAGAGCAACATTTGACATTGGAAAACCAATATTGTTTACATTCAAGAAAATGTTTGGTCGATTGTTTTAATGAATTTAACGAGACCCACAAACATTTATATAAACTGTAGTCCATGTTCATATTGCTTTGCTTCAATTATTTTTTTTTCCAAAACTCAACAACAATCAGCACCATAAATGAATCCATATGCATAGAATAAGCAAACTGTCATTCTCCCTCATACTTCAGTTCAGATTTTTTTTCCAAGAAACACATAAATCAGAAATTCAGTGGTGGGAGGGAACTTACAGGTCTTCTATATCAATAATTTCATTTTCCACATGAAGAAATAGACTTACAGATGTTCGGTGACTTACTTAAAGATTTTTTAAAATGACAGCAGGGAAAAAGATAACACTTATAAACTAGATGAAAATAATGATGATGCAACAATTCATAATAAGTAAATAAAATTTGAATGCAGAGATTTCCTAGATTTAAATGGGTGACATAAAAGAAGGAAAGCTTAACATTGCTAACTTATCCCATTTTTAGGAGTAGAAAATAGTCATTTCACTTTTGTGGAAAACTTCTGCTGATAATGATGCAGAGTGCCAACTCACCTCTAATTAACAGTGTTATATAATTGCTTGGGGGCATTTGGGGGCACATATGATCTGCTCAAGATCACAAACTATTATTTACCAAAGGTAAGACTCGAACTCACATCTTACTGATTCTAATATTTTTCTTCTATCCATGCTGTTTCTCTTGCAGTTCAATTTGTAGTCAGTAATTTTAATGAATGGAAAAATAATCTGTAAGCCAGGAATTGAAGCCGTCTTACTTTTTCTTTGTTATACAATTTTCCACTTAAGTCAGAATGCAGAATTTGGAATGACAATTGAATATCCAAGGCATGTTTTAACGTATACCTACCATGTAGCTTTCTGAGTGACTGTCTTCTTCATTTGGTTCTCTGGGGTTCAGTGACTCCTTTCTTTCTTCTTCCCTGCAACCTTTAAAGGGAAAAAAAATCCTTCCTGTGACCCACCCAGGAATCTTTGTAGCAGGTGGATATACTGGGAGTGGCGAGTGTTAGGTTCTCTTGCCTCCTGCCTTTGTTACCACTGTCCAATGGATTGGGACTCCTTCTCATGATTAGTCTTCGAACACATAAAACTTCTTTACTTATTGTCATCAAGGGTAATCCTTCTATAATAGTTGTTTTGAGAGCAAGAAGAGGAGGACAGGGAGAAAGGAGAGAAACACACACACACACACACACACACAGAAAGACAGAGAGACAGAAAGGGAGAGACAGAGGTGGAGCAGGGAGTAGTGTGGAGAGAAAACAGACATGAAAAGAACGTAGGGGAAGTCAACATTTGGACATTTAGGTTGTGGGAGGAGGAAGAAAAATCAGTGAAAATATAAGGGATTACCGAGAAAGCTTGGCATACTGGATAAAGTTCTGCATTTGGAATTAGGATGACCTGAATTTGAATTCTGCGTCAGACATTTGCTATCTGTACAACCCAGGTCATGTCATTCAGCCTTTCTTATCATCAGCTTCCTCACCTGTAAAATGAAATAACAGCACCTGTCTTGAAGGGTTGTTGTAAGAATCTAAGGAGATAACATGAAAAGTGTTTTGAAAATCTTGTTTTCTTTTATCTTATTTTATAGATACTAGCTATAATGATGATGATGATGATGATGATAAGTGGGAGAAGAGCTCATTGTCCTAGAATCCAAGGGAAAAGAAAATTCTTTTCTAAAAAAATATTATAAACTTGAGAAACACCAGCAACCACGAACATTTTACATGCAAAGAACAGAAAAAGAAGCTTCATATATTAAACTGTGTGTTTCTATTTTGTCCACCTTGTTTTTTAAAAATAAATATAAAGATATTAAATTTGAGCTATTAGAGTTTGAAATTGAATTAAAATTTTTGGGACATGCTGTATATACTAAATTTAACACAGTGGTACATATATTGCCCCACTTGTTTGTTTCTCCATCAGAGCTTCCTTCTGGTTCCCTCTGTTTTTAATATTTTCATTGATGCATTATAATTTTTTCCTTCTTTTTTTTGGTATTACTATCAATATCCCAATTCTCCTACTCAACTCTCTTTCCTTCCAAAAAAATCCAAAAAAAGAAAACAAAAGAAAGCCCTCTAACAAATAATTGTAGCCAAGCAACACAAATTCACATATTGGCCATGTCTGAAAATCTTAATTCTCTTTCTGCAGTTTCTACCCGTCACTTTTCTGCCAAGAAGTAAAAAACACGCTTCGTCATGAGCCTTTGAGTTGTGATTAGTCATTGCATGATCAGAGTTCTTAAGTCTTTCAAAGTTGTTTTCCTTTAAAATGTGGAAGCTATTACATCAATTATTTGTCTGATGGTGTTCACTTTACTCTGTCATTTCATGAAGGCCTTCCCACTCTTCTCTGAATCTGTGCCTTTGATTATTTTGTACAGCATAATAATATTGCATTACATTCTTATCCTATAATTTTTACATCCATTCTTCAACTGATAGGCATATTCACTTTGTTTCCAATTCTTTGATAGAATAAAAAAATTCTGCCACAAATATTTTGGTACATACAGAGTCTTTCACTTTGTCTTTGATCTCTAGAGTATGTAACTAGTATTGATATCATTGGATCAAAGTATACACACAATTTAATGGCTTTCAGAGTATGATTCAGATTGTTCTCCAGAATGTTTGGGCCAAGGCAAAGGTGCACCAGCAGTGAGTGTATTAGTGTTTCTGCCTCCTTATAAGTCATCCAACAATTGTCATTTTCCCTTTTCTTGGTCATTTCTGGCAATCTGATGGGTATGTTATAGAACTTCATAATTTTTTGAATTTGCATTAATGTTTATGTGGTTATTGATTGTTTGCATTTTTCTTTGTAGATATCCTTTTTCATAGACTGTTTATCAGAAAATGACAGTTCTTATTATGAATATACATTTATAATATTAACCATCATATATATGTGTATATTTATATGTAGATGTAGATGTATGTGTGTATGTGTATATGTATATGTATATGTATATGTATGTGTATGTGTATGTGTATATATACATATATCCATTCCTTATAAGTCTTGGATATCAGATTTTTATCAAATAAATTTGCTACCATTTTTTTCTCCATTTTATTGTCTCCCTTTTAATTCTAACTGCATTAATGTTTACGCAAAAGTATTTCAATTTAATGTAACACTAACTCCTATGATTTTCTCTACACCTTATTTGTATAAGACCTTTCACCTTTCATTCATAATATTTCTTAAGAGTCATTTGACCCACTCATAAAGGTTATTTGTCTACAACAGGTCCCAAGTCATGCCCTGCTTGATCATTGTTTGAGCTCTGATTGGCTCAGAGTGAATGCAAACAGCAATTGGGGAATGGCTAAAGAAGTTGTGGTATATGAATGTAATGGAATACTATTGTACTATAAAAAATGAGGAGCAGACAGACTTCATAATAACCTGGAGAGACTTATATGCACTGATACTGAACAAGAAGAGCAGAACCAGGAGAAATTTGTACACAATTACAGACACAACCTATGTGTGATGACTAACTTTCATATAGACTGGGCTCCTCTCAGCAATGTAAGGTTATAAGACAACTCCAGAAAACTCATGAAGAAAAGAGATATTTATATCCAGAGAAAGAACTAGAGTCTATATGCAGACTGAAGCAAACTACTTGCTTTCTCTTTTTGTTGTTGTTGTTTTGTTTGGCTTCCTCTTTCTCATTGTTCACTCCATTGGTTATAATCCTTCTTTACAACCTGACTAATGTTTAATGTGAAGGTATTTGTAGATCCTATATTTGATTGCATGCCACCATGGGGGAGAGAGAGGAGGAGAGGGAGGGGAGAAAACTTGAAACTCAAGGGATTGTGGAACTGAATGTTGTAAACTAAACATAAATAAATACATTTTTAAAAAAAGAATAAAGACAAATTAAAAAGAAGTAGGAGGGAATGAGAGAACACATGCTAAGGAAGGGGTAGCTCTGAAAAGGAAAACAATAAGAGACATGTTTTCCTTCCAGAGAAAAGAACATGTTGACCACTGAAAAGATAAAAGCATGTAGAAACACCAATATACTTGGAGACTTTTTTTCTTTCTATAACAGAAGCATCACTTGAATTATTTTGATCACATAGAACCTGAACAAAAACCTGCATGCAAAAAACAGTTTGCAGAAAAGGGAGGTCTGTTATTAAATTATAGGCATAGAATGAAGATGTTAGCATCCATATGTTCTTTCCAGATATGCTCACACATTTCTGGCCTCCATGAAAACCTTATGAAAACTCTCAAAGGAATTTATGACTGCTTGATCTCCTCCCACAAGAAGAGAATGGAACTCAATAAAATTTAAGTGCCAGTATCCTCAAAAGAAAAAAGAAAAACAACCGCTAGTCTCTGATATATAATTGTAGATTGTAAAACATGTACTAACTGTTCCATTTGGTCTGACAATACTAATAAGAAAAAGTTCAGCCTTTGGCTGAAAGTTAAAAGAACACTTCTTCAAATTATCATTTTTCGGGTCATATTTGAAAACACCAAAGATGAACTAAAAACCTAGTTGAAACAATTAACAACTTTAGCAAAATCACAGGATATAAAATCGACCTACATAAATCATCATCATTTTTCTAGGCTACCAACAAAAGCCAGAAGCAGGAGATAACATAAGAAATTCCATTTATAATAACTGCAGACAATATAAAATACCTGGGACTCTATGGGCCAAGACAAAGACAGGTACATTATGAACACAGTTACAAAACATTTTTCACACAAATAAAGACAGATATAAACAATTAGTGAAATTGTAATTGCTCATGGGTATTCCAAGTCAATATAATAAAAATAACAATTGTATCTAAGTTAATTTACTTATTCATTTTCATATTAATCAAAGAACCAAAGAATTATCATATAGAGCTAGAAAAATAATAATAAAATTCATCTGGAAAAAGAAAAGGTCAAGAATACTGAAGGGTTCAATGAAAAAAATGTGAATGAAGGTGGCCTTGCAACACCAGATTTCAAACTATATTACAAAGCAGTAATCATCAAAACAATGTTACTGGCTAAGAAAGAGTGGTGGATCAATGGAATAGATTAGTTACAAGACACAGTAGCAAATGATGACAGTAATCAGTGTTTGATAAACTCAAAAATTCAAACTTTTAGGTAAGAACTTATCATTTTGCAAAGATAGTTGGGAAAACTGGAAAACAGTTTGGCAGAGACTAGGCATGGACCAACATTCCATACCACATACTAAGATAAGGTCAAAATGGATAAATAATTTAGACGTAAAGGGTGATGTTGTCATAAGTAAATTAGGTGACCATGGAAAAATATATCTGTCAGATATAGGGATAAGAGAAATGTTTATGACAAAACAAGAGATAGGAAGGGTCGTATGAACTAAAATAGATAATTTTGATTACATGAAATTAAAAAGCTTTTACACAAACAAAACTGATACAGCTAAAATTAGAAGGAAAATAGAAGACTAGAAAAATTTTTGTGGCAAATATTTCTGATAAAGGCCTTATTTCTAAAATATATTGGCAACCTACTCAAATTTATAAAAATAAGATCCATTCCCCCAGTGATAAATTGTCAAAGGATACAAACAGGCAGTTTTCAGAAGAAGGAATCAAAGCTAACAATAGTCACATAGAAAAAAATTATCTAAATCACTACTGATTAGAGAAATACAAATTAAAACTTTCTGTGGTACTACCCCACACCTATCAAATTGGTTTATATGACAGGAAAGGAAAATGACAAATGCTAGAGAAATGTGGAAAAAATGGGACACTAATGCACTGTTTCTGGAATCGTGAACTAGAGCAACAGTTCTGGAAACCAATTTGGAACTATGCCCAAAGGGCCATAAAATTGTGCAAACACTCTGATACAGCAAAACCACTACTGGATCTGTTTCCTAAATGGATAATAGAAAATTTGAAAGGATCTATTTGTGCAAAAATATTTATTGCAGCTCTTTTCATGGCAGTAAAAAATTGGAAATCAAGAGAATGCTCATCAATTAGGAAACTACTGAGCAAGTTGTTGCATATAATTGTGGTGGAATGTTATTGTGCTATAAGAAATGATGAGTAGGATGGTTTCAGAAAACCTAAGAAGACATATGAACTCATGAAAAGTGAAGTGATTGGAACCAGGATAATACACAATAACAGCAATATTGTAAGGATGATCAACTGTGAAAGACTTAGTTACTTTAATCAAGACAATGATCTAAGTCAATTCACAAGGACCCATGATGAAAATTGTTCTCTACCTCCAGAGACAAAACTAATGAACTCTGAATGCAGATCAAAGCATACTTTTTTTCAAATTGTCCTATTCTTTTGTCTCTATTTTATTTTTCAATATAGCCAATAAGCAAATATTTTGCATGATATCATGGAATAAGTAAATCAAATTGCTTGCCTTCTCAAGGAGGGAAGAGGAGTGAAAGGGAAGGAAATAACTTAGAACTCAAAATATTAAAAATGAATGTAAAATTTTGTTTCACATATAATTGGGAACTATATAGCAAAATACAAATATATTTGAAAGAGAAAATATCAACAATGTAATGCTTTGAACTATTTCATTTCTTAATTAAAAATTTAAAAACCCAATCAAAGGAACAAAAAAAAGTGTCCATAAGGATACTTTATAACCATTTCTAAAAACACAGGAAAAGGAAAATAGTAAGAATGAATAAAGAACATATAACTTTTATATGTCTTTTCAGGGGAGATCAGTAGCATTTGTGTATGAGTTCTTTCCCATATTCCTAACTTCTCAAGAGATTTAATGTTTAAAAAACAGTAAATACTATAAGCCTTTAAGAGGTGTCTAACACCTTCACTCCTTTCCTCCTTATCCAAATAAAATTGAGTAGAAAAAGATGGTCTCCTTCGCTTTGACCAGGACACAGCTGAACATTTTCTGCATTTTGAGGCACCAAAGAGATAGGAAATCTGAATCTAAAAAGCTTAAGAGTACAAGGATACAATTAAGTAACTTTTAAAGTGACAATACAATGCTCTTCACCTATTGGTATATTCTTCATTTCTACCAAGGATTCTTGACTTTTGATACATCTGGGGTGAGGGAGGGTACAAAGCTGGAGGTGATGTAGCTGATGGAAACACAGGGAGAAAATGATGAGAAAGAAGTTGATATACAAATAGAGAAGAAAACCCCCAAAGGAGTGTGACAGACCAATGAGGTTAGCCAAGGCTAACCCTTTAATAGTTATTTCTCCCTACCTCAGCTAATCCCACCCCTCTTACCACCACCACCAATCCTTCTGGGTATTGCTAGAGGAGCTGAGGCTTCAGATACTGATTGGGAGCATCCCCACCATTCCAGAATTCAAACATTCTATGTTTTACTTTCAATTTCAATTCAGCAAATATACTTTGATCTGTATGTGAGTGAATAATCCTTTGAGGCTCAATGTGATAAGAAAGAAATTAAGAGATTATAAAAATGGGGGTTAGGGCTATTGGATGTTATATATTACTGTAGGGGATATTCATAACCTTAGATAGAACATAGGCTGATACTATAAGAGAAAAACTGGGAAAATGAAACCAAATAGACCTTGTCCACACAAGCAAAGGACCTTATGAAGAGGAGGAGGGTGAAGGTCCCCTAATTCCTGTCCACCCATATGCAGTTATTCAAGCTGATAGCTCATAGCCTGAAGTGTCATCTGGTGGCTTAAGCAGAAATAGCCATTTGGCTATCCAGCCATACCTATTCTAATGTAAAACAGCTGCCCCTGAGTAGGGTGTCTTTCCATAGCACATATATAATAGGAATTGACCAATGAGAATCAAGTCCTGGGAGCTTCTTTGGTGGACCCACATGGATGTTTTGTGAGCTTTCTTCCAGACATACCTGAAATACCCCTTTCTTAACCCTACCTCTTACCCTTGAAGATATAGCACAAACATCATCTTTGGCATGATCCCCCAAAACTGCTAGTGCCTTCCACCCCATAATAACTTTTATTTAACTGCTTTGTTTATATATGGTTGTGTGTTAATTAACTTTATAGTTATTCTGTAAACATTTTACATTTATTAATCATCTTCCAACATGAGAATGTAAGCTCATTGTGAATAGGCATCATTTTGTTCTTTGTACTTGTATCCCTAATACCTATAGTACAGTGCTTGGAAGACAGTATGAAGTTCATAAATACTTGTTGCTTGATTTTTGTCCTACTGTCCGATAGACCCACATCCCACATTTTCTGGACTGATGACCCTTTTTCTTTGCTGCCTAAACCCAGTTATTTTCTGGTCTATGAGGTACTTGTATTTCCCTAACTCTTCTGGTCTGGAGAGAACAAAAAAAATGCTCTTTTGTTCTGGAGAGAACACAAAAAATGCTTCTTTCATTTTTCCAAGTGAGACACAGTAAGCTTAAAAATTGTATTCCCAAATACATTAAGTAATTAACGTTAAGCAAAATTAAACTCAAAGTCTAGTTTGGTCAAGTTTATATAGGCACAGAGGTTTCCTTTTCTTCAACCCTATTTAATCCTGTCTATTAGTCAAAACCAAATTGTCCTTTATTATCTTCTGGGAATCTTCCTTTTGTCCTTACCAAACTGATAAAGGCTTGGGTTGATGGAGAAGGCAGTTTGCCTCTGCATCCCCCTTTCTGGTGGTTGGGACAGTGAATTATCAAGGTACTATTGGACGTCCTGGACCTAGAAAACACTTTCTCATATGTCCAAGACATTATACATCAAACAAAGATGATTGTAGTGAAGAATCTCAGGTGATTACTGCTCATCTGGTTGCTGGATATAGTTGCGGGGGGTGAGAAGGATTTAGAAGCTAATTTCCCTCTGTTTAGACGGAGGAAGGAGAGAGTATATCCAGCGAAGGACAAAGGCATTCTTTATTGTCTCTGTCAAATGTACTTTACCCAATGTAGGTTGTGGTTAGATTTTTGATTATTCATCTCACTGAAGTGTCTCTGGGTTTAGCACAAGTACTCCAAATTTAAATCAGAGTAGCAGAACAAGTATAACTCTCAGGCATGTACAGTTCTTGTTCTCGTTGGCCTTGAATGACATTTGAGGATACGTATCTGAGAAAAATTTGGGCTGATATGTAGCCAAAAAAACCAGTCTGAAATAAATAGTGCTATTTATGAGAATAATTACTATTTACTCCCCATGTGCAAAGGAACCACTGTTAGAGGAAACAAGTGATTGTCATGAATTTTGCCAGAATTCTTCTGACAAAGTGAAATGTGGAACTGGAACAATGATCTGGTTCAAATCAAATATTTGTCTTTACCTCAAAAATCCAGGAAAGTGAGCAGAAAGTGTTTGTGGTGGAGGAGAGGGGGGCTTGAATTTCTGGGGATACTTGCAGATGAGTAAACTAGTCTCACGGATTTGTAAATGCTCATTAAGCAGAAAAAGGACCTTAAATATATTAGTTGGCTGGGGAAATGGTTGTTTATTATTTCCTTAGATTAACTTTAATATGCCTGGAATATGTTATAATACCATCAAATTCCAATAGCCTCTTTATGAATTATTCACTTTATGACTTGTGACAAATTTGTAACCCCTGACTTCTGCCCATAGTTCTTCTGTCACGTTGTCAGATTATTTTCCCTGTTATCTCTGTGTTTCAGGAATCCAAAGTAATGTTAGACTTGGTGTTCAGGCATTTTTTTTAGTCATATTTGACTCTCTATGACCCCATCTGGGGTTTTCTTGTTGAAGATACTGGAGTGGTTTTGCCATTTCCTTCCCCTGTTCATTTTACAGATGAGGAAAAGGAGGCAAACAGGATTAAGTGACTTGTCCAGGATCACACAGCTAGTGAGTATTTGAAAAAGGAGTCTTCCTGACTCCAGACTCAGTGCTCTAACCACTATACCACCTAGCTGCCTTTAACATTGGACTATTAAAACATAATTATGATGTCAAATTACCTCCTGCAAGAATAACCATATGAATAACTGTTTGTTTGTTTCACTTTATCATTCTTTCTACCTATTACAAAGCCCAATAGAAATTACTTCAATATTACTCTAGGCATTATCCATCCCTTACCATTAGCAGAAATGAAAGCTGGTCATATGTGTAAATATTTAGCCTGTCTACTTTAAGGACCACTAACCCAGGGCCTTACAAATAGCTCCTGGTATCCACCTACACAACTGTACCAGAATGCTTCCCAGGACAAACTGAAACAATGAGCATTTCATAGTCCTGCTTTGATTAATTTGCCTCTTGCAAATATGACTTTAGTCAATGAACTAGCAAGCCTAAAGGGAAATAAATATAGCTATAAATACATGCATACACATAGGTACATATACACATGCATGCATATATACATACATACACACATATGTATATGCATGGATTAAACAGAAAATATGATTGCCTTCTATTCTCTAAACAAATCTAAATCTTAACAATAATATTTGAGCGCAGAATTTCTTTCTCAATCTTACTTTTATAAATAACTTTAAAGAATTACTTTCATTTCTTATACTTCTCTCATCCTCTACTCATTGAGCCAGTTGTAGTAACAAAAAAATAAAAAGATAAAACAGCAATTCAGTAATACCCACCAACATATCGGCCATATCTAATAATGCATGTAATAGTCCCCAGGCTCTGAAAAAAAAGAGAGAAGCAAATGAATTAATTTTAAAACTGGGGTTGAATTTAATCATTATAATTACATAAAATTTTGTTTCACTTTCATTCTTCCTACTTACATTTATGCATATCCTTTTTGTGTTTCTTCTTACTTTACTGTGTATCAGTTTATGTAAGTTTTCCAATGTTTCTCTTAATTCTTTATATTCATTGCTTTTGGCACAGTGATATATTAATTATAATTTGTTTAACTGTTTCCCAATTGCTGATGCCTACTTAATTTCTAGTTATTAACTATGATGAAAAAGGACTGTACTTTATTTGTAGTTACAAACATTTACTTTTTTTTTTTGCTTTTTTTTATGGCAATTGGGGTTAAGTGACTTGCCCAAAGTCACACGGCTAATAACTGTGTTAAGTGTCTGAGGCTGGATTTGAATTCAGGTCCTCCTGACTCCAGGGCCAGTGCTCTATTCACTGTGCCATGTAGTCACCCCAATCGATAAGCTCTTAAAAAAGAAAAAAAAACAGTCTGTACCAAGATGGCTAACTGACTGGGAGACAAATTATTCAACATCTGCGATCCTGAAGTATTTGTTATTACAGATGTTGTAACTTTACAAACTTCACAATCATGCTTCTTGGAGGGTGTCTGTTGGTGTTGCCGGTGTCTGTCTGCAGATTGGTTACCCAGTCGTCACATCACATCAGAGTTCTCACTCTATCATTGCTGGGTACAAGGGGTCCTGTCTATGTCTGTGGAGACTGAATAGATCTTGCCACTTGCTTCAAAGGTAAAGGCTTTTTCCTTAATGACTTTTCTGTATTTGTAACTACTGGCCTAGTGCAGAGGCAAACAGCTGCTGCTGCTTCTTCAGGCAAGGAACGAGGAAAGGAAGAATCAGAGGGGTCTGAGGACCTAAGATTGGATCGGCTTGATTAGTTCACAACGACTTCAACTGGTTTGATTTGTTAAAGAAAGAAAAAAAGTGCCAATTTGTTTCTGCCTCCATTTCCTATGTGGGTATTTTTCTTCTGAACAATTTACAAACTGTAAAGTAATTCTATAAAATTAGGATAAATAGCTTTTACCTTTCAGGGTTGTTGTGGGGATAAAATGAGATAATATTTTTAGAGCCCTTTGCAAACATTAACATAGTATATAAATGTTAGTAGCAGTCATCATCGTTGTTGTCTAGCAAACTCTGGAATTTCAGACCAAAATGAATAATGGGTAAAAAATCCAATGAGTAAGTACAGTGAGCAGGTCAACATCTACCACAGAGCTAGACACAAATTCAGCCAGAAGCCCACAGGCAGTAGAAGAAAACAAAAGTCATCAAGAGCATAGAGTAAATTTCCAGTAAAACCAGTCATAGGATGTGCACAGCCTTCAGGGCTCTGTGTCTGGGGGCTACAAAAGAAGAAGGATTCCCTGAGAAATCCCTAGGATGGAAACATTGGAAATCATGGGCATTCAGAGAACAGCATGATTACAATCAGTGTGGTACTACTGTGCTCACACGGGGACATCTCAAGCCCTGGGGCTCTTAAAGCACTTAACACTTTCCTGGGACTTCAGAGAAGGCTCTGAACTTTGAGTGAAATGGGCAGGAGCTGGTTGGGCTCTGGACTCAAGATGGGAGTCAGGAGATTGGCTAGGAGACAGTTGGGCGAGGCTTTGTGGGACTGAAAATCAGCAGGCTTGGTGGGCTCAAGGATTGTTTGCACCTGGGAAGTGGTTGGTTTGGTGATCAATTACGTTGATTAGCAACCCAATTGGGGTACGATGGTATAGAAGAGCCTGCACTTCCTGTGTTGGAGGCTGCTTTCTCTCTCTTCTAATCAGCACTGAGACAGCCCAGGTGACAAATTTAAATACTATTAAAAGCTCCTTAAAACTTTTTATTTGGACTCTGTGGCCACTTTGTTAAAACTTGCCATTTCATGAGTACTTTGGACCTTAAAGATGGGAGAGATGCTAACCATGGGAGGTCAAGGTAAATACAAACCCAGGGGATGTACAATGACACCAAGCAGGGCTGACCACGCCACCTGAAAGCATAGTAAGAAATCAGAGGATTGCCCTAGCACAAAGTCCTGATTCAGAATCTGAAGCAGAGAGATGAAGAAATCAAAGAAAACACTGATGGGCATAAAAATGATTGCGAATCTAGAGATCCTCCAAGAAAAGGAGCAAGTAACTCTTCAAAAACAAAACAAAACAACAATAATAAAAAACCAACTGTAAGTGACTTTCCATAAGAACTACATGAATACCTAGGAAAAATGAAAAGAGACTTATATTAAAAATCACACACACACACACACACACACACATAAAGCTCTAGAGAAAGTATTGGAAAGAGAGTAAGCATCTTAGTAAAAGTGGCAAGCCTTATCCAAGAAATGGACTCCCTGAAAAATTAGAACAGTCAAATTAAAATCAATGGTATGAGACAGCAAGAGATGTTGGAACAGAAGAAAAAGATTAAAAAAAGAAGAAAAGGCAAAAGATTTTTAAGAAGTAGACAAAAATCTGATAGCACCTTACCTGAAAAACAAGTAAAAAGGAGATAATTTAAGAATTATTGAATTCCCTGAAAGCTACAATCCAAAAGCAAAAGCATAGACATTACCCTTAAAGAAATTATAAATGAAAACTCATTTCCAAATCCATTAGAACCAGAGGGTAGAGCAAAACTAGGAGCACTCTACTGCTCACTATCTGAACAACAACAAAAAAAAAGGAAAAAAATTCCCAGAAATGCCATAGTCAATATCCAGAACTCCCACGTCAGAAAATTTTTTTGCAAGAATCCAGAAAAAGCAGGTGAAGTACCAAAGAAATCAATCAGAGTGAAAAAAACCTGGAAGTTTCTACTGTAAATGAGAGGTCATAGAATCCAGTATTCTAAAAGGCAAAGGACTGGGTGGCTAGGTAGCATAGTGAATATAGAGCACTGGCCCTGGAGTCAGATAGACCTGTGTTCAAATCTGGCCTTAGACACATAACACTTACTAGCCATGTGACCTTGGACAAGTCACTTAACTCCAGCTGCCCTGTCTTCCCCCCTCCAAAAAACAATAAATAAATAAAAGGCTAAAGGTATAGGTTAACAACCAAGAATAACTTCCCTTGAAAAACTGAGCATAATTCTATGAGAAAAAAAAATACACCTTTAATGGAATAGAAGAGTTTCAAACCCTTGTGATGAAAACTGAGTTGGAACTTTGAAATATTAACATGTGTCCATGGACAACTAAAAAGAGCATTTATTTGAATGCTTAGAAGGAAGTTTATGGTGATTTAATGCTCACATTCCAATAGGAAAAGAGGAAGCAAATATCCCTTCAGAATCTTAATGTCTCCAAAGAATTAAGAAAAATAACACAGGGTTCCTGGAAGGTAGATTGATTATGTTCTCAGGGCTCAAAGACAGGAAAGAGAAGGGAGAGTAAAAAGAAAATCACTACTGTAGAAAGGAGAAAAGAAGAAGGGGCTAGAAATTACTGTGTTTTTTATTATTGGGTTTATGTGATAGAATATTACAAATATAGAGGAAAGGGGGAGGGAAGTAGGCATCATGTAAGCTTCACTCTTATCTGAAATGGACAAAGGAAGGTTGAACATACACACACACACAGAGTTTGGTATAGAAATATTTCAAATTCTACAGGGAAATAAGGGAGAATAATGAAGGAATAGGGGTAGTTTCAGATGAAATATGGTCCCAGGGAAGGAATAAACTTCCTGATCCCAAAGAGAAAGGGTTAAAAGAGAAAATAAAAGAAAATAAGAAAAGCTAGAATGTAAGAGGCTGTCTTGGATTATCTCTGACATTTAGGAAAGGGCTGAACAAGTTGTGAGCCCCTTCACCTGTATGAATGCAGTGAAACTTTATTGTGTCATATAAAATGAGGAAAGACATGATTTCAGAAAATCTCAGGTACTATGAACTGATGCAGAATGGAGTGAGCAGAATCAAGATAATTTATGTGGGCATGGTGACATTCTAAAGGAAAACAATTTTGAAAGATTTAGTAACTCTAATCAATTCAGTCATCAACCATGTGTCCAAAGGACCTATAATGAAATATATTACCTACTTCCTGAAAAAGAAATAGTGGACATAAGGTAAAGAGACATACATCTTTGAACAAGAGAAGTAAAAACAAGGCATAAAGATGAGAAAAAGGCTAAGACCCCAGTACTGGAGAATGGCCATAACAAGGAATGAAGAGAAGTAGAGAAACCTTTTATGGAGACAGAGAAGAAGTTACTGAGGGTTAAAAAAGAAAACCAGCATAGTACCTTGTCATGAAGGGAAAAGGAAAAATAATTTTTAAGAATTGAAGAAATTTTAAGTGGACAAATGGTACAGAGAGGAAGAGATACTTATGGGGAAAAATTCATTGAAAATAAATGTATTGGAGTGGCTAAGTGACCCAGTGTATAGAGCACCAGCCCTGGAGTCAGTAGTACCTGAGTTCAAATCCGGACTTGGACACTTAACACAAAACTAGCTGTGTGACCTTGGGCAAGTCACTTAACACCAATTGCCCTGCACTTCCCCCCTCCAAAAAGCAAAATAAATAAATAAATGGGTTATAAAAATGGAAATGGACAACTGAGAGAGCGAGAAGGAGGCTCAGCACAATGATGTTAGGTAGGCAGATTGAAGATGATTACCAGAGGACTTGGATCCCAGTTAAAGGACAGTATTTTAGTTTCTGAACTTTCAGCTAGTGGTTCTTTTGGAAATAATGACATTCTTTGGAGAGGTTTTTCTTATGTTAAAAATGAACTTTTGCCTCTTGAACGATCAGAAAACAAATTCTAGCTCGATCAAGATAAAATGAATTTTTCCATGCTGAGAAATATCCAAGGCCTATACCCTCCCTTGAAGTTACATATGGAATTCAAGGCAGTGAAAAAGGTCCAGCATCTTTGATTTCTTCAGAGCTCAAACCTTTCCCTGGATATTTTGAGGGGTAATGATAAGAGTATCAGATTTGAAGATATTCTTAAGGATCCATTGCAAAGTGAAATAATGGGAGAACCACACATGGTAGTAGAATACAAACTTGGTTTACTATAAGAAAAATATGTTGCTAGTGAAAATAAAAGAACAAAGTCCCGTTTATAACTTCTTTTTATTATGATTTGATGTGTGTAGCATTAAAAGCACTGACATTTACATAACTGTTCTTATGACTAATATGTACTATCAGTAATTTGAATTTATTTGGGTCCATGATATACTGTTGTGTAACCATATTATTTTGAGGAACTGAAGATTACAAAGTGAGGTGACAAGAATAACTGAATCTTAGCTCTTAAATGATAAGAACACATTTTTGTTGTATGTTTAGAGAGGCATCATCATAAGGTTCTTTCTGGCATAAAACAGGCGTTCTACTTAATCTCATTTTGATATATCCTCTTTTTAGCATCGACACACACTGATTTGAATATAGGCCACATCCTTAAAATAAAATCTCTTAGAAAGAAAAAAGTAACTTTTTGGAGACAAAGAGCCTTCCAACTACATAACTTTTAAGGGCTTTGCTTAGCAGAGGCAGAGACTGACACCATTCTCTTGCCACATGTCTTATGCAGCATAATTGCAAAATCCAAAGCTGACTCAAGCAGATTTGCAATTCCTATTTGAATTAGTACTTAAGTTTAAAATGTTTAACCTAAAATATTTTCACTAGCTTTTTTTTTTTACCATATTAACACAACATATAAAGCTTGGCAAGCCTCTTTGGTTGCAAAGTCACCCCTATTTCCTGGCTCTGCTAGAAGAGAGCTGCATTAAAGTTTATTTTACTTTTATTTTGCTCTAGTGACAGCAGTTACCCCTCCCGGCCAATAGAGGGTACTGACTAGTGAGCTTACTGTCAAAGATAGATTGGACCCCAAAAGGTTCCTGCCCAGGCTTCTCTTAATGGCTGTATTTTGGGCTCTCCTGGCTTAGAGTGAATGTCAATAGCAATTGTTTCTCTTTGGAACAGCAACCCTGAATGTCTTCTCCTCCCAGCTTGATTTTTTTCTTTTTTTTCTAATTAAAGGGACCATCCCTTGACTTACTTCTTAAAGAGGCCTATTCACTCCAAGAGAGTGTGTGAAAAGGCCTTGGCCTAAATTGATCAGGTTCTCCATTGCACCCTGGGTCATCTCCAGTCATCTTGATGAATATCTATCTGGTCACTGGATCCAGGTGGCTCTGGAGGAGAAAGTGAGGCTGGTGACCTGGCACAGCCCTCCCTCATTCAAAGCAAAGTCAACTGCAAGTCGCGTCATCATTTCCCTAATGCCATGGTCCTCTTTGAAAATGAAAGACAAACACAACTGTTAAAGAAAATGAAATGAAAGGATTTCATAACAAATTGAGACCAGGCCTCCTCAGTTTGGCACTGGACTCTGAATACAGGGGGAAATAAGTTTTTATGCATTAAAAGAAAACAATTAACAGGATACAACATTAGATAATCTAATTGCTAATTGGAAGAAAGATTAGAGTCTTTCTAAATTGGGAAGGGGAGAGCAAACAGGTCCAATTCTTTGAAATCAGAAAAAAAAGGCATCCCATTCCCCACTATTGTCTATTCAGTTAAGGGAACATGGAAACAGTAACTGACTAGAACAGAAATCAGTTTTCAGATAAGACATAGATTGCCTGAGATATAATTAAGAGACAACTTCTTGCATCAGTGTTTGGATCTGACAGAGTTCCTGGTCAGCATAGCCTAGGTCCTTAGTTAAGATTTTTGATTCAACAAGAAGAGGTGGTCCAAGTTCCTTCCCAGCCACTCAGGGCTAGGTTCAAACAATGCAGTAAAGATTTCTCACAATTCCTATCACTAAATAAAGTTTTCTCACAGGACAGAAATTAGATTAGGTCCATAATTGAATAGAAAGCGATTGAAGAATCAGCCTCAGAAACTCATGAGCTGCGTGATCCTGGGATTCACTATCTGTGTGACCTTGAGCAAGTCACTTAACCTCTGTTTGCATTAATCCACTGAAGACAGAAATGGCAAACCACTCTGGTATCTTTGCCAGGAAAACTACAAATGGGTCAGTAAGAGTTGGACACAAATTAACAACAGGTACATAGATGTTTAGGAGAGGAATGATAAGGTGCTGGTGGTAAATCTATACTCATGAAAATGCATCTCAAAATGACTTATTATGGTAATTCACCTTTAACACCATATGTGAGATGGGTGCAATAGATGTATTCCTCCTATCAGTTCAATATCATAGTTTACTTTTTCTAAACTTCAAGTTAATTTCTTAGCCTTGGAGCAGTGGGGTGGGAGACAGAGAAATGAATAATAGTGAATGAACTAAATGTGCTTACACAGCAAAATGAAAATGACTGGGTTAATATGCCTTAAAAAGCCTATTTCATTTCCTTTAACAGATCAAATAAACTTGTATTCCATCTTTTTTTTTTTCCTTATAAGTCCCTGGCTGGAAAAGGACTTTCACAAGCACTCTATTCTAACTCATTGGTCAAAGGTCAATATCAGTGTTATGTGATTCATAAAAAAGTAAGTGTTCTGCAAAGGGACGTCAAAAACTTTGGGTCATATTTGAAAGTCTGAGAATGGCTCTCTTTATCCCCAAAGTAACCACTCTCAACCAAGCCAGAAAAAACTGGTCTGCCTGTAATTTCCATCATCATCCTGTAAATGACAGCCTGTGTTATGTAGGGAACAAGAGGGCAGGATTTGGAGACATATGACTTGAGTTCAAATCTCTCTACTAATTTCAGCCTATGTTACCTAGGACAAATCACATCATCTCTCCAAGCTTCAGCTTTCTTGTCTGTAAAGGGCTGAGGTGTCCTAGGTGATTTTAAGATCCCATTCCAGCTCTAAATCCTAGTCAGGCTTATTATAGAGTGGAAGGTCTAATAAGAGCAGGTGAGAATTCACGTTCAGGAATTCAAGCTGCTGCTGTTGCTTCTTGAGTCTACTGGAAAGCAGAAGTAAGTTCATCCCTGGCAGTGTTTGTGTGGGGTCCTGTCATCCCATCACACTTTCCCTGTCCTTTGATCTTATTTGCCCTGAACCTCTTCACCTCTGTATTTACTGTTAATGACATGTTGGTAGTATAACAGTTGCCTTGTAACCATGTTATTGGAGTCAGCTGAGGTTAACAGGACCCCTTGCATGCTTTTAATTACAGGGATCTTAAATGGTTCTGCTGCTTTTCCATGCTACATTTTTAGACACGCTTTGTTGCACTTTGCTTCTTTCCCTCCATGCTTTTTTGCACAGTTAGGTAATTTCAGCATGAATCCTCTCCTTTCATATTTTGTGGGGCAATAGCAAGAGTTACTTTCTGGAATTCTTATTTTCAAAAGTGAATCAGATGGACATTGCTCAAAATAGAATGGATTGGTTTATTCAGAGACAGGTGTGATAGGAGAAAACCAGGGACAACCTTACTAACTTTCCATAACCTTGTCCCTAAAGGGTGGGTGGGGGGTATTTCTAGAGCGAAGGGCAGTTAAATTTCCAGACATATTAATCATTTTTTTGCTTTCTTTTTTTTTCCTCTGAGTTAAGTGACTCAAAAGCCCATCTTTTTTTAGACACTGTTATTCCACCAGTGATGATGTAAGGCTCTGAATCATGGACAATCTCAGTTGCAGAAATATTACAATTTTAGGGGACCTAGCAGGAAATTGAAAGACTCATGGTGGATGAAAGTGGTCTGCATTACATATTGCCAGTGATGCTTGGCATGTGGGTAGTGGCAAACAGACACCATCAAAAACATGTGGTAGGATGGCCATTTATTGAGTATATTGGAGGAGAGATTTCTGTTTAGGCATGTTTTGGAACTAGAGGTCCTGGAAGGTCATCTGAGGCCAATTCTGAGATTCTGTGTGCTTTGGTGTCTGAGCAATCTGATGGGAATAACATTCTAACCCTGTCTTCCCCACATATTTATGCAAATTAGTCAAGCTTTTCCTTAAAGGGCTGTTATTGAGATTTGATTAGCTCAGGTCAATAAGGTTTGGGCCATTGACTGAGGTTCCTATTAACTTGGGTACAAAATAAAACTCCAAACCAGGATATGAGGAAGTGGAGTCCCTCTCTGAGGCTGTAGACCAGCAATATGAAGATGGTATGGGAAACAGTGCTCAACATTTTATTCTGAATAGACATCCCTTACCTGTTCTGAACACTCTTCCCTTTCTATAAATAAGTAGAACTTTTTAAAAGTAATTGTAAGATGGGTTATGAATGTCTCATTTTGTTTCAGTTTTGCAATGAAACTACTGACCTGAGTCAGGACCAACTCATAACTAGAAAAAGTGATGTCTTCAACTAACAAGAGATAGACACAACAGATATCCTGTGTACTCTATTGGCATCCATGAATTATTCAAAGCACTTGAAGAAGGCCCTTAGCAGGATGTTTAGACCATCTCTGAATGAGCCCTCCAGCAAAAAGGTTAGACATTTCTGAAATGCTAATGGAAAGATAGGGGCAAGAGTCATAGGCAATGCAAGGAAATGAATGTTTCACAGTCTGCAATATCAGATCACCCCAATGATACTTTGCATCCATTGAAGCATCAAAATAATCAAATAAGCATTTCAATTGACATTCATAGGCAAGATACATCCAACTTAAATTAGATGGAGAAATCTAACTTAATTCACTTGAACTTAGTGATAAAGGAAGCAGACACCTAGTTTAAAATTTTACAAAATTTTACCAAGTCACTAGGTTATATGGATAGAATATCGGTTCTAAAATCAGAATGACCAGTATTAAAATTTGGTCATATGATCTTGGTTCAGTCACTTCACTTCTGAGTACCCCAGGGCACTCTTTAAGCATTTGCTGATCTGTGTTGGGAGTTTCCTTATTAGTATTCTTAATGCTAGTAAAATCATAGATCTCTCCATCCTTCTTTTCTCTCAATTCCCCCAAATAACTCTACATAAAGACCCAAATTCTGATTTTTTTCTAACCCAAGAAGCATTGTTTAAAGTCTTTTCTATCAATAACAGTTTGTCTGACAAGAATCTTGTGTTTCGCACACGGAAGTTCCCTAAAAGTTGATGATAGGCCCGAAACCTTTCTTTCAAATCCTTCCTGTCCCAAATTAGCTTGTTATAAAATTACAGATGTGGTCTATATCTTCTTGGAGTTACAGGGGTGAGGGAGATAAAATAGAAAGAAAGGGATTGGAAGCATGTGTATGAGGGGATGTGAAGGGGGAACCAAGAAGGTATAATAAAACATAGAAGAGGAATGGTGGCAGAGGAGGTATGAGTACAGGAATAATTTAAAAGTCCATGCATTCAAATCCAAAGAACACAAATTGTGGTTTTTTTCCCTGTGATTTCTTATATTTCACAAGTGTGAATTCTGTCTATGGCATATTCACATGAAAAAACATGTTACAAGATTTAACCTGGTATATTAAAGTAAGTTCTGGATTTCAGTCAGGAGAGAACTGGTCTTGTGCTCTGCTTCTGACACTAACTGTAAAAGCATTAACAAATTTTTTAAGCCTTCTGAATCCTAAGTTATTTAAGATCTCTCCTGTAAAATGTGTGTGTGTGTGTGTGTGTGTGTGTGTGACTATACTTGCAATACTTATTGCGCAGATTTGTTGTGAGGCTTAATAAGATGTTGCGTGTAAAGAGCTATTTTATTGTTATTATTCCTGATCTTGGTGGTCATTGACCTAAAATTAATTTCAAACAGGCAACTATTTACTTGTCTGTTCAGTACTGGATGTAGCATTTCAGGTTTAGTAGTTTAATCACTGTTTGTTTCTTGACTTTATGACTATGACTATACCCTGAAGCTTTTCTCTCCTGTAAAAAACATTCTTTCCCCACTTTTTTCCCTTTGTTTTAGTTACTCTGTACATTTAGGTGGAGGGAAAAAAACATTAAATTGAATGGAGTTTGTTCTTTCTTTGATCATGCTCAAAATAAGTAGCAACTGTCATTTCAGAAGTGAATTCAATGAAATGTGAATTTCATAACGCTCAAAAAAGAGGGTGAGGGGAACTGGGGAAGGTGAAGACTGACAGATTTGTGGTTACCTATGTTCTTACTTTTCCTTTTAATCTCATTAATATGCAGCCTGAAACACAATATGATAAATTGTTCTCTCAAAAAGTACAATATTAGGCAGCAGCTAGATGGTTCAGTGAAAAGACCACTAGCCTTGAAGTCAGGAGGACTTGAATTGAAATCTGGTCTCAGACACTAGACACTTAACCAGCTATGTGACCTTGGACAAGTCATTTAATCCCAATTGCCTTGCCTTCCCCCTTGAAAAAAAGCACAATTTCCCCCTCCCAAAATACAGTCACATATTTCAAAAGGACTAACCTTTAAAGAACTAAATAAATAAATAGAGAAATCTAGTCACAGAATTTTAGGTCTAAAAACAAATATTATGCATGATAGTTCATTATAGCAGTATGGTTTTACATTAGTACCATACAAAATTGAAAACATTTTGAAGATTTCAAGTATGTTTTCTTTTGTTTGTTTGTTTGTTTTCTATTTCAGGAATAGAAAATGTTAATGAAACAACTTTAATCATCTGTGAGAATAAGGTACTTGAAATTCTCCTGACAATTCATACCATGTTTGAAATAATTGTTGCTGATTTCAGAATGTAAAGAATATTATATTTTAACTGTTGGAATTTAAAAGGGAAATTTTCCTTTTAACTTGTAAAGTACCATACACTCAAAAATTTCATTTTGTGGTTCTGCATTGTCATCAGTTTTTCTAGCATCAAAGAGATTGACTTGGCTATGTCTGGTTAAACTCTCACATAGGATCCTTTCCTTCCCTTTAGTTCTGCATTGATGGTTTAGCCACATCCAAGGATCTAGAAGGCCTTGGACTTGAGGATGTAGATTCCCCACCCCTGAGCTAGACAATAAGGATGTATGACAACCTGTTTCTATGTAGCATCTTAAGTTTTACAATGTGTGTTTCTTACAACAATTCTGTGAAATAGGTAATATGAATATATCCATTTTATTGTTGGACTAGATCTAGAGTTAGAAGGAACTAAGATCATTTATTGCAACTTAATCATTTTCCAGTTGAGGAAACAAAGACTGAGAACTGCAAGGCTCAGTTAGCATGTATGAAAGCCTGAATTGAAACTCTTCCTTCCCAGCTCCCTTTACATCATTCTTTGTGGTAGTGGAAGATTTCCCTCCCTCAAAACCCTCACTCCACTTTCTTTTTTTTCTTAAATTTTTTTTATTTGTTTGCTTACTTTTAGTTTATAAGATTCAGTTCCACAATCCCTTGAGTTTCAAATTTTCTCCCCTCCCTCTGCTCCCTCCACCCCGACCCACATGGCAGCTTGCAATCTAGTACAGGAGCTACGAATACTTTCACATTAGACATTAGTCTAGTTGTGAAGAATGGTTGTAACTGATGGAATGAACAACGGGAAAGAGGAAACAAAACCAAACATGAAAAAGAAAGAGCAGATAGTTTGCTTCAGTCTGCATTTATACTCTGTTCTTTCTAGAACTTTCTCTGAATGTAGATATCTCTTTCCATCATGAGTCTTTTGGAGTTGTCTTATAACCTTGCATTGCTGAGAAGAATCTAGTCTATCAAAGTTCATCATCACACATACTTTTGTCTGTAATTGTGTATGTATTTCTCCTCATTCTGCTCTTTTCACTTAGCATCAGTTCATATGAGCCTCTCTAGGTAAATATGAAGTCTGTCTGCTCCTCATTTCTTATAGCACAATAGCATTCCATTACATTCATATATCACAACTTCTTTAGCCATTCCCCAATTGATGGGCATCCCTTTAATTCCCAATTTTTTGCCAGCACGAAAAGAGCTGCGATAAATATTTTTGTACATAAAGGTCTTCCTCCCACTTATACTATCTCTTTGGGATACAACCCTAGAACTCACTCCACTTTCTGTCTGCAGCTCTGGTAGGTTTGAACTCCATGGAACAAGATGCAGCCATCTCCCCTACCCCCAACTCTGCACTGGATCCTCCTTGTGTCCCCAACTTCCTCCTGCTTTTCAGCTTCCTTTCTTTTTGTTTTGTTTTGTTCTGTTTTGTTTTGCTTTTTGGAGGGGGGAAGGCAGGGCAATTGGGGTTAAGTAACTTGCCCAAGGTCACACAGCTAGTAAGTGTTAAGTGTCTCAGGGCAGATTTGAATTCAGGTCCTCCTGACTCCAGGGCCAGTGCTCTATTCACTGAACCACCTAACTGTACCATCCCCCCAGCTTCCTTACTTTTTCTAAAACAGGTCTATTTAGATATTCTATTTACTTGTCTACTAACATAAGCAATTTATATTTTTGTAAATATTCTTCCATTTCACTTAAATTGTTAAATGTCTTGGCAATAATTATCAGAACTATCTAATACTGATTAAAAATAGAACAGTAGATTAGCAGAGTAGACATAATTTACAGTGGCAATTAAATACATTAATCTTGTATTTGACAAGGGCAGAGACAAGTTTTGGGAATAATAATTCATTATTTGGTAAAAAAAAAGTTTGGAAAACTGGAAAGCAGTCTAGCAGAAATTGGTATAGACCAATATCTCACACCACTCACCAAGATAAGGTCAAAATACATAACCTAGACTTAAAGAGAGATATTACAAGAAAATTTGAAGAACATGAAACACATTATCTATGAGACTTGTGGATTGATGAACAATTTATGAATAAACAAGAGACAGAGAGCATTGTGACATATAAAATGGAATATTTCAATGACATTAAATTAAAATTTTTTTGTACAAATAAAACAAATGTAGCCAATATCATAAGGAAAGCAGAAACTTGGGGAGAAATTTTATGAACAGTTTCTCAGATAAAGTTCTCATATTTCAAATATGTAAAGAACTTTGTCAAATATGTAAGAATACAAGTCATTCCCAATTGATAAATTGTCAAAGAATATTAATAGACAGTTTTCCAATGGAGAAATCAAAACAATTTATAAGCATATGAAAAAGTGCTCTAAACCATTATTGGTTAGAGAAATGAAAATTAAAACACCCCTGAAATATCTTTTTTACAGATTGGCTAAAATGACTGAAAGAGAAAGTGATAAATGTTGAAGGGGTTGTGGAAAAACTGAGACACTAATTCATTGTTGGTGGAGTTCTGAATTGATCCAATCATTTTGGAGAGCAATGAAATGGTCGAAATGAGTAGAACCAAAAAAGCATTGTATATACAAATAGCAATATTGTGTTTTTTTTTTTGGAGGGCAGTTGGGGTTAAGTGACTTGCCCAAGGTCACATGGCTAGTTTTTTTGTGTTAAGTGTCTGAGGCCGGATTTGAACTCAGGTCCTCCTGACTCCAGGGCCGGTGCTCTATTCACTGCACCACCTAGCCTCCCCTGAAATATTGTTTTAAGAATGACTTAGAGTGAATAAATTATTTTGACTATTACAAATACCCAAATTAACTATAAAGGACGTGTGAAGAAAGATGATATCTGCATCCAGAGAAAGAACCGATAAATAGAAGTGTGTATAGAATAATTTTACACATATACCTTCTTGTGCCTAATGGTGGCCATCTCTAGGGTTGGAGGGGAGGAAAGAAAAAAGGAAAAAAGAAAAATTTACATGATAACTTTGTTGTACATTTAAAAGAAATTGCAAATTATACATAGTATGTTAGGTCTCTGATACCTCACATGGGGAGGAGACTCCTAAAGAGGGTCGTTGATACTCCACGTGAGATGGACGGGTTGAACCGGTCCTCAACTAACAGGAGTGCACGTGGTCGGTCACCTGGAGGCAGAATGAAAAGGCTGCACCTGCTTACAATAAGCAGGATAATCTCTCTGCCTTTGGGGTGAGAAACGTGGCTCCCTATGGGGAGGGCATGGCCAGCGGAGGGGCCCTAAGGGGCCCTGGAGAAAGGACTTAAATAGAGGCAACTGGGAGGCAGGGGCAGTTCGGTGGAGCCAGGCCAGTCAAGTCCAGCCAGGCCAGTCCAGTCCAGCCACACTAAGATAGAGGATGAACTCTCAATAAAAGCTAGAAGCAAGTCCTGTGTCCTGAGTTTCTCTGTGCAGCTGTTTCTCCCAGAGTGGACTGGGAGCCTGGGATGCCCGAGGCCTGCTGAGGTTGGTATAGGTAAGCCCTATACATCCTGACCCAAAAATGATAACCCTCACCTGAATAAAAAACCAGTAACAATAGTAGATTTGCAGTTTCATGTACAATTATATTTTTTATTATACATATGTTGTCTGTTATGGAAATGCTTGTTTTATTCCATAAATTAAAAGTAAAATAAATTTTTAAAAAGAAAAAGATGGCTACACTTGCACAAAATAATGAAGAGCAAAATGAGCAGAACCAAGAGAACAGTATATGTGGTAACAGCAACGTCATTTTAAGAACAACTTTGAGTGACTAATTTTACATTTTTTAAATTTTACTTTAAAATTATGAAATAAAATGAGCCATTTTGGCTATTTTACATATCTGAGTTAACTATAAAGAACATATGAAGGAAGATACTATGTGCATCCAGACAAAGAAGTCATAAATAGAAATATGTATAGAACAATTTTACATATGTGTGTGTGTATACACACATTTGTGTTTAATGTAGCCATCTCTATGATGAAGGAAGGGGAAAAAAAGAAAAAATACACAGTAATTTTATATGTATATTTGGAATAGGAAGTTGTACATAATTGTTTTGTAGTTTCATATATAAATTTTTTAAGTCTACTATTATAGAATATTTTTTGTTCCATAAATTAAAAATTAAATTAACAAACATTTTGAAAATCTAAAAGATGGGACCTATGGAAATATTGGGACACTAATGCATTGTTGGTAGAGTTGTGAATTGATGCAGTCATTTTGGAGAGCAATTTGGAACTATGTATAAAGGGCAAATACATACAATTGTGCAAATACATATCCTTTGATCCAGCAATGCTAGCGGTAGGTCTGTCTCCCAAAGAAATCATAAAAAAAGGAAAAGAACCCACATGTACAAAAATATTTATAGTAACTCTTTTTGTGGTGGTAATGAATTGGAAGTTGAGGGGATACCCATCAATTTGGGAATAGCTGAATAAGTTGTGGTATATGATTATGATGGAATACTATTGTGCTATGAAAAATAAGGAGCAGGATGCTTTCAGGAAAAACTTTCTTATAAGTGAAGACATATGAATTCATGAAAAGTGAAGCGAGTAGAACCAAGATAATACGCAATAACAGCAATATTTTAAGAATGATCAACTGTGTGTCGCTTAGCTATTCTCAGCCATACAATAATCCAAAGCAATTCCAAAGGACTCATGGTTAAAAAAAATGCTTTCCACTTTCAGAGAAAGAATAAATTGAGTCTGAATGCAGATCAAAGCATACTTTTTAAATTTTAGTTTTCTTGCTTTTTTTTTTGGTCTGTTTCCTTTTGCAACATGGCTAATATGGAAATGTTTTCCATTACTACACATGTATAATTTATATAAAATCATTTGCCTTCTCAAGCATGAGTGAGGAGTGGGAAAGAAGGATAGAATTTGGAACTCAAAATTTAAAGAAAAATTAATGTTAAATATCAATTTTACATGCAATTGAGGAAAAGTAAAAGTAAAAGGATGTGATGGAAAGGCCCAGATGTCATGCTGGTAAAAGTGCTTTGCAATATCCAAAGAGAGATACAATCCACTCTCTTCTTTCTTTTTAACCTTGAGCCCAACTCATTGTTCATCTATATTTTCTGTCCCAGATAAACATTGTTAGACAAGCTCTCCAGGGTGTCCTTTCATATTCAAGGTGGAACATTGGATAGAGTACATATAGAGTCAGAAAGATTCAAGTTCAAGTCCTGGCTCCCATACTCCTTAACTGTGTAACCCAACACAAGTCATTTAATTTTTCTGTGCCTATTTTCTCCACTGTATAATAGCAACAGTAATAACATCTACTTCACAGTGTTGTTGTGGGGATCAAATGAGTTAAATACAGAAACCACTTTATAAACCTTAAAGCACTATATAAATGCTACTTATAATTGTTAATGTTATCAGCATCCACTGATATTCACAATAAACATTCTTTTTTTTTGTCTTTTTGGAGGTGGGAAGGCAAGGCAATTGGGGTTAAGTGACTTACTCAAGGTCACACAGCTAGTAAGTATTGTGTCTGAGGCTGGATTTGAACTCAGGTCCTCTTGACTCCAGGGCTGGTGCTCTATTCACTGTACCACCTACCTGCCCCATAACATTCTTTATGCATTTGTACTCTTTCCAGTCTGGAGAGACAGGTCAAACCCATTCGAGTGATTACAAATTTCTTCTAGGAGGTTCTCTAAAGTCTTGGAGACACAATATCATACATAAACAGAATTTGGAGCACTTCCCCATCCACAGGGAATACTTTCTCAACCTGAACTACATGCCGGATCTTCTTTATTGTAATAGTGAAAGCATTTGGAGAGACTCATGTCTCCACAAAATCCCCCTGTTTTGTCCTTCATTTGATAATGATTATTGTTTCATCTTCCATAGAATTTTGAATGATTTTAATATATACGTGGGAGACAATTCCCTGCAACACAACCTTCAAGTCAATGTTTTATTCTACTAAGCTGATTTAAAAAAATACATATTCAATAAACATAATGGGATCTCATATTTTCATTTTTAATTTTTTTTAATTTTTTTGCTTTTTGGAGGAGGGAGGCCAGGACAGTTGAGGTTAAGTGACTTGCCCAAGGTTGCACGGCTAGTAAGTGTTAAGTGTCTGAGATTGGATTTGAACTCAGGTCCTCCTGACTCCAGGGCTGGTGCTCTATTCACTGTGCCACCTAGCCACCCCAATCTCATATTTTCTATAGCTTTTCAGTCAATTGTGAGATGAAAAAGATAGGATCCATTATTGCAAAACATCTTTAAAAGCCTGCTTATTCCCTAATGCCTATATCAAAGGTACCCTCAACTGTTGTCATAAAGACAGGATAATAGGCACATAGGTTGGTAGGTGTTGATATTTTATTGGTCACCTTTTGTGGGAATCAATAAAGTCTTGATTTTTTTTCTTGCTTTTGGTGTCTTTTCTTCCTCTAGATAACTTGTAAATTGGTTCTTCAGTGCCTTCTCATTTTCACCTCCATCATGGAATGAGCATGCACACACACACACACACGCACACACACACACACACACACTAATGTGGCTGCTTTTCTTTTCTTTGTCATTTTTTTCTAGCCATCTTTTTCTTCCTTTGCCAGCACCTCAAGGTTGGTAATATTAGGGTCCAAGTATGATAGCATCAATTTTCTGGAGAAAAAAAGTTTGTTATAATAATTTTTTGCACACTATTTTAATTTTTCTCCTGTTTTATAGTCCTTTTTCCATTTTCATCCTTGAATAAACTTGGAATGACCTTCCTTAGTTGAATACCTGGCCTATCTTTTTTCCAACTGGTTTTACCCCCTACTACATCTCTCTGCTTTATGAAATAATATTACTTATATTCATTCTCCATCATTTTCCATATGAATTTTCTGATGAATTTATGCTTTAACTTCATGATGCCTTTTAAAGTAATCTTTCTACATTTGATAATGAAGGCAAATATCTATAAAAAAGGTAATTTCTAGGAAATTTTTTGTCTCCTTGCAGTAATTAGTTTATAGTGGTTTAACCTTCTGGATGAAATTATGTTGGTGACCCTGTAGTTTCTGTTTTCCATTTCCAATTAATGTTTACTTTCAATAGCTTATTTAAATCATTTGGTGTTAGATCTTCTTAATATACTTTAAACATTTTTCACTACTATACTTTATTTTATTATAATTCCGATTTTTAGCTATGATGGATTGATGTTCTGAATGTACACAGATGGCAGATTCAAGAATAACGCGCATCTTTTCCTATCTGTTAAAATAGAGTCAGTTTAATTCTTTGTAATGTTGTTTGGTTCTTGACACATACAGAAAACTCAATTTCTTCTTTTTATTTAATAGTGTTTTATTGTTTCTAATTATATGTAAAGACTTTTTCAGAATTAATTTTTGAAAGATTTTGAGTTCCAAGTTTTTCTTTCTCCCTTTTTCCTTCCCTCATTTCCCTCCCCAAGAGAGCAAGCAGTCTGATATAGGTTACACTTGTACAATCATTTAAACCATTTCTACATTAGTCATGTTGTGAAAGAAATAGAACAAAAGAACAAAAAATTTTAAAAAGCAAAAGAAAAGTGAAAATAGTATGCTTCAATCTGCATTCAGACTCCTTCCATTCTCTAGATGTGGATAGCAGTTTCCCTCATGAGGCTTTTGCAATTGTCTTAGATCATTTATTGTTGAGAAGAGGTAAGTTAATCATAGTTGATTATCACCCAATGATACTTTTACTGTGTACAATGTTCTACTGGTTCTGCTCACTTCACTCACCATCAGCTCAAGTAAGTCTTTCAAGGTTTTTCTGAAATATGCCTGCTGATCATTTCTTATAGTACAACAGCAATCCATTTATATACCATATTCATATATATATACATACCATATACAATCATACATACAACCATATACATACCATATACCATATACAAATACCATATACATACCATATACAATCCATTTATGTACCATAACTTACTCGACCAGTCCTCAATTGGGCAATTAGGCATCCCCTCAATTTCCAATTCTTTGCCACAACAAAAAGAGATGCTATATTTTTATATGTGTAGGTCCTTTTCCATTTTATTTGATCTCTTTAGGATACAGACCTAGTAGTGGTATTGCTGGATCAAAGGGTATATACACAGTTTGATTGCCCTTTGGGCATAGTTCCAAATTGCACTCCAAAATGGTTTGATCGATTCACAGCTCTACTAACAATGCATTAGTATCCCACTTTTCCACAGCTTTTCCAACACTTGTCATTTTCCCTTTCTGTCATATTAGTCTTATGTGTCTTCTTTTGAAGAAAACATTTGTGATATAGAAACATGAAATGTCTTTGTAATGCACAAGTCTTTGGCCTCTCTCTTTTCTTTCACCTGAACCATACTTTGCCACATAGTTCTCTCTGTTTTCACTTTTCCTGATGTGAAGTCACCCAGTATCTGAGTATTTGTTGATTTGCTTTGGAGGATCTCATCAGAGATTCAAGAATTCGTAATGCTTCATAGAGTTTCTCTACCATTGCATCCTCTGTAACTGATGCTGGTACATAAACCGCACATATTTTCATGGAGCTTTTTTGTTATTGCAAATACTTATAATTCGCATAACAGTATGTGATGGCCAAATGTTCCTTGAAATTATATTTCTTGTAACATTGGGGCATATAATTAAGCCCACTCTGCCAATTATTTTCTTTGTCTTTTCAGGGAGTCAGCCATCCTTCCATTTAGCTTCAATTTCCTTCTGTTTTTTTTTCCGGTTTTGTTTATAGCAAGAACGTCATAAATTATATGATTCAGTTGCTTCAGCATTAGGTATATTCAGTCATTGGATAAGGATTTCACATTGAGCACATCCAACAGTTAAATTCAAGTTTGCTGATGATCTAAAATCTGTGATTCTTAACACACTCTGCTTCCTTTCCCACCCTCCTTCTGCGCCTGGCATAGACCACTCATCTGAGACAAGGCAGAGCTGTTCTCCCCCCACCCCACCTCTGTGGACTGACTCCTCCCCTCAGCCTCCCACCCCCTCCATCTCACCTGCCCTGCACTTCCCTGTTAGCTTAGTCTAGTGAGATGTTCAGCTCAGTCCCAGCTCCCGCCCTTTTCACTGGTGAACCCCAATCTTTCTTCCCCGGCAGATTTGCGCTTGCTCTTCTCAGTGGCTGAGGCTCAAGCAGGCTACCCAGCCATCTCCTCTTGACCTGACTTTTGCGGTTTGGGGTTCATTCAGAGGATCTTGTGCTGGACCCTGTTGGCCCCCACCAGCCTGGGAACAAAGCTAACCTGGTTGGGTTTTTATAAATGTCTTGATCTGGCTTTGTGCGCCTGCTGTGTGTTCCTTTTGATTTTGTAGGGGAGTTGAAGGGTTCTGGGAGGAGGGGGATCTAGCACAAGGAAACAGCACACAACTGAGATCCATTGTAAATATTTCCCCCACAAAAGTCCTAATCTGATACCGCATCGTGGTCAAGAGGTAACCCCGGGTTCTTAAAGGTTATGCCAGTGGAAAAGCACTGGAATATTCTACTACACTAGAAATTCTTTGAGAATGAGCCCTGAAAACAGAAAAAGTCTATTTTCTGAAAATCAGTCTATGGGATCGTGGAGAGGTATGTCATCTGTAGGCTGGTCACTTTATTGATGGCAATCCACGAAATAGGAGGACAAAATAAAACAATACATATGTATGTATATAGTAATATACATATATGCATATAGAAATAGAAATATATACATGTGCATATATAGAGATATATATGCACATCTATAGATATATGTATACATATGCATATATATATACCTATAATATTTTACCTATTTTTCTTAGAGAATAATTAATTTCAGTCCCTTCTTAAGCTGACAATATAACTACATTTAATTTGCCTTTGTTTGATATATATAATTAACATTTATTCAGAAATTACATGTTAGAAAGCTTTATATATAGATAATTAAAGAAAAAATTCTACATTATTCTCAATTGGTCAGCATTAATTGCTATTTCTTTGAGGAACATATTAGCCTAAGGATATTGACAAAGCTTAGTTGTCATACAATTTAAAGGGATAAAAAGAGGAAGAACTGGGGGACTAGCAAGCAAACTAGTGTGTGTTTGTGGGAGAAAGGTCAAAGTTACAGCAGTGATGGGGAGAGGAAGATACCTTTTTTTTTGGACACAGATCTTCTCATCTTTCCCACGGGTGAATTTACCACTTAAGGGACTGGTTCTTTGGTCCAAAGAAATGCTTTGCTAACAAAGTATTATTTTAGCTATAGTAGTACATTAATTTCTGTAGTAGTATTGGAGACGAAGAGGGGGATAATGTTTTCTTTATTACAGTCATTCATCTTATATTGCAAACACAAAATGTTGTTTATATTTCTACCTATAAACAGATTATTGTGACTGTGTGACAGTAAAGAAATAAAAACACTGTAGTGAAGTCGGTAAAAAAAAAAGACAAATCTTTTTTTAAGCCAATTTGATTGATTGTCAATCAAAATACTCAGACTTGTTTGTGCCCAACACATATTTCAAATTACCTTGATGATTACCTTTACTTGAGTACTAACTAGTGTCGCAGAATTACTCAGCAATTTAAAGAAAATGTGCTCACTATAATTTTCTCCCTAATCCTTTACAGCTGAGAATTCCAGAGACTGATTTTAGACTTGAAAAAGAGATTCTTTATCTATTTGTTTTCAGTTTGTTAGGCCATTCTCATTTCACTTTATAATTATAATTATAATATTATTTCACTTATTCCATCCTACATAGCACTTCATCTCCTTCTGTGAACTGGGAAGTGGATCAGATAGCTATTATTTTTTACCCCACAGGAATAGCTTCATTGCTTTGACTCTAAGACTCTAAGAAAAAGAAAAAAAATAGGAAAATATGACTCATTTTGCTTCTTACTCTTACCACCATTTCAACAGTATGTTGAATTCGTAAGCTTTAAGGTCCAAGAAATAAATGCCACTATATGGTCTTGGAAATGCTCAGCTCAGAGCAAAATTAATAGCATAGAATTTTGGAACTTTATGTCAAAGAACTTCCAAACTCATTATTCCTAACAGGAAGACTATTAACTGTTGCTTTCCTTTTAGGCCCTGAAATGTTTGTTTACTTTTTAAAGTTTTTCATGGCCTCCTACTAAGAAAGGTTTAATGATGAGAAATTTTAGCCTTCAATGGGTCAAAAGTAAACATTATCATCTTTTTGTGCATAAAAATCATTGCTTTGATGATGACATTATACATGAGGCTAACTCTGCGATATTTTAATGCTGTTAAGCCCAGTACAATTAAATTAATGTGGATAGAAGTGCAAGGATCAAAAATATTTGGTCAGTTGGGGCAATACAGACAGTCTAGATAATTTGCTTTAAAAATCATTTTTCCTAAATTATCAAATCATTTGGGGGCAATAACACCATTTTGGCTCTAAATTACAGCTGTATAAACTCAACATAATGATTCAATTTGGAGTTTTTGACATGGAGCATACCTAGGGTTTAAATCTGGAGTTAAGAGTGATAGGGGAAAGGTACATAACAATTTAGGGAACAGGTTTATGAGCCTATGAGCTATCCTTGACCTCATGCTTTAGCTTAAAAAAAAATCTAACATATATAAAAGACTTTCCTGAGTTCTCTTCAACACATCTGCTAAGATATTTCATATTTAACTTTTCAAAAATGGCTAAATTAATTCCTCCTGGTTTGAGCCTGTCTTTGTAACATCTCTCTAGTTATTTAAGTACCAAAGATTTTGATTGAGTTTTTTAAATTAGCATTTACTTTTTTCTACTCCATTCTTTGTGACTGCCTATTGTAATGAACCCTTTAAACTTTTCCTAAAATTACTAGGTCTAGAATCACTTGGATTAATGATCCTTTCAAAGAACTCACTGGGTTTAATTTGAATTCAGTTTTGGATTGCTACTTGAGGTGCATTTTGACTAAAAAGAAGTCCTGCATTTGAACTAATGGGCAATTCATTTTAGCTTATAGAACCATGCTCTTTCAAATACTAAATCCACAGATTTTGTTGGTTTTCATAAAATTAATGCACTGCTTCCTCTCACTGGCAATCAAATATCCATTTAAGCTCAGATTGTCTTGATATACTGGGAATGCATTCAAATTCATAACACTGCTGTAATTTTCTAGGTTTTTTTTTTCATTTTAAAATTGGTTTTGTAATCTAGTGACTATACAATTTCTGGGGGAAAATCTGGGACATCCCCAATAATATTCAGAATTTTGAGGGGGGGATTTATATTTAAATTTAAATGACTATAGCTAAACATGTCAAGGACCTGTGATAATAATTTTAGCTTATTCATTTGGGTATGATCTTTGGAAGCTACTACTGATCGACTCACTACCATCAGGTTCTGCAACAAAAATGAAGTAGAGGAAGGGAAGTATAATGGGACAGATGGAGATAAAGGTGGAGGTAAACAACAGATGAATAATAAACTAAAGCAAATTTAGCAATGATAACTTGGGCAGAAGAGTGAGGAAAATTTTTTTGCTCCTGCCCATACATAAAAAAACACACCCAAGCACTGGATCGATTATTTTTAAGTGACTTCTATTCACTCCCAGAAGGTTTTTAATAATGGCGTTTCAGAACGTAATTTAGAGAAATGCAAGTATGGGTATGGGGAATGTTTATAAAAGAATTTTGTATCTCTTATTGGGTTCTGCATTTAGCTGGATTGTCATCAGATTCCACATTTTTATAGATGAAGAAAGAGCAAATTGAGTAAAAAAGTACAAGTGATTTAGTAGGTTCTATTTTGAGTTTTCTCAGTTGAGAAGGAATCAATCAGACAATGGACGTTAAGCACCTACTATATGCCAGGAACCGTAATAGATACTGGAAATAATAAGAAAGGTAAATAGTTCCTGCCCTCAAGGAGTTCATAGTCTAATGGCGGTAGTTGTAGGAAGACAACACATAAAAAAATCTGGAAAAAAAGATAGAAAGGATTCCCAGGATAGAGCAAAAAAAGTCCCGAACCTTGTTGGGAAATGATCATATGGTTAACACAGACACCTCCTAAAATGGAGAATCTGGGAGAATCAACCAGGATGTCCAACCATGATCCTCTCCAATGAGAGAGAGGGAGGGGTTTCAGAGGCAGAAGGTACTGAGGTGGTATGAGCTTCAGAGTTGTTATGATCTTTTAGGATAATTAGGTTCTGGAGACCATAAAGAAGTTTGGGTTAGCTACATTGATGAATTTATATTGTCAAATTGAACAATATTGTGTTAAAACTATAATACTTTGAAACTATTCTTATTTCTCTTTGACTCAACATTTAGATGATGTGTTTTAAGGGAGTTTCCTAGTTTGTTCCTTTGGTGTTTAAACTTCTTTTTGCACTTTTATTTCCTCTATGATGACCCCTTTCTATAGTTATCCTTCCCACATCACAATTTTAGCCATTGAAGTTTCAATATATTGCAAATAGGTACAAGAAATTATTGTAAATGAGAATTTGGGAGGAACTTATTTTTCAGAAACCGTAGGCAATACACAAAGGCTGACAGATGATGGAACTTTGACCTACGTATAGCCTATGACCAAATTTCACAATAAAGTACTGTAAACAGACCATAAGAAAAAAAACCTCATACATCTCTGGTATGAAGGTGGTGGCAAAACATTTCACATGGAATTTCTTTAGGACATCACATCCCTAATCTCTTCAATGTGGAAGGGATAAGTGCACTTTTTCAATGACAGAAGCACATGGGAAATGGGGCAGAAGGTTCTGAGAATGATATGCAGACTTTTTGCCATATACAAACATTATTAGCACTATTAGTATGATAGTGTTTATTATTATTATTATTAGTAGTAGTAGTAGTAGTATTAACACTATTAGTGTGACATTTGTATTCAATGATTGATGAACTGATACAACAGTGAAGAAAAACAATATTGAAATGAGTCTTTTACTCTAAATGAATTCAGAAGTCATAAAGATATTAAAAAATAAATCAAAGGAGCTTCACTTATTCTTCTTAGAGATTTCTATTTTTGGAGGGGGGAAGGCAAGACAATTGGGGTTAAGTGATTTGCCCAAGGTCACACAGTAAGTAGATCAAGTGGCTGAGGCCAAATTTGAACTCAGGTCCTTCCAACTTCAGGGCTAGTGCTCTATACACTGTGTCACCTAGCTGCCATTCTCTTTAGAGATTTGAGTAAAGGATTTCATAGAGTTGGTTTATTGATGAGCAAAACGCAAAAGAGAATAATTTTATAGCCCTTGATTGTTTTGACCTGCATTTCCCATTAAAAGTAGACAGACGTTAAAAATAAAAATGGAAAGACCCTATGATTGTAGGATCTTAGATTTGAAGTCGGAAATTCCTGATTTGGTCATATACTTCAATATAATTTTAGAGATGAAGATAAGATTGTAAACTCCCCAGGACTATCTTTTACCTTTTTTTGGTATCCCCAGCTCTTAGCACCAGTATATAGCAGGCATTTAATAAATATTGATTGATTGAAATTTCTTACGTCTTGGGGACGAGGGAGGGAAGGGAGAGAGATATAGAATTTGGAGCTCAAAACTTAAAAAAAACACAAACATTAAAAATTGGGTTTCTTACATTTAATTGGGAAAGAAATAAAATATTATTAAAAATAAATATTGATTGGGGGCGGAGCCAAGATGGCGGCGTAGAAGCAGCAAAGCACCGCAGCTCCCACACAAACACGCTAAAAAACTCATAAAATGGGACGCTAAACAGATTTTCAAGCTCCAAAACTCTCCACAAGACAGAAAGCACTA
>CM053593.1:291670915-291686337 GCA_028646575.1 Pseudocheirus occidentalis
GAGCTTCAGAGTGAACCAGGTTTAAGTAGAATTGACCAAATGGGAAAGGAGATTAAAAATACACTGAAGAAAATAACTCCTTAAAGAACACAATTGACCAAATGGAAAAGAAAGTATAAAAACTAATTGAAGAAAACAACAGCTTAAGAGTTAGAACTGGGCAAGTGGAAACTAGTGACTCTAGGAGACATCATGAATTAATCAGACAAATTCAATAGAATGAAAAAAATGGAAGAAAATGTAAAATACCTCATAGGAAAAAACAACTGCCCTGGAGAATAGATCTGGGAGAGACAATATCAGAATTGTTGGACTACCTGAAAACCATAATCAAAAGGAGGACCTGGATAGCATCTTTCAATAAATTATCAAGGAAAACTGCCATAATGTCCTGGGTCACCTCAGGAAAGAGATCCTACAATAAAAACCCCATGAACTATACAGCCAAATTTCAGAACTATCCAGTCAAAGAAAAAATACTAAAAGTTGCAAGAAAAAAATTAAAATATCAGTGAGTCACAATCAGGATCACACAGGACTTGGTAGCCACAACATTAAAGAATGGGAGGTCATGGAAACTGATATTCTGGAGAGCAAAGTAGATAGGACTACAACCTAGAATCACTTATCTGGAAAAACTGAGCACAATGCATCAAGGGGAAAAATGGTCATTCACTAGAAGAGAAGAATTTCAAGTCTTCATAAGGAGAAAGCCAGAATTAAACCAAAAATCTGACCTCCGATATCAAGACCCAAGGGAAGCATAAACAGGTAAAAAGGGAAAAGAAAACATAAAGGATTCAATGGAGATAAATTGTTTCCATCCCTACACAGAAAGATGATACTTGCAACTCTTGAAATTTTTATCACTAACAATACAGATAGAAGGAATATAATAGAGCTTATGGTTATAAGGTGAAGTTGAGGGAATGACATAAAAAGATTAATGGATGAAGAAGAGTATAATGGGTGCAGAAGAAAGGGAGAGGTAGAATGGAGTAAAATATCTCACTCAAAGAGGTTAGAAAGACCTATTACAGTGGAAGGGAATATGGGAGGAGAATATGGGTGATAGGCATCACTTGAACTTTACTCTCATCAGTATCAGCTCAAAGATGGAATAATATACACAATCGGTTGAATATAAAACTCTATCTTACATGACAGGGAAGTAGGAAGGAAGGAAATTAACTGAGGGAGAGGGTGGTGACAGAATGGAGGGCAGATCAGAGAGAATGGGAGCCAGAAGCAAAACATTGGTGAGGTGGGAAAAGATGAAAGTAGAGAGAGGAAAAACAAAAGCAAGAACAGGATGGAGGGAAACACACAGGTAGTAATTACAACTGTGAATGGAAATTGGATAAACTCTCCCATAAAATGGAAGCAGGTAGCAGAGCAGATCAAAAACCAGAATCTACAATACGTTGCTTAGAAGAAACACATCTGAAGCAGAGAGACACACACATAGTAAAGGTAAGGGGCTAGAGAAAAATATATTATGCTTCAGTTGAAGTAAAAAAAAGCATATTTAGCAATCTTGATCTTAGACAAAGTAAAAGCAAAAATAGACCTAATTAAGAGAAAGAAGAAAGCTACAACTTTAAAAGGGTACCATAAGCAACAAAGCAATGAAATTCGAAGAGCAAGGAATAGTTTACTTGTAAGCACTATGGGAAGGGAAAAAATTCATGACAAAACAAGAGACAGCATTACAAAATTTGGCATAGATAATTCTGATCATATTAAGTTGAAAAGCTTTTGTATAAACAAAACCAATGCAACCAAGATTAGAAGGAAAGTAGAAAGCTGGGAAAGAGTATTTACAGAAAATATCTCTCATAAATGCCTCATTTCTTAAATATATTGAGAATTCAAGTCATTACCCAATTGATAAATGGCCAAAGGATATGAATAGGCAGTTTTCTCATGAAGAAATCAAAGATTTCATATAGGCATATGAAGAAGTGCTCTAAATCTCTTTTGATAAGATAAATGCAAAATGAAACAATTCTGAAATACTACTCACACCAATCAGATTGACTAATATGTCAAAAAAAGGAAAATGATAAATATTAGAGATGTGAGAAAATTTGCACATTGATGCACTGTTGGTGGAGTTGTGAACTGATCCAACCTTTCTGGAGAACAATTTGGAACTATGCCCCAAGAGCAATCAAACTGTGCATACCCTTTGATTCAGCAACAACATTAATAGATCCATATCCCAAGAGATTATAAAAAAGGGGAAAAAAAGACCTACATGTGCAAAAAATGTTTATAGCAACCCTATTTGTGGTGGCAAAATCTTGGAAACTGAGGGGATGCCCATCAGTAGAAGAATGGCTGAACAAGCTGTTGTGTATAAATGTAATGGAATACTATTATGCAATAAGAAATGATAAACAGGCAGATTTCAAAAAAACCTGGAAAGACCTATACAAACTGATGCAAAGTGAAATCAGTAGAACTAGAAAAACATTGTACACAGTATCAGCAGCATCATGTGATGATCAACTATGAATGACACAGCTTTTCTCTGCAACACATTGATCCAAGACAAGTACAAAAGAAGCATGAAGGAAAATGCTAACCACATCCAGATAAAGAACTGTTGAATGCTGAATGCAGATTGAAGTATATTTTTTCACTTTATTCTTTCTCATGTTTTTTTTCCCTTTTGATCTGTTTCTTCTTCAACAACTATGACAAATATGGAAATATGTTTTACATGATAGCACGTGTATAAACTACAGGGGGGAAATAAAATACTACTTAAAGCATAAAAAGGAAAGAAGCTGTATTTTTAAACTATTCACTGAGTTTAACGTTAATTCCTGGTTTTAAAAAAATATATAGAACATACTTTAAGGGATAGGTTATGATCCCTTAAAAATTGAAGCAGTGATTAATCGATCACTTAGTGTCAGCAAGGTGTCATCAAGAATAGGGCAACTAAGTTAAGTTTATTTCCTTCTCAGGACAAAGCCGGTAGAGTGATGAATCAAGAGAATCTCACAAACATGGTATAATGTTAAGAAGATATTTGAGTTAAGTTTCTTTCACACCATAACCTTGGGTATAAGATGGAGAGAGATAAGTATGATATTATCACTAGTTAGATGCAGAGAGACTTCCAGTAGAATGTCCCATAGCATCTGTTACTGACCCTGTTCTGTTCAACACTGTTATCAATATCCCGAAAAAAAAGCATAGGTGGCATACTTATCAGATTTGAAGAAGACATGAAGCTCAGAGGGATAGCTATCACACTGATCATAGAATCAAAATTTAGGACAACATGTGTTGACTAGAAAAATCAGTTCAATGGAATTAGATGAAATTTAGTGCATAAAAATCTTAACTTCTAAATATGAATTCAGCTGCACAAGCTCAGGAAAGGGAAGTCATAGTTGAACAGAAGTTCATGTGAAAATGACTGGGGAATTTTAGAGAACAGCAAGCTCGATTCAAATTTCATACCAAATTTTCATACAAATTCATTGTTTATGATCTGTGGTGGAGCCTTCTGAGTTCATACTGATCTGATCAGCCACAGTTGGATACACTGTACATTGATCCTGACATAGTGATGTCATTTTTGTCCCCTTCAATTACAAAGTACAATAATCAAGAGATTAAAATACAACATAGCCATTATTTGTAAGTCGCTTCTGACTTTAAATCTCTGGTCCTATGATCCTAAGTATTTGAAGGGTTAGAGATCTGAAAAATGTTTGATTTAGAGAAGAGGTTTGACTTACCTTCCTTTGCTCCAGAGGGCAGAACTAGAGGAATGGATGGAAACTATAGAGAGGTAGATTTCAGTTGGTTTTAAAGAAAATCTTTTTAATCATTGGAGGTATTGAAAAGAGAAATGCCCTGTTACTGAAAGTAGTAAATTTCCTGTTCCTGAAGGGGTATGTAAGTCACTGTTTGCCAGGAATGCTTTGTTTTGGTAATGGTGGTGGGGATTCTTGTTCAGATATAGATTGGACTAGAATTAGATGGTCTCCAAGATCCCTACAGATCAGAGATCCTGTGAAATATTGTTATTAAAATCCACAATTTATGAAGTTGGGCAGGAGTGACTTTTGCTTTTAGGGACTCATATCAGGCAAAAATCCCATTTGTGAAGCCTTGCCTCTGCCAAGATAAAAAGAACCCATATCTCAGTCATAAATTCATGAACTCTGAATCTTGTGATCTGATTGTTCATTCTGTCAATTCATATAATGAATGAATTCCATTCTCTGGAAATATTTTGAGCTCACTTGTCAACTATTTTTAAAAATGCTCAGTTTTTTTTCCCCATTGCCTCAGTATTGCATTGCTTTCTCCTTTTCGCCCTATATATTCCATTTAAAATGACAGAATTTTAGAAATTCTTAGAGACCATTTAGTTCAACTTCCTTGTTTTACAGCTTTGAAACCTGAGACTCTACAAGAGGAAGTGGCTGAGGATACTAAGACATAGGCTCTTATTTAATCTAATTTTTCACCCCAGCTATAATATGAGGAAACTGTCTTAAAGAATTGATGTGACCTGACATCAGGACTTGAACACAACATTTCTTTGTCACTACCCACCATTATCTTAACTCAAGCACAACTTCCAATATGAGGCTTTTCCTGATTACAACCACCCTCCAGCCTGTCTCTCCAAATTGCCTTATTTTAAACATTGTATATGCTTAAATGTATACATGTTCTTTATCTTCACAGAATATAAGCACCTTGAGGGTATAGATTTTTCAGTGTTGTTTCTGTACATTGTCCCAGTATTAGCAGTATCTGGTAGGTGGTAAATTAAGGTTTGTTGATTAACTTGGTATTCCTCTTCCTAATGATTTATATGTACTTTTGCTGTCATTGCTGATAGCTATCAAGCTAACTCCTAAAGAGCCTAATATTAATGTTACCTGAGTGCTTGTCACCTCAAAAAATAATACCTGTATAAAAAAGAAAGGGACTTTGAAGTCATCAAGTATGTAGGCAGACCTATTTTCATACTCAAGACAAACTAGAATCTAATCTGAATTTAAATCTCTAAAGGAGACCACTTCCCTTACTATTACATTCCAGGACTTAATGACCCTTACTTTGAAGAACACTTTATGGCTAACCAAAACCAGTGAGTCCAGTTTTCCTTTTTCTATTTTATATAGCAAAAAAGAACATCTGGGAAACATGTGAGGCCACCCTTCCAGGTGTTCCTCCCACTAGTATAAAATGATGGAACAACAAAGCCAAAAAAAAAATCATGGCCGGATAATGAAGCCAATACAAAAATTAAGCTCACTTGGAGCCGTATCAAGACAGATAACCCATGCCATGGAACTCTGGACAACTTACGTGACTGGCCTGTAGATCTCCTTAACACCAATGAACTGAAGTTGTTCCATAATGTCTGGAATACTTGCACATCGAGTAAGATTGATTCTTGGATAGTAGAGTAGATATGAGAGGCACATTTCACTTCTGGTGCTTAGTCCACCCTAAAAATGGAGTAATTTCAACCAAAATAGCATTAATAATACCATTATTGCCTGTGGTTGAGGAATGGATAACACATGAAGCAGTATCCTAGAGTCCCTGCTAACATCGATTATAAAAAAAACAAAACTCAAAGTCAAAAGAACTATAGCCTGAGCATGATTTTGGTTTTCTGAGTTACTATTCATAATTATTAGGAATAGTGGTTATGTATGTCTATTAAAATGTCAACTTGAGGGGCAGCTAGGTGGTACAGTGAATAGAGCACTGGCCCTGGAATCAGGAGGACCTGAGTTCAAATCCGACCTCAGACACTTGACACACTTACTAGCTGTGTGACTTTGGGCAAGTAACAAACCCAATTGCCTTCCAAAAATAAAAATAAATAAAAAGTCAACTTGTATTAATTGACCTAGTAACTTTTCTAACCTGTATGGCCAATCTGATGACTTCTGTAAATAATTCCACCAGTCACCTAGATTAACCTATCTCTAATGTAGCAGACAACCAATTTGGCTGAAATTTTTTCATTGCATAATTATGAAAGTTGAGTTGTTGTTGTCTTCATCTTTGGGCAACAACACAAAGTTTAACCTCAGTTGAACTTGGCGAGGTCATGGAAGAATAGTTTGCCTCACCTCATCCAAATAGCTCATCCTAACTCTGATCGTAGGATTGGAAATCACATTACTAAGTCTAAGATAAATTTATTAGGAAGAAAGGAGAAAAAAACATGATAGAGCTACCTGTAAAGTTATAGTAATAACTTACAAGTAGTAATTCCATTCAGTTACAAACAAATGTGGGATAATGTACAAGTTTTTATTAAAAAAAAAAAACAAAACCAAAAGCCCACAGTAGGACCTCATTATTTGTTAAATGAATGAATAATGTAGCCCTTCTTTAAAAATTTCTTTACTTATTTACTAAAATATTAGTAAAATCAAATTTCTGCCCAATTTACTCAGATTTGTTCAGAATTTCAATTAGAAAAGACAGAACTTCTTTACTCATTTGTGCACAGAAAGTTCTCTAATTTGTATTCTTCTATTATTACATGTTACTTCACATGAGGGAGTATGGTTAAATGAACAGGACATTAGAATTTGACTCAGAAAGACCTGAATTTAAATTCCATTCCAGATATTTATGAATGAGTCTATGATGTCACAACCTCTCTTAGCCTCAGTTTCCATATCTGCAGACTACGTATGATAAATGTATCTGCCCCCCAGGGCTAGTGTGAGGATAAAATGAGATCAATCCCTTCCAGCCATGGCTCTTTGATCCCAAGATCCTGTGCAAAGCTGGTTATTATTGCTGCCACTGTTTGACATGTATGCTCTTAATTTCCTCCAGCAGTGAGTGAGCACATTGGTGAGAAAATAACATTTGTAAATCTAAAAGTGAATGTTTACCAATTGGCTCCCTTTTCTGTCACTCCACTATCATGATTCCATATACACAATGGGTCTATATTGTTCCAAGGACCATTTTCACTTGTGTCTAATTCCTAGATATTCATGGTAAATAATGAGTCATCACTCAACCTTCCCCCGATGAGACTCACCATGTTAGTAAAGTGGATTCTTGAAGTATAAGACAGAGTTAGTGTTTGGTCCCATTCTCAAAGACCTGCTAGCATACTGACACTGCCTTCAAGAACCCAAGGTCAAGATGAGTCATCAGCATAGGACACAGAGAAGGCTAGATTTCTTGAAGGGTATCTTTGACATTTGCTTAAGTGTCTGCCCTGGATATGGTGAAAACGATTCCCACCTGCCAAAGAAGGAGATTGGGTTTCTTCAAGTATATATTAGGGTGACTAGGATGGGTTTGCCTAAAGTGGGATAGGGGGTCAGAGAGCTCTGGGGCTTTCAGAAGGACTGCTATATTTTATGGGTAAAACAATGTTAGTGCTAAAAGTGTACTTGGAAAATAGGGAGGTACTTTGGGAGGCAATAGTGGATGGAAAGACAACACTCATTCTAAAAGGCCATTTCCTGTTATAAGAATTGTTCTCCATAAGGAAGCATTTTCTTATATTAATTATATTTCTGCCAAATAGGAGGATATGGGGCAGCTACATGACTAGATGCATAGATTACAGGGTCTGGAGTCAGGAAGACCTGGATTGGAATTTGGCCTCACACATTTACTGACTGTGTGACCCTGGGCAAGTCACTTGACCCTGTTTGTCTCAGTTTCCTCATCTATAAAAGGAGCTGGAAAATGAAATGGGAACCACTCCAGTTTCATTGCCAAGAAAACCCCAAATGTGGTCATGAAGAGTCAGACACAATTGAACAACAACAAATTACAGGATGGTGGTAGTATGCTGCCAAAAACATTGACAAGAATAACATTGCAAACTTACATAGTACTTTAAGGTTTACAAAGCAGTGCTTTCCTGATAACCCAGTGAGGCAGGTACTATAATTCTCATTTTATAGACGAAAACCCTGAGCCTAAGAGAGGCTAAGTGACTTACCTAACTTCATGCAGCTAAGTGTGGCAGCCACAATTTGAACTCAGATCTCTAGACTCCAGGTCTAGGTTTTCTATTATTTCATAGTGCTTCCTAGTCAAGAATTCAGTGAACAATTTATGTGAGGTTTTGCTAAAAACACTAGAAATGAAAAATTATATATATATATATATATATATATACATATTTATATATATATTTGATATGAGGAAAAAAAAGTTTTGTCTTCCATTATGAAGAATGGAACAAGCTATTCATAGATATGATTCTCTCCCCATTTATTCCTCTATGTCTCTGTCCCTCTGTCTCTCCATGTATCTCTCTGTCTCTGCCTCTGTCTCTCTCTTTCTCTCCTTGCCAACTCCATACCCAAACCTGTAGAAGTCTACTTCTCTTAAGAAAGCTCCCAGCTTTTAATGTCTCCAATTCTCAAACTCCCAGAATTCACATACAGTTTAGCACCCCAGAGGTATAGCTAATTTGCTTTCTCACACAATCAAGCTATTACTCTCCTTGACTCAACCAAAAAGGAGTTCACATCTTACAAAGATATCAGAAGGGATTAAGATTTAACATCCCCCTCTCTAACAAAAAAAAGTGCCATGAATAAATCAGTGCCATTGTCATGCTGAGTATATGAGGTGTATATTTGGAATCATTTTCTCTATAAACAGTTGTGCCAATTCCCAGGTTCTCTGAATTGGTCTTGTATAGCAGCTTTCCTTGTTAGACTTGGGATTCTGAGATTATGGAATAGAAAAAAGGCCACAGCTCCATACAAGGATTGAACTTGTTCTCATTAACATCCAGGTGCTCTAATACACTGAGCTAATGACCAAAGAGATTATTAGTAAAAAACTTGATATGAAAAATATATGCAATAACTTTTTATAAAAAGTTATACTGTCAAGGAATATCATCCACATAACATAATTGCATTTATTTCTTTGAATTTTAATAAAATCTAAAGCATTCTAATTTGTTTTCTTGTGGTAGCACAGAAGTTCTTACCTTCCCTCTTTCCAAATGGGAATATTTTGTCCACTCATTTCTTAGAAAAATAAAGGAAGATTCCTCCATTTTTTCCCAGTCAACTCAAGCTGATTAAAAGAATTGCTTACCCATGTCATGCGTACTCGATCTCTAGTGTTATAGCAGCATTCTGTGATTAAGTTGTCCCCCTGAAACAGAATTAGAAGTGCTCAGATTTGGAGATTTGCCTTGCTTCATTTATCAGATATGTTACTATTGGGGGCAAGACTTCAGGAGAATTAACTGCAGATGCTATAATTTTCTCTATATTTAATATTAATCTTTCAAAAGTCTAGGTGTTGTGTTATAAAATGTCATATAGGTATAATATAAAGATTGAACTTATTTCAACACTTCTCATATTTTGGATCACAACTTCTATGGGTAGAACTCGAATGCACTTGTAAGCAGCATGAAAATCCTACTTGGGTAGCAGAGTGGACCATGGACATGTGGAATATGTCATGCTATCAAATTGATGACGATATTTTTGTGAAAGCAACTAAATGAAAAAAAATACATAGAATGTATTTCTTTCTAAAATTTCTCTATGGCTTTCAGTGTTGTTATGAGTCGGATTATTTCTTCATATGATGGATATACATGCATATACATTGTATGTGAAAAGATATATCTAAATATATGAATACACATGCAGCATATGATAACTGCATACACAAATAAAAGGATCCATGAACTGGATATTTCCCTTAGTAAGAGATCTATGCACATGGCTCAACTGTTATCACCTATTACAATATATATGTATATATATACATTCATACAAACACATATGCATACATCACACCTTTAAATCATTAAGCACAAAGTCATTATATCTTAAGAGGATAGGGACCTTTGAGGCTATCAAGTCCATTATCCCTAATTTACCAAGGAGAAAACTGATGCTCAAAGAAATGACTTGCCCGGAGTCATGCAGATAATACATATCTTTTTTTGAAATTTTTTTGAGGAAGGGAAGGCAAGGCAATTGGGGTTAAGTGACTTGCCCAAGGTGACACAGTTATTTAAGTGTCAAGTGTCTGTGGTAAAATTCAAACTCAGGTCCTCCTGATTCCAGGACAGGTGCTCTATTCACTGCACCATCTAGCAGCCCCCAGATAATACATACCTAAGGAAAGATTTGAACCTAAGTCTTCCTAACTCCAAGTCCAGGACTCGATCTGCATCACCTAGTAACCTATGGCATCACTGTAACAATCATTCTTAGATGGCAACATTTCTATCCTGCCCTAAAGTTAATTATTCTTTTTCACCAGTTTTGTTTTCTTCATAAAAGTAGAATTCATGTTTTCTTCTCTTAAGAAGATGCCTGATTGCTTGTTGTACATGATTTCAAACCCAAGGATTTCTAAGTTTTAAGTCAAATAAAGAGAGAAGCAGTCTTTAGGGTATTCAGTACCTAAGGCTACTTTCAGAATCTGCACTTTGAATTACTACCTGCCACTTCCATAAGTAGGAGCAACTGGATGGTGCAATAGATAGAGCATGAGGCCTGTAGTCAGGAAGACCTGAGTTCAGATCCAGCCTCAGACATTTACTGGCAGTGTGACCCTGGGCAAGTTACTTAAACTCATTTACCTTAGTTTCCTTAGCTTTAAATGATTTGGAGAAGGAAATGGCAAACCACTCTTATATCTTTGCCAAGAAAACCCCAAATGAGGGCACCAAGAGTTGGATCCAGCTGAAATGGCTCAACAGCAGTTGCCAGAAGTAATAGGGAAATCAGTAGACTTCAGAAGACAAATTGGATGTCTCCTTTCTGGGCTTGTGAACAATGATGATGGTGTCTTTTTTTTTTTTTTTTTTTTTTGTAATTCAGGCACTTTTATGCCAAACTCATTTGACTGGTAGAATCAGAAGTATAAGTCACTGTGAATTCCATACTCTGGTAAGGAAAGGATAAAGATAATCATACCGGCAAGATGGTTCTTTCTTCCTTTAGATACTGAAACTCCTGGAAATTGAAGTCAAAGTTATCATCATAAGCAAGTAGTTTCAGTTCCTCCCCTTTACGGAAATGGCGCATCCTGATACCCCTGCCAGCGAGATGTGCATGAAGAAGAACAGCAAATACATGAATTCCACTTGGTTTTTCAGCCTCTAGAGCCTGAGAGAGAACAAAAAAAAGTCTTATCAGCATTTTTGAAAGCAAAAATGAATGAGTAAAAAAAATATTCATTGAGAAAATACATATTCAGTGCCATCTATGTTCACTGTTCTGGGTGCTAGATGACAAAAATAAGAAAGCTCATGCCCTTATTCTGTTGAACAAGAACCAAGTGGCAAATTGAATAATTTGCCATAATGAAAGCTTGAAGGAACAACTGGCAGGAAAAAAAACAACAACAAACAAATAAAAAACTAAGGTAGAAATGAATAAATTCTTGAATAGTCACCATACCATTCTTAACTGAGATTATTCAGGGCTATTCTTTGCTTTTTAGTGCAAGTAAAATCTAAGTCACAATATTTATTCAGCTCAACATTGGTCATAATCCACTTAAATATATGCCCCAAATTTACAGAGCTTTCATTCAGAAACATCTCTTCAAATTGCTGAATTCTGGGGAAACCATCGTTTTTATGTTCACTTTTGATCAACATTATTCTTTTCCTCTGCTGAGGAAAGAAGAAGGGAAGAAGGTAATGGAGAGAAGTAGGGTGATTGAGAAACAAAAGAAATGGAAAAATGAGAAAGAATAAGAGTAGAAGTTCAGGGAAGAGAGGAGGGGGAGGAAGGGGCTGTGCAATCAGGGACAACATTACAAAGAAAGATAAAATCTCAATCTATCATTGATATTTAGCAAATAAAGGGGAAAATCCAAGATCCTGAGTTAAACCTTCAACCCAGTCTTCTTTTCATAATGCCTGACCTCTCAGTCCTTGAAGACAGAATGAGGAAACATCCTTTAGAATTTTAAAAACAGAGAAAGGAGCCCAATGTGTTTCTTAAATTGCCAACTCAATATTAAAAGGAAATGACTTGTCTTTTCAGTCTGTCCATTAGAAATGAACACGTAATTTGTAAATAAATTGCACTTAATAATATGTACATATCCTTAATACTAGGTGTATTGTTAACACTATGTAGCAAACATCTTTAATAACAGCCAAATTCAGAGCTTTTACTTTAATGTTTGTTTCTTGAAAGTTTTACCACATACTTTTCTGAGAATGTTGGTTAATACATAAATTACTTTAACCAATGAAGACAGACAAGAGACACACCTCTTCAAGGCATTCCAGAGTGCAATGACCCTCTGATCTGAATTCAGGCATTCCTGGAGGGATATTATGGAAGAGACTGACCCAGAGACCCGCTTCAATTATCCCAGCATCATATTTCCTTAAAATGGTGGTATGAAAGAACCTCAGTCCAGAGCTATCTATCAAGCCTGTAATAAAAGCACATGATGGAAAGTGAGTTTGACCCTGTAAAAGAAAAAATAAAAATACCATTACTCTTTAGTCTATTAAGCTGGGTTCATTAGTTTTCTGCAATGAAGGAATAAAGCTGGCAATACATGAAAGCATTGTAAGAATTGAAAAGCCCTAATTAAAAGATCAGTCATTAGTTTAGAGTTAGACAGACTATTCTGCTCCTCACACTACCTCAACTGCTGCCATAGTAAATTATGGAAAAATCTGAATCACCTACCTGGTACACCACAATCCTCTAAAATGAAGACCAAATATTAAATTAAAGGGCAATCATCTGAACCAAGAATAATTCAAAGAGGTTACTGCTTAATTTTGAACTAAGACACAATAGTTTCAAAATAAGAGTGAAGAACTTTTGTCCTTCAACTGATTTGTTAATTATATATAAAAAATCACAACAATCATCCAATGAGGTTTTAATTCCACCTCCCTTTTTGGCTCATTTTCAGTTTATGACCTCTGATGCCTCACAAGCTATCATAATGAAATCTATTGATTCTTCAAGTGTGGAGGCTGATCTCATAAAGTATCTACATGTAATTGTTTATGAAATTGCCCAAAGTCCAAAGTGATTGTTAAAAAGAGCTCAAAGGACTCTATTAAGTATTTTAAAATAATATGTATTTTGTTTAATTCAATAAAACATAGTTTAATGGGAATGCCTTAAAAATGAGCAATGGGGTGTTCTGTTTGATTAAATGTTCTGACTGATTGTGGTTTAACAACAAAAAATATCTCTGGCCTTCATTAGTTGTCGAAAATCCTTCCAAAATGTTAGTTTTTTTTTTCCTGCATTGGTGAGAACAGTATACTGAATATAATGTACTCTTTCTTTTTTATAACAGGCTTTTTAGTTCCTCATCGTTATGAAAATAAATTCCAGAGGGATAAGTATAGAACTTACTGTACTAACTCTTGGATGTACTTACACTATAGTTACTTTGGAATTATCTATTGGTATTTTTAAAATTATTTAATAAATCACTGGTATAAGCTTATATATTTGTACTTTGTTTCTCTCATATCCATTGATCCAATTTTGCTTCCTCCCCCCAATGTATGATTTATTTTTAACATTGTTTCATTTTTAATTTTTTTTGCTATTTGTAGGGAGCAGGGAAGTTGGGTTGAAGTGACTTGCCCAAGGTCACATGGCTAGTAAGTGGTAAGTATCTGAAGCCGGATTTGAATTCAGACCCTCTTGACTCTAGGGCCGGTGCTCTATTCACTGTGCTACCTGGCTGCCCCCATTTTTAAATTTTGAATTCCAAATTATCTCCCTCTCATCCCCTCTCATCAACACTGAGAAGCCAAACAATATATCAATAATACATGTGAAATAATGAAAAACATATTCCCCATATTAGCCATATTTCCAAAAAAAACAGAAAAAGAAAAAGAGAAAACAGTACTTAAATTTACACTCAGAGTTCATCAGTTCTCTCTCTAGAGGTGCATAGCATTTTTCATCAGGAGTCCTTTGGAATTGTCTTGGATCATTGTATTGATTAGAGTAGCTAAGTCCTTCACACTTGATCATCATCACAACATTGCTAGTACTATGCACAATGACTTCCCAGTTTGACTTACACTACTTTGTAAATATCCATATAGGTCTTACCACGTTTTTTTCCCTGAAACCACTCCATCTTGTCATTTCTTGTAGCACAATCATACTTTGTCACAATCATATACCACAACTTGTTCAACCACTCCCCAATTGACGAATGTTCCCTCAGTTTCCAAATATTTGCCTCCACAAAAAGAGCAGCTATAAATATTTTATATATTATAAGTCCTTTCCCTTTTCCTTTTCCTTCAGTCTCTTTGGAATAGAGACATAGTAGTGTTACTTCTGGGTCAAAGGCTATTCACAGTTCATAGCCCTTTGGGCATAGTTTCAAAATGTTTTTCAGAATGGTTGGACCAGTTCCCAACTCCACCAACAGTTGATAAATGAACCTATTTTCCCAATTCCCTCCAGCATTTATCATTTCTGAAGGTGTGAGGCTATACACACAGTTGTTTTAATTTGAATTTCTCTAACCAATGGTGATTTAGAGCATTTTTATATGACTATAGTTTTGATTTCTTCTTAGGAAAACTGCCTATTCATATCCTTTTGATGATTTATCAATTGGGAAGTGGCTCTTGTTTTTATCAATTTGACTCAGTTCAATATTACTTTATTGTCTATGGCACCTTTTAGCAAAATGTAGTCTCCCTGATTATCTCTTTTAATTAGGTCTGTTTTTTCTTTTGATTTGTTTGAGATCATGATTGCTATCCCCACCTTCTTCACTTCGGCTGAAGTATTATAGATTCTGCTCCAGTGCTTTATTTTAACCTTGTATGTGTCTTCCTCTTTCAAGTGTGTCTCATTCAAAGCATCGTGTTGCATTTTGTTTTCTAATCCAGTCTGCTATCTACTTTCATTTATGGGTTAACTTATGACATTCACATTCGTAGTTATGATTACTAGCTGTGCATTTCTCTCCATCCCATTATTTTCTGTTTCTTTTTCTTCTCTCTTTTATTTCCCCCCCTTCTCAAAAGTCTATTTTGCTTTTAACATTGCTTCCTGTAATCTGCCCACTCTGTTTTATCATTCCCCACTTTTCTCTTATCCTCTTCCCCTCTTTTTCCTGATTCTGTAAGTTACATTTCTATACACAACTGGGTATGTAAATGCATTCTTTTTTTGAAACAATTCTGAGAGTGAGGTTCAATCACAGCCTGCACACTTCCTTGTACATCTCTTTTATTTTTTATCTTTCCCTTCCCCCTCCTCCCAGTTGTAATGTTAATAAAATCAGAAGATCTTCCATGCCCCTTTCTATTGGCACCTACTGAAGGCACTTGGCACCTCAAAGGCTTAGCTCCTTACTTCCAGTTAACTCCTTGGGAGTAATCACAGCTGGAGTTGAGAGGAGAGTGGATTGGA
>CM053593.1:291686837-291708425 GCA_028646575.1 Pseudocheirus occidentalis
AGCTTCTACTGATAACTTCCAAAGACCAGGCTGAGAAACTGTCGTGAGTCTGAGGGGGATCCCTGCTTGAGGGATCCTGTTCTATTTGTGAAGGCTTAGGAATGTGGGTGTCCACTGCATTAACTATATGTTTCAACTTTGTGACCATTATAATGACTTTGGCTTTCTGGTTTTGGAACTTGTCCTTCTGGTTTTGGGACTCAGTGTTATGGTTTCTGAATAAAGACCTTGGTTCTGCCTTCCATGTGGAGAGTTTGCTATATTTTGTGATCCAAAACTACACCAACATATTCATAACCATCATGGGTGTTGTGAATATCTCATTATTGATACACCAGTGCATCCCTGTTTCTCTCTCCTTTTTTAAAAAAAAACATTCCAATATAATCATCTCCCACACATAGCTTCTGTCTATGTAAACTCCTTAACTTCCCTAATAATGATAAAGTTTTTCGGAGTTACATGTGACATCTTCCCATATAGGAATATAGGCAGTTTAACTTTATTGAGTCCTTTATAACTACTCTTTCATGTTTACTTTTTATGCTTCTCTTGAATCTTTGTGTTTTCATATCAAATTTTCTATTCAGCTTTTGTATTTTTGTCAGATGGGCTTTCAAGTCTTCTATTTCATTAAGTATTCATTTTTCCCTGGAAGGATTACACTCAGTTTTGCTGTGTTGGTGACTCTTGGTTTTAATTCTTACCTACTTTGCATTTGGGAAAATGATATTCCAGTGCCTCCACTTCTTTCATGTAGATCCTGACTATGTGATCCCGACTGTGCCTCTACAATATTTGAGTCATTTCTTTCTGGCTGCTTGAAGTATTTTTTTTTTAGTTTGGGAGCGCTGGAACTTGATCATGACATTTCTGGGAAATTTCATTTTGGGATCTCTTTCAGGAAGTAATTGGTGAATTCTTTCAATGTCTATTTTACTCTCTGAATCTAAGGTATTGAAGCAGTTTTCTTTGATTTTTTTTAAAAAAAATATAATGTCTAAGCTCTTTTTTTGATAATGACTTTCAACTAGTTAATAATTCTCAAATTATCTCTCCTTGATATATTTTCCATGTCAGTTGGTTTTCCAATGAGACATTTCACATTTTCTTCTATAATTAAAATAAATTCTTGCAGTTTTGCTTTATTGTTTCTTGATGTCTTTTGGAGCCATTAGATTACACTCTACCAATTCTAATTTTTAAAGCATTATTTTATTCAGTGAGAAGTTGTACCTCCTTCTCCATGTGATCTATTTTGCTTATTGGAGCTCTTTTCCTCAATGAATTTTGGTGCCTCTTAATATTAGGCCAATTCTATTTTTAAGGTCTTATTTTCATTAATATTTTTGTACTTTTTTAACCAAGTTGTTAATTCTTTTTTCATTATTTTCTTGAATCACACTCATTTCTTTTCTGAAATTTTCCTTTATCATTTGTCTCTTTCACTATCTCTTCCAGGAATTATTATTGATTTGGACCCAATTGGGATTTTGAGGGTTTTTGGTAGCTATTTTCATATTGTTGTCTTCTGAGTTAATGTTTTGGTCTTCCCTGCCATGATAGTAGCTTTTAATAGTAAAATTCTTTGTTATTGGTTGTTGTTTGCTCATTTTTCCAGCTTATCTGCATAGAGATAATTAAAATCATGGGAACTGAGGAGACCAATGGGAGAGGAGAGAGACAGAGAGAGAGAGACAGAGAGGCTTTGGAGTATACTTAACAATTAGGGGTCATGATATTAATGCTGATTCAACAAAGACTGAGAAGGTGAGAAAAGTGGTTACACTCAAAGGAGACAGACTGAGAGAACAGTACCAAGAAAGTACCACAGGGATATAGAGTAAAATAAGCAGAACTAAGAAAATAATCTATTTTGGGGGACAAAAATTTAATGGAAAACAATGGTGAAAGACTTTAAAACTTTTATTAATATAGTGACCTATCATAACTTCAGAAGATTGATGGTGAAGCATATTTCTTGCCTCTTGGGAGAGATTGGGCACAGAATAGCATGTATTTTCAGACAAGGCCAGTATGATGATTAGTTTTGCTTGACTATGATATTTGTTATAGAGGTAGTACTATAGGGTAGTGGCAAGGATAGAGGTGGAGGTGGGGATGGGGGAGACTTAATGGAAAGTATAATGGATGTGTTTTCAAAGGAAATAATACAAGCTCTCAACAGCTATGTGAAAAAAATGTTTCAAATCACTAACAATTTAAGAAAGGAAAACCAAAGCACCTTCTATCTCACATCCATCAGATTTATAAAGATGAAAAAAGAAAATGACAAATATTAATATGTCTGCAGGAAAAGACACGTTAATGCACAGTTATGAGAACTATGAATTAGTCTAGCCATTCTGGAAAGCAGTTTGGAATTATACTGCCAAAGTTCCTAAACCGTGCATACCCTTTAACCTAGCAATACTAGTACTAGGCTTATATCCCAAAGAGATCCAAAAAAGATGAAAAGAATTCACATGTGAAAAAAAATTGTGGAAATTCTTTTTTGTGGTGGAAATGAACTAGAAACAAAGAGGATGGGTATCAATTGAGGGATGTTTGAAAAAATTCTGTTATTACATGAATGTAAAGATAATACTATTGGGATATAAGAAAGGACAAAAAGGTCATGATTTCATAACAATATGGGAATACTTGTATGAACTGGTACAGATTGGAGTGAATAAACCCTAGAGAACAATGCATTGAATAACAACAATAGTGTAAGGACAAACTGAAAAGATTCAAGAACTGGGATCGGGCGGCTAGGTGGCACAGTAAATAGAGCACAGGCCCTGGAGTCAGGAGGACCTGAGTTCAAATCCGGCCTCACACACTTAACACCAAAACTAGCCGTGTAACCTTGGGCAAGTTACTTAACCCCAATTGCCCTCCAAAAACAAAAAAGAACTGTGATCAATGCAATGGTTTTCCTTTGTAGGTTGTACTGAATAATTGTGGCTTATTGATTTCTAATTAAAACTTTTTCAATTTGTGAATTTTAAATAAATACACCCCTTATTTTAGCCTTCTTATCTCACCTCGAAGGTGAGGTAGCTCCTTCTTTATGGGTTAGGGCAGCCCTCCTGATAATTGATTATAAGAAGAATTTATAATCTGAATCAGCAGTAGAAGATAATTGTCGAGGAAAACTTGAACTACTCCTGAGCAACTGACTGGAAACTAAATTCCTAAGAGGAAGAGAATATCCTCCAACCTCATCTTTTCTCTTTGGCTGTGTTGAGCTGGCATGTCTCTTTACTCTTTAAATGAAGGTTAAATTATTGAGCTTTCTAGAGGAATAGCATGTTACACATCTTCTGACAGAAAGGTGATAAACTCAACAGTTAGCCAATAATGGCTGCATATTATCTTTAATTTGTCCTGTATATATTTTGTTTGTCTGTAGTTTGCACATTGTTTCCCCTGTCAGATTGTTTGTACATAGTTGTTTGCATACCCCCCCCCATTAAATTGTGACCACCTTGGGGGCATGGACTGGTTTTGTCTTTTTTTTTTTTAACTAGTGCCTGGTGGATGGGAAATAAATGCCTCTGGATTTGACAGCAACCCTGTGATCTAGGTCCTGGGAGAACAGAGATTAAATGATTTGAACTCAGATCTTCCTGATTCCAAATCCAGTATTCTATCCACTGTGCCACCTAGTTACCTCAGGATACAGAATAGGATATATTTTGGACATGGTCGATGCGGTCATTTGTTTTGCTTGACTATGCACATTTGTTATAAGGGTCTTGTTTTTTCCTCAGTTTGGAAGGTGGGGGTGGAAGGAAAAGTAAATGCTTATTGATTTAAGTGCTAGTGTATATATACATATACATATATATATATATACACATACACACATACATATGTGTGTGTCTGTGTGTATAGATATACCTACTATATAAGTAATATATATGAAAAGAAGAGAATCAGTAAAACACCTTTTAAAATAATAAAAGGAAGAAAGAATAATAGAAATTCCAGGTAACTGATAGTTCCAGTGAGTTTTATTAGTTTTATGATTTTAGAAACTATATTAATTCCTTTTGGAATGAAAACATTATAGCCACTATTGCATTATTTTAGTGAACTGAATCCATAACTCATTAGCTAAACAAAATTATCTTTTTATGTGAACATTCATGTGAATGTTCTACTCTTTTCCTACTAGAGATAGATGGGGCTTTGGAATCTTACTGATAAATAAAGATCTAGTCAGTTTAGTTTGCAACCAGCTCTTATTAGCTGTGGTTCTGCTAACTGACCACTCTAGACCACTCTACACTCTTTTCTGTTACCTACAGCCTGGGAAAGAACAATGGAATTACCACCACAGATCCATTTTCTTCTGAAGACAGAGGGGGAAAAATCTCTCCTGAATCAGTTTTCACATTTCCCTGAAAAATACATAGTCATATACAAGGTTTAGGTAGACGACCAGCCACTATAAGGGTAAAATTCCAAAGTGTTTTACTTTTTGCACAAACTCCTTTATTCATACAGACCCACCACTCCATATAAAAAATCTTAGGGGAAAAAAGTAAGAGGGAAGTTAGTCAGAATCACAACAGGGAGTACCTAATGCTGAGTTATTTGGTATCAAGTTTAGGGCAAGCAATGTGGCAAATCAGAGGGCACAGTTACAGCTGTGCTTTAGGGGAGGTTGCTTCCAGCTTTCCACAGCTGCATCCCCAGAACTCAGAGCCCCCTATTTGGGGAAAGGAGCTGCAGACATACAGCAGCTGTGAAGGCTCCAAGCCACAGACAGTCCAAATCCCTGGAAAAATACATTTAAAAAGACAAAATGGCAAACACCCCAAGTATTAGGAAAATGATGAATGTCTAAAAATTAACAAAACTTAAAAACATGAGTTATTTCTTCACCTAAACTGATAGAAAATTTCATGTTTCACTTTTTCATTAACTCTTAATGGTAAAATGGATATAATAAAGAAAACAAAGAAAGTAGCATAAACCCCCTAGATTTGAACATTCTATCAGGTAATAAGAGGAAGCATCCATTTCTATCAAATTGCTCATTTCCAAGTACTTATACTGTTTATGACGAATTGTTCCAGTGAGCAAAAGATGAGAATTATATGAAAGATCTTTGGGAAGTTAAAAGTCCCTTTTAAATGTAATATATGATGTATGCTAGTGTTAAGTAGTACCATTATTAATGCTATTGTTCCTACCAGTATTGCATTTTCCTTAAAGGGAAACATTATTCCTATAATGGATTAACAGTACAATTTTAAAAACAGTTTTTCCTATTTAAGGGAACCTTTGTTTTTAAGTTTCTCACATTCATTTTTGGAGAGAACCTAGGGAGGGATGGAGAATAGATTCAGTATGAAAAAATCAGCAGAACAAATAGCTTTAGCAGATTTTTAGTTGGTCTTTTCAGGGCACTGCATCCTGTTTAGCATTTATTTTTTTTGGAAAACAAAACTTATTTGTAAAATAGGTTCTGTTTTATGGAATGGCACATAGTCAGGGAACTGCATCTTTATGTCTCTCTTATTTAAGGTTGAGGGCAATATAATGTGTTTTCTCCTTTTTTTTCTTCAGTTAACCTTGAGATATTACTTATTTGGATTAAAAAAAACTCTTTTTTTACCTCATTATCCTTGATGGATTTCATAAGTAAGATCTCATAAGTAAACTAAGTGATTAAAGACTGTCTTTTGTTGTTGTTCAGTTGTGTCAGACTATGACCTCATTTGTGGTTTTCTTGACAAAGATACTAGAGTGACTTGCCATTTTCTTCTCCAGATTTTTTTTATAAGTCAGGAAACTGAAGGAGACACGGTGGTCTTGTCCAGGGTCACACAGCAAGCAAAGTATGTGAGGCCAGATTTGAACTCAAGAAGATGAGTCTTCCTGACTCCAAGTCCTGTACTCTATCTGCCGTGCCTCCTAGCTGTCCCAAAGATAGACAGTCTTACTAGAGCTTAAAAGCAGCCTTTATGATTTTTGCCCCAAGTGTGACAAAATGACGTGCTAGTTAATTCAAACACTTCTACTTTACAATGTAATAAACGAAAATTTGTTACTTCATTTGGAGAACTTTTCTAGAACCAGGTTGACTCAAAGACTTATGTAGTATGCCACAAAGCATAGCTTCTAATATTCCACACCATAACAAAACTGCAGAGTACAGGCATGTACAGATTCAAATCAATTACACAAAGTTCACCTGGAAGTACAGCACTCTTCTTCTGTCTGAGTTGCTAGTGAATGCCTTTGGAAGATTCAGGAAATATCAGTTTTATAAACATGAAGTGGAAAAGATATTTTTAAAAAGGGAACTCACCTTCCTGATGTGTTGGGTTATCATAATGAACTTCCAGAAGAACGTAGTTGGGGTCTAATGGCGTACCCAGGGACAAGCCAACATGAGGAGGATATGAAAATCCCTAGGAATGGAGAGTTATGTAAATCACTATAACATGTTCCCTACTACAAGCTTTAATTTTAATCTACAAATTTTCAATTTCCAAAGAAATTCCAGAATTAATAAATATTTAAAACCATAAAAACAATATTAAATGGCTTGGTAAAATAATTATTTTCTATGAGCAAAGGAGAGAAGATAGCTATTTTTGTTGATTTGTTTTCTTAAGGGGTATATTCCCCAGGGACCATATTCCATTAATGCAGACAATTTTGAGTGAAGAAACTCCTACCACATCAGGTCAGCAACTATTCTGCTACTTGAAATCTTAAAGAATTGCCTAGGAGAAATGAGAGGTTAAGTAATAGCTTCTATGAGGAATAAGTAGGATGTATACCTAGGTCTTCCTGACACCAAGACCTTTCAACTTTGTGCATTGGTTCTCAAAGCCAAATGGGCCACACATGTTAGAGACATCATTCCTTAGAGATGCAGAAAGTGTTTACACATTGATGACAAATTGTAGGGTTTTTTTTTATTAATCCTACCTCTCCACCAATGGCCCAAGCAAAGACCACAGTCTCACAGGTCAGGAAAGCATCTGGCATGTTGGGGTGATAGCATTCATGGCCATAATCCAAAACACTCTCATTAAAATTGCTACTGCAGTGGTAGAGGAGAATATGATGTATTAGGCTCTCATGGCCTTTCTGTATTATTGGTTCAACCTGTAGGAAAGGAAAATGAGGTTAAGAAATAAATAATTTTAACAAAACACAAGCAAATGGTACAGATATCCAAAGTATATGAACACTGTGCCTAACTTGTTTTTAAGCAACATTATATTGAGCTATGATGTGGCTTTTTGTATATGTGGGATAGTGAAATGAACATTGGAGTTAGGCTGAGGAGACCTGGGTGCCTGGGTGCATGAACAGTATGTTTCTATTGTGTGCAATGGGAAAATCACTTTTCTGAGATTGAGTGTCTTCATTTGTAAGATAAAGATAAAGGCATTCAAAATCCCTAATTTCACATTTGTTGTAAGGAGAATGCATGTCTTTTAAACTTTAAAGTGCTAAGAGGAGGCTAGGTGGCACAGTCAATAGAGCACCAGCCCTGGAGTCAAGAGGACCTGAGTTCAAATCCAGCCTCAGACGCTTGACACACTAGCCCTGTGACTTGGGGCAAGTCACTTAACCCCAGTTGCCCTCTGGAAAAAAAAAAGGCAAGCAAGCTTTAAAGTGCTATAGAAATGTGGGCTACAGAGCTGGCTAGGTGGCTCAGTGAATAGAGCACTGGCCCTGAAGTCAGGAGGACCTGAGTTCAAATCTATTCTCAGGCACTCAACACAAAAACTGGCCATGTGACCTTGGACAAGTCACTTAACCCCAATTGCCCTGCCTTCCCTCCTCCAAAAAGAAAAAAGAAAAAAAAATGTGGGTTACTATCTGATTCACAAAGAATTGGGTGTTGAGTATGACGGTGATGATAACGGCACAATGATAAAAACTCTTCATGCTAGAATATAGGTTTAACCTTTTTATGTTTGTTTGTCATCAAGTACTAACAGTATCTCTATGACTTGTCATACTTCTAAAATTAGTAGCATTGAAATAAAATACAGAAAGGAAGACTCAGATTATTGCTGCCATTTAACATATCCACTATGGACTATTTTTTCAAGTGTTAAATGATTAATCCTTATGCCAGAGGATTAAATATGTAGCTTTTAGTTCAAATTGGCAGAGCATATCATTACTACTCAGACCTTGTCCCTCATGTGCTCTATGTCCTGGCCCTAGAGCATGATAGGTCTGCCTTGTGAATCACATTCAGATATCTAGGAGATATCTGACATACCATACCTAGTTTTCCAGAGTTCTGCGATGAGGAAAATACATAAGAAGCATAAAAGAGGGGGAAAGAATGTCCCACCCCTCCATAAACAATCCATTGTAAATCTGTATTCGATTCCGGTACTTACGCTAACAAAAACAGATGTGTACTTGTAAGTGGTGTTTTAGCATACAGAAGATGTTTAGCAGCAAGGCAATGGGGTTTCCTAGTTTCCCAAGGATTCATTTTTGCAAAGGACTCAACAAGGACAAAAAGAGCACAGAGAACAAGATGCATGTGGTTATATTTCTGACTTGAGCCATGAGACTGAGTTTTACTTTAAATCATTTATTCAATTATTATTCTCCATATTACTCTCTAGTTTTCCCACAAATAAACATTGTATAAACATCATAAAATGACATTTGCCCAAAGGCTTTCATTCATGTATATATTATTGGTTGATTGTCATCCTTTGTTCTCAAAGAGGACCAAACAACATCACTATGTTAAAGTCAAGGTAGAGTGTGTCTAACTGTGACTGATCAGACCATTACAAGCTTAGAATATTCCACCACAGGTAGAGCACAAATATTCCATATGAACAGTTGGAATAGTGATATCTCTAAATTTGTGCATCTTTTATTTCTTTTGAGCTACCACAATTCTGCTTTGCTCATAGAGGACAGCCTCTCCTTTGATGCAGACATGACAAGTTAGCAACAAACTGTTCATATATGGAGAGTTGCTCTATGTATTATCATTAAGTTTTCTTATAGTCATCTTGCCTTGGGGCCACCCGCATTTGTTGAATGCAAATATTTATAATGGAAAGGATAAGTCTATGATCAGTCCAGCACTCTGTGCCACACATTGCCTTTGTCACTTCTCACGTGTATCTTCTCCTTACAATGACACAGTCTATTAAATGCCAATGTTTTGTTGCAAAGATGCATCTATGCAGTTTTATTGAATTTAGGTAAATGGAAGACAGTGTGGGTGGTGCAGTCATGAGATGCACAAGTCTTCAACTGTAAGTGATCATTGTGGCTGTTGCTGTTTCCAATTCCATTCTTCCCAAGGACTCCTTTCCATGTCAGATGGTCTATGCCTCCTCTTGCATTAAAGTTACCCAGAATTATAAGCTTGTCCTCTTTCAGCACATTGATGATGAGGGTCTCCAGGCCATAAAATTCATAAAATTTTTCTTTAACTTCATCAGGGTTTGTCATGGTGGCAGCATATGCACTGATAGTGGTGGCATGGTGCTTTCCTGTAAGTAGCAAAGGCATTGTGATAAGCCTGTCATTCACTTCTTTTTGTAGGCACAGAAGCTTGTTGACTAGATTAGTTTGGGTTACAAAACCTACATCAACTCCACAGTGCTCCCCTTGACTTCAGTCACTCCAGAAAAACATGTATCCAGCTTTGACTTCAGTAATTGGCCTTTATTTGCCAGCTCTTTTTTCCACTGAGGTCTGCTATTGCAACAAGAACCGATCTTTCAGGTCTACTGGATTTTGTGTTGTCCATAAGCATGCATACATTGCATGTACCAATGATAAGTGAAATCATCTTTGCAAAAGTTTTTGTACATTTTGTGTGTGTGTGTGTGTGTGTGTGTGTTTTGACCACAGAATGGGATCCTTGCCTGTCTCAGTAAGTAGGCCAGGGTTGGGTAAAGCAGACAATTTTAGGTACCTCTTCTAGTCCCTTCCTCACACCAGGAAGTGAGCAGTGTAGTCCTTAAGGCTGATCATACACCCAGGAGGCTGCTGAATCACACTGCGGCTTTAAGTGAGAAGATGATTCTATGGCCTGGGCGGCCTGTGTGCAGGGTTGACCTGCTGCTTCATCACTTGCCTATTGCCACAGGACTTTCAGATAGGTGAAAATGGCAAAATAGTATGGGTGATATCTTTTGATTAGTACATAAATTAAATGTAAATGAGGCAGAGTTATATGAAGTTACTGACCTTACTCTCTTCCAGAGTCATCAACATACACACACACTCATACATGCATATATACGTACATATACATATATATTGCACACGTTATAATTTTTTTTTGGAACTCTGAAGCCAGAGGTTAATTTTTTTGTCACGACTCGTAAGAGGCAGCATAGTGAAGTGGATAAAGGACTCTTGTGTTTAGGAAGACCTAGGTTCAAATATTGGCCCCAATGCAAAATACCTCTTTGACCACAGCAAGTCATTTAACTTTTCAATACTCTTGTTATTGTTCAGTCATTTTCAGTCATGTCTGACTCTTCATGAGCCCATTTCAGATTATCTTGGAAAAGATACTAGAGTGGTTTCCCATTTCCTTCTCCAGCTCATTTTGTGGATGAGGAAACTGAGGCAAATATTGTTATGTGACAGCCCAGCGTCTCAAAGCTAGGAAGTATCTAAGGCCAGATTTGAACTCAGGAAGATGAGTCTCCCTGACTCCAGACCTGGCACTCTACCCATTGTACCACCTGGTTACTTCTTCAATTCTCTGGGCAGCTCTAAAAGACTGGATAGTTATAGATGAGGTGTTCACATACATTGGTGGCGGGGATGGGTTTGATAACATAAGTCTCTATCTAAAAATCTCAAATCTGGAACAAATTTGGAGCAGAAGGGGGAAGACTCAGAGTTCCTGAGTGCTCATAATCCATAGAATAGAAACCAAGCTGGAAAATGACACAATTTATAAACCAGTACTTGGAAGTTTAATACCAGTTTAAAGGAGAACAGGTAAAAAGGTTTTAGGAGACCAAAATGTAGGAAAAGAAAAGATATTGAGAGAAAGAAATGGGACTCTCTACAGGGAAAAGAGTAAGAACATTTTTATGGTAAAAACTATATGAACTTTATAAAACTATACAAAAACACAGTTAATGAGAGATGGTTCCACTGTAGTATAGAAGAGAGGAAAGTAAAGAACCCAGTAGCTAGAGTCCTAGAGTATGAGGACATAGTAATCATAGATAATAAATTATAATAACTAATACTATGGAGTATAGGAATTTAACATTTATTTTATATTTATCACCTCATTTTATTATCATCATCATCCCCACCATCTTGTCTGCCACTGGAGTCATCTCAAAGATGCTTTCATCCCAATACTTTTACTCAGTTACAAAAAGTAATCATTGAAATGATTTGTGAAATAATCCAAAGATCGTTAACCATAAAAGCATAATAGTAGACTATCAACTTTTTCATTTTCTTAATTCCACCAAATAAGATGAGAAGGAAGATATAATAATCCCTGACATTTATATAGCACTAACTCTTTTACTTCTCATGACAACTACTGGAAGTAGGTCTTATGAATATTATTTTCTGCTTTTAAAGATGGGGAAATTGAGTCTTGGAAAAAACTAAGTGACTTGCCTGGGGTCACATAACTAGTAAGTGGTAAGGGTACATTTTGAACCCATCTTCTTTATGTAGAATTCATTGATCTATCTATGATATTATGTTAAATAAAACATCACTATAGAAAAGGAATGCCAAAAGTGGGTTGAATGAGATGAATTCTTCAAAATCTTATAAAGAATAATGAAAACTATGACAAGAAAAAAAGTATCTAACTAAAAATGAATTGGTATTGTGATTCTAGAAAGGACTATCCCATTTTACTTTAACATATCTACATGATGGGAGAAAGAAGGAAGAGAAGGAAGGAAAGGAGGGAGAAAATGGGAGGTAAGGAGGGAGAGATGGGAAGAAGAGAGAGAGAAAGGGAGGAAAGGAAGAAGAAAAGGGAGGAGAGGAAGAAAGAAGAAAGGAAGGGAAAGGAGGAGGAGAGAAGAAAAAAGGAAAGAATTGTTGAATTAGTTACTTAATCCTATGGCAGGGAGGTGTGTGTGTGGGAGTGATGTAATATTAGGTCTTGGCTCCTACCCCAATCTTTATGTATGCCTTCAGGGTGATTAGAGGCTACAGGAAGTCTTATCTAACTGAGTTGCTGGCTACCTGTTAGTAATAGGAACATGAAAAAACAAACAAACAAAAAAACTTCAGTCTGACAAATGTAGCCCAGAGGAAAAACAAAAAAGAAATTTTAAAAGTAAGATCTTCTAAAGAAGCATGAAACCATTCTTTTGGGGAGAGTTTGCATAGTTTAAATTTTTGTCACTCCTCAGATTACTCTCCACTAAGGTAGATAAAAGCTGTTTAGTTTCTGTCTTATGGTAAAATTATGTTAATGATCCCAGAAAAGGCAAAGAAGAAATTAATGCTAGAGGTCATTACAATGTCACCTAAGCAAGGCTTCAGTAGTAATTCTATTATACAACAAAATCACCCCAGTGAGTACAGGGTAAAGGTTAAAAAATACTGTTAGACAAGAAACTAAGGCTGAGAAGTAGCAGAGATGAGAGAGGAATGAGATGGAAGAAGAAAGAGGGTACAGAGTGAACACAACCAGCAAAAGATATTATCTTCCTCCCCATCTTTCCCATCTGTCTCCTTTCAGTAAGTGTCCTTCCCTTAAGGCAGTTCAGAACACTCTGGCAGGACTTTTTTTTTTTTACTCAATCAGAGTTAATATCAATTAAGCCTCCAACAAGCATTTATTACTCTCTGTGCCCAGGTCAGATGGCAGGACTACAAAGATAAAAATGAAATAGTCCTTGCCCTCAAATAGCCATAGGAAGAGACAATGTAGACATAAATGGGCACAAGCAAAATATAGTCAAAGTTATTTCAGGGAGGAGGGGCACTAGCAGCTGGGAAGATAAGGAAAAGCTTCAAGGAGAAAATGGTGTTTGAACTGAGCTTTCAAAGAAATGAGGACTTCTAAGAGGAACAGAATGACAGACAAATCAAAGATACAGGAATACGAGATGGATGGGAATATGTATCCTAACTGTTTTATCTACCTCAGGATACTCACTAAGTCCTAAATACTGGTGTAGTGACTGAATAACCAGCAAAACAAAAGGGAAGTAAGTGGCAGGTCTTCAAGGTTAAAAAAAAGAAGAAGAAGAAATGGGGAGTATGATACACACCAAGTGGTGGGAAGCAGTCAGCTATGTCATAGATCATGAAACCAGGATGGACCTTGATAGGCCAATTAGCACAGCATGTTCATTTCTTGGATGAGACCAGATAGGTGAAAAGATTTGTCCAATGACACACAGACCTTCGGATTCCTTTCTCTGTATCCATCCCTCTGTATTCTCTGTATCTAGCATAGTGTAGGAGTTTAATAAATACTTGTAGATGTACTGACCAATATTTCAGTGTTCTTTCCATTATACCAGATTGAGTGTGCTGTCAGGGAACAAGCATGGACCTGTTATAACAGGGCTTATAAAGGTCACCCACCCAATATGCAGTAGTGTAGCATAAGAAATAAACTGGGTTTCTCTCCCCTGTCCCCCACCCCAACCAATACAATGTGGTTAGAATACTCACACTATCTAATCTCATCATAAACTCTAATAACACCACAACATTCACAAAACAGCTATCCTATCATGTAACAAGCTTACTATTGATTATAAACTAAACTACCAAATAACACTTAAACCTGAAGCAATGCCATGCTGACTCTTCAACTAGAACTATGCGCAATTGTCTGAGGTGTTCAGAACCAAATCTTCAAACCCTGGGACAAACTCGAGACATCAAAGGGCAGTGAGAATTCCTCCAAACTCAGATCCAATAAATATTTTCAGAATGCATACTGTAGAAAGGGTTATGGGAAATGTTTCTTCTGTCTCTGCTACTGAACCAAGGGCACCCTTGTCAAAACACAGAGAGTGCCTGCCTGCTGTTCAGTGCTTCAGCACCTGCTGTGTGTATGGTCATTACTTCAAAAAGAACTCCTCTTGAAAACCATGGGACATCACCAAAGTTAGGAATCCACATCCTTTGGCGGACTTCAAGTCATCAGTTACCTAAACAATAACACTTACTGAAACAAGCATGTTTTGTTCTTCCCTCCCACCCCTGCTTATACTTTCACAAAGTTTTAAAATGTGCAAACTTGCATCTGTGCCGTGAGCTTTCTGAAACAATTGTACATGAAAACAGAGATTTATGCAAGAAGAAAGTGTCAGTTTCTTACATAATAAAGGCTTGTTTAAACTTAATTAAGTTAAAAATTATTTTTCTTCTTTAAAAAAAAAACTTGAGTGCATTTTTAGTTTCCAAATTTTGGATGAAAGAAAAACTATCCTCGACTTACCCTTGTATAGCAAACTCTGGGAAAAATAGTAAGGCATTTACAACCCTTCCAAGTAACTTCCTTTCCAATTATTTTTCCCAGCCAACTCATGTGAAATGTAACCCTTGCTTGTTGAAACTTGAGCAGAACACAGCTCTCCTAAAACAACTTCCAACTTAATAAATTAACATTTATAGTGAAAGTTAGGTGGCAGTGGGTGGAATCTGCAATTAGGCGTAATTTCCCCCCTTTCTTCTTATTTCTTCCCTCCTTTTCTTATTAGTACCCCCTTTTTCAAATTCAACTATATATTTAATCAGCTGCCAAATCTTGCCATTCTTTCCTTCACAACTTGTTGCACCTTCTGCTCCTTCCCACTCATAAAGCTGTGACCTAAGTTCAAGCCTTAATTACCTCTCTTCTAGATTATTTCAAGAGCCTCCTACCTGTCTTTTTGCCTCCAGTCTCTGGCCACTCCAATCCATCCTATACCATCCTGCCAAAGTAATTTTCCTTAAATGCTCATCAGACCACGTGACTGTCTTACTCAATTCCAGCGACTTTCTCTTGCCTCCAGAACAATATATGAACTTTTCTGTTTAGCTTTTAAAGCCACACACAAACTGGCTCCAACTTATCTTTCTAGCTTCACTGCTTTCCCAAACACATTCTTCAATCCAGCGAGACTGGCCTCCTCTCTGTTCATCACACACAACACTTTCTTCTTCTTTATGCCTTTGCATTGGCAATCCCACATTTCTGGAATACACTGCCTCTTTACCTCCATTTCATTGACTCGCTCTCCTCCTTAACAATGCAACACAAACACCATCTGTAGCACATTTTTTTCTGATCCTCCCAATTCCTAGTATGCAAACGACCTTGTACTTAACTACCTTGCATTTGTTGTTATTCACTCACTTTATGACGTATGCTATATATACATGTTTATTTACTCATTTCTCCTATCTCTATACCATGCCAGTCCCAATGAATATGAGCTCCTTTGGAAGGGATTATTTCGGGGGAGGGGTGGGGTTGTATTTATATTCCCAGTGTCAGGAACAGAATCTAGTATACTAATAACTTATTAAATAATTGTTGATTGATTTTTTAGTTCAAACTTTATTTTTATTTCCTTTTCATTCTCTCATAAATAAAATGAAAAATGACCTTCTTTCTGCTCATACAGGTTCCATACTATTTCTCTACTCTTTCCTCTCCATCAAAATAATCAGTTGCCAAGTCTCATCAATTTCACTTTCACAAAACCTTTTTAATCTATCCATTTATTTTCAATGACACAAACTCTACCTTAGTTCAGTCTCCAATCAATAAACATTTACTAAGCGCTTAGTATGTGTCAGACACTCTGCTAAGCTCCAGAGATACAAAAAGAGGCAAAAAAGAACACCTGTCTTCAAGGAGCTTACAATTCGATGGACCAGGATCATGTCAATAATTCTTAATTAGTTTCCCTAATTTCTTCCTCTTCAATCTCTAACCTCAACACAACTGTCAAATCGATATTCCTAAAACAGATCTGTCCACGTGACATTTCTACTCAAATTTTTTCAATAGTTTCCACTGGTCTCTAGGATAAAATGAATCTCTGCTCTGACATTTAAAGTCTTCCACTATCTGAATACTTTCTACCTTTCTTAGCATTATTTTATAATACCCCCCCCGAATGTTTTATTCCAACCAAACTTGCCATTTAGCGCTTCCTCATAAATGACATTTCACCCCTTGCCTTTGTCACTGATGTCAGCAATACACTCCTTTGCCACCTCTAGCCTGTAGATTCTTGAGTTTTCCTCAAAGTATAGCTCAGGCACCTTCTCTGGACTTTCCTAATCCTAGTGGTTACTATTATTTCTCTCCATCTTGGACTACTTGGTATTTATATATAACTTGTATTTATTATAGCCATACCACACATCCCCTAGTAGAGTATAAACAATTTGAGAGAAAGGACTGTTTTTCGTTTGTTTTTATATCTCAAGTACTTAGTAGAAAGTACTTAGTCTTGAATGTAGTAAAAGCTGAATAAATGTTTGCTGAATTGAGTTGAAATGATTTCAATTCAATATTCAATTAGCATATAATTTTCATCTCAGTTCAAAGTTATTTATAAATATATGTGTGTGTATGTGTACACATACATATGTGTGTACATATGCACGCATACATATACTTGGATCTCATTTTTACTCATTAGATCATGTGAGTAGACATATTAAGCTATTGCTATGAAAGTGATTTCTTTTCATTGAATACCAAAAAATATCTATCCACCAATTTTCTGATGTCTAAAATTAAAATGAAACATTTGGTCCTTTGGTTAATGTCAAATAGTCTGAGTTGTCCTCAGGAATATACATATATCATGGGAAATGTCATATGTTAAAGCTTAGGGGTACTTTATTTCAGAACCCATATCAGCTGTTGCCTTCAGCTAAGAGAAGAGAGAGTGTAGCAAGCAAGCCATAACAAGCTGTACTGTAGGCTAAGAAACAATTTGTTGAGACAGATTTCAGACACATTGAATCCCTGAACTATCCCAACTAACACTGTTTTTCTGACCTAGCTCTATATGGATGTCCTTGGCTTAGGATCTGTTGTTCCTGGATTTAGACAACATTCCCTTGCTCATTTCCCTAGATCTGTTTTCTTTTTGTATTTCTAACTTTGACTTCAGAAATGCTCTAAGTTTATGCTCTTGAACTCTAGGCACAGTAATGTTGATCTACTCTCCCCTCAAAGGGTCAAGGGTCTGACAATTTTGTCTCATAAGAAAAACAACCCCCCACCAATTATTGGAATGAGTTACTTGCTGTCATGCAGGTCCTCCAGCTGGAGCCTGTGGAGCTTTAGCCTGGAAGTTAGGTTAAAAAAAAACTGAACAAAAAACTGTTCTTAGTTGTGTTTATTAGTTTATGGGGATTATACTTTGTTTTCAAGGTTATCTAGTTCTCTGATTTTCTACCGATCTTTACTGAAATGAATTGAGACAATTTTATTGTTTTGTTTAATTTATTTTTTTAGGTATCTTTAATTGCAGGTTTAGTTCTTTAATCTGCCTTTCTATTTTGTTAACATAAGTTTTCAGAGTTATAAATTTTCCTTTAACAACTATTTTATCATCATATAAGTTCTGATGTTTTGTTATTGCTAACATTACCATTAATGGAATAATTTATTTTTCTGTGATTTGTTTTTTGATCCACACATGAATGATTCAGGATATTTTATTGAACATTTATTAAGGATTAGTCTTTTACCAATATTTCTTCCATTTATAAGTTTTATTGTATTATGATCTATAAAGATATGAGTTTTTTTTCTGTTTTTATTTTTGTCTGTTCAATTTTCTAAGATTACCAGAAATGCTGAAAATATATATATATTTAAATATTTTCATTTAGAAAATACCATAGGTCTTTTAGATTGAATTTTCTGAACAATCTATTCAGCATTGTTTTCCTTTTTTGAAATTTTTATTTTGGATTTGCATGGCTCTGAGATAATAATATTAGAAACTCCTTTATCAATACATTGTTATCAATGTCTATTTGAAATTCTAAGTTTATCTTTTGAGAACTTACATTATGTCATTTGCTAGGTATGTGTGACTCTGTATATGTGTGTTTATGTATATACATATATGTATTACATATCATATGTTACATCTTATTTATGTCTTTGTAACCTATTTTCCTTTCAAGATTCTTATTTTTATCATTATCTGAAAATTTTTCTTTTTTGAAGTCACCTGAAATATAATAAATTTTGTTTTGTCCATTCATTTCTACAGTGCAGATATATTTTAATGCATGTGAAAATTGTTGGGCATTTATCCATTCTTCAATACTTTCTTTCCATTGGGGAGATGAATCCATTCACATTTATAGTTATAATGGTTATATTTTTGTTTTCTTCCATTTGACTTTTTATAGTAGTTTTCCCTTCTTTGAGTTTGCACAGTGTCTGTGATTTGTTTTTCTTATTCTATACTCCATAGTCCCGCCCCAACTCCAATTTCCTTGTTTTTTAAATTGTTATTCTATTTATCATTCTTTTTCTGAGTTCTTCCCTTTCCAAGTTCAGGCAAGAGTAATATACTGAATCATCCCAGTTCCCTTACCCAACCCATCATTTCCGTGATTTCAATTACATTAATTTGTCATTCCACTTCACAAGAAAAGTTGTTACAGTTCTATCTACTTACTCATTCCTCCTTCTAGAATACTCTACATATGCTAAAATTAATGTCCCATTTGTGGGATTAGTGATTATATTCCTTTCTGTTCTTTCTCTAGTCTTCATATCACTTAGACCTTCTGAGGGGCAAAAGATTTGCTGTTGCTTCCAACCAGACTACATGTTAGGGCAACTAAATATTTTCCCCTACCTTTTCATCTCTGACCTTTAAAAAAAGTATCTTCTTCTGAAGAATCATATCCACAAAAATAAAAACTAAGGTAATTCTGTCATCTCAATTTGCAGGTCCATATCCTGTTTCTTGTTGCTGTTGTTCTCTATTCACCTCTCCTTGAGATAGCAAAACATCCTATCTCCCTCTCCATTTCTCTCAGACTTATACACCCAAGTAATCCTTCGCCACTAGTGGGCAAGGGGCCCGAGAATGAGAACCTATTTGAGAAAGTTATTCTGAACTGCTCACCCCTATACTACTGCTATCACTTTCAGGATCCTATCACTACACCTCCTTTCCCCAAACACACAGCTCTGTAGAATTATTTCATCTTGCCAAATCTTTCCCCTAACACTGACAAGTCTGCACACTCCACTCCCTATTCTGTGACTTGTTTCTTGATAGTGCATCCCTCTTCTCCCACAATTTCCAAGAAAGAGGGAGAAACATTTAATCCACATAACCTTTCAGGTACCTACTCATTTTCTTATGGATCCAAGAGTCTCAACTCTCTTTTCTCATTATCTAAGAGGAATTCTTTTTTTCTTTTTATTTATTTGTTGACATTCAGTTTGACAATCCCTTGAGTCCCCAAAATTTCTCCATCTCCTCCCCCTCTCACGACAGCATGTAATCTGATATAGGTTCTAGAAATACCTTCACATTAAACATCAGTCAAGTTGTAAAGAAGAATTATAAACCGTGGAATGAGCAATGAGAAAGAAGGAACAAAACTGAACTAAACCAAAAAGAGAGCAAGCAGTTTGCTTCAATCTGCATTCAGACTCTGTAGTTCTTTCTCTGGATGTGGATAGACCTTTCCATCATGAGTCTTTTGGAGTTGTCTTATAACCCCTAAGAGGAATTCTTAAGAAATATCCCACCACCTAGAGGAGGTGGACAAGATTATGGAGCACAGCATAAGAAAAACAAGCCATAGAGACTTTGTGCAAACTTGAAAGAGGAGAAAACTAATATAAAAAAAGTTAAATGGAAGAAAACACAAATGCAACAAGTATAACTGCAAATGTGAATTATTCAACTCCCCAATGGAGAAAAAAAGAATGAGAAGAATGGCTGGATTTCTTATAAATTAGGAATAATTCTTAAATGGTCTAATTATTTTCTTAGGATAGGAAATTATTTTTCCAAGAAAAACAATTATTTATTAATTAATTTATTGAAGAAAAAGTTAAAGCTTACTTTCCCTTGGCTGCCTAAAACACATTATTTCATATGGTAATTCTGAATTTTCACCACGTTGCTTGGTGAATTAAATTTGGAGTTTTTTATTGGCCTTCTGTGATATTCTCAATCTATTTTCTGATATCTGCTTCTATTATTTCTATTAAAAAAATTTCCTATATGATTCCCTGAAATATGGTACCATGTAGCCCTCCTCAAATTATAACCATTTTGGATGAATGAATGTTTGTTATAATGCAGGAAAATAAGAAATTTAGATGTCTAATTGTTTTTAGATAACTTTTTGCAACCAAGAATTTAGTTTTCCTACACAAACTAGAGGTAATTTACATTTATTCTGCTTATAATAACTCAGTACCCTTTCCATATATTAAATTCCCAGGTTGACTCTGTTTTTCAGTTAAACAATTTTTGTTGTAAACATACATATTTAACAAGTATGTGCTTCTGTAACCAACCCACGTATTCAAGATCTGATTACTTAATGCGTAATTAATTAACATGAAAGTTGACTGTTGATAATTTCATTGATAGCAATGAAATATCTAGGTTCTTGCCCTCATAACTGGTCATTGAAAGCTTGCTTGATTTGCCCACACATAGAGCTTACACTTCCCAAAACTGTTACATCACATTTCAATTTTTATATACAAACACTAAAACATATATAACAATTTGGCAACTAGATAATTTTATAGCACTTTTTAGCAAAAATAGAGAGAACGATTTGGGCATTCTTTTGAACAAGAACCAACATTCACAGATGGAAATGCAGTATACTGGGTTGAATCTCATGAAAGAGGAACTGTCTCTTCTTTCTACCTCTAGCCTGGTAGGAATTTTCTACCAATTGACCAATAAGCATGTAGTATTCATGTCCAGCAATATAACTTGACAAGCAGAAATGTTGGGAAACACAGACATTGAACATTCCTTTATTTAAAATACATGTATACAAAAAATTTATGTGAACCCATTTTTTGCAAATTAAGTTGTTTAAAATGTACCAAGAACTTACTACTAAAAAAAAATCTGCAGTGAATGTCTTCATAAAAATAAAGATCCACTCGACATTTAGTCAGATTTGTAAGACTCAATTTTCATGAAGTATACACATACACACACACACACACACACACAAACACCCCCCATCCTCTTTGTTTTATAAAATGACTTTCCTAGAGGAAAGCCAAGAAATTCCTGAACTTTACCTCATCTGCCCAAAAAAGGTAATTCCATATCTGTAAATTTTGTTGCCAATATGAGCTGTTATATCTTTTAGTAATCATTGATAACTTTATTAGCCCTCTTTTGTGCTTGACTTTCCTCTACAAGTTGGTCCCACTGGTTTGGGTAGTTAAGGATAGGACCATGTAATGGTAATTAATTTGTTTGATCAGATGTTACGTAGATCCTAGTAACCTAGTGTTAAGTATAGAACTCTGTCCATTGGTGAAAATGTGTGAATTCCCCTGTGACTTGGAAGAATGCTATTGGCTGAGACACTCCCCTGTTTACT
>CM053593.1:291708925-291719882 GCA_028646575.1 Pseudocheirus occidentalis
TTCTTCTTCTTCTTCTTCTTCTTCTTCTTCTTCTTCTTCTTCTTCTTCTTCTTCTTCTTGTTTCTTTTCCTCCACCACCACCACCACCACCATCACTGTCAAGTCACCATCATCATTTATAAAATGCATTAGTTTCTACATAAATCCTTTCCTAATCCTAATTTCTCCAGTAGTTGTGTCCCTCAAAATTATTTTATTTCTTATGTATTTTATATATGCATGTGCTATATAAGTACACATTCTATGTATATATCATGATGTATATATGTGTTGCATGTTGTATCATAACATTGTGTTTTCTATTACATGTGTATTACATAAATACATACAGGGTGTCACTAAAGTTTTACTTCACTAAGACTTTGGGGGCATCATGCATATTATATTAATATAAGTACATTATATATTTTATGCATCTTATATGTGTATATTGTATCTGTGCATATGTATATACAAACATACAGATGCTATTCCCACTCCACCACCACCCCCTCATAGAATGTAAGCTCCTTAATGAGAGACAGATTTTTTTGTCTTTGCCTCTCAAATTCCTAGCACAATGCCTGCCACAGAGTACACACAGCCAATATTTGTTAATTAATTGATTGCCATTTTCATCTGCTATGAATTGTTAAGCACATCTAGAATCTGTTACTTTTCTAGTTCTGTTATCTTGTTCTCATCCTAAAAAGAAATCTGTCCTTGTGAAAGAAGTTATTACAATGGTCCTTCAAAGTCATTTTTTTTAATAGAATGGAGAATGAGGAATGGAGAAAATATTTTGTGTTAGGTCAAAAGGAAACCAAAGTTCTATTCTTAGCACTCACTGGATGAACTTGGACAAGCTGAATGACCTCATGATGGTGCCTCAGTTTGTGAACTAGACTAGAGACAGTGTTCTGTCTTCACTGTAGAAGTGTTGGAGAGTCATTGAGGTCACATATGTAAATATTTCTCTTTGAGTTACCTAGAAGAGGGGAATTTTTTAAGCATTAAGTATTATCATTACACCTTTGGTATGCTGAGGAAAAAGTGTTTGCACTTATGCTATTCCAAAAGAGAAATGACCTACTTTAGACACTCCTTGCCCTTAGCAAGTGGCTTTGGTTTGACTCTCTACCGCTCTTAGAGATTTTTTTTTTTGCAGTTGACTAATGTGGAAATATAAATAAACCTTTGCAGCAGAGCATTTGTGGATGAGAAAGCTTGGCATGGGTGCAGGCACACTGGCTGATCTCAAGCTGTGCTTCTGAAGGGGGGAGAAGGCTAAAAACTGTTTAAAGGGTGATTTTAAATTTCCCATTGGAAAACACAAGAAGATGATTCATTGTAAAAGTGAGAGATTTGTAAGGTTTCTAGGATTCAAATTAGGTAGGACTTCATTGAATCTCTAATCTTGTATGTCCACTCTTTTTTGATGTTTAGATAATCATAAAAAGAAGGGGTTGGGAGCAGTGTACCCTTACTGATGTAACTAGAAAATAGTAAGATTAATTTGACACATTTCAAAGGAGGTATTGAAAAAATTTCAAAATAAATTCATCACAGGGTGGCACGGTGGCACAGTGAATAGAGCACCAGCCCTGGAGTCAGGATCACCTGAGTTCAAGGCAGGCTTCAGACATTTAACATTTACTAGTCATGTGACCTTGGGCAAGTCACTTAACCCTGATTGCTCGGGGTTAAGAAAGCAAAAAAACAAATAAATAAATTCCTTCCTATTTATTCTTCAACAAAAGCTATTCTTTCCCTTGCTTAAGGATCTTTGAATTTTATTTTTATTGATATTTAAGGGCATTAATTTGATCAAATCAATAATAGAAGATAGTATTTATAAAGTACTTTGAGGTTTACAAAGTGCTTTAGAATTATCTCATTTTGTCCTAACAATAACCCTGGGCAGTAGGTACAATTATTATTTTTACTTGACAGATGAGGGAACTGAGATGAAGAGTGGTAGTGATTTGACCAGAATCATATTTAATTAGTGACTGAGGCCCTATTTGAACTCAGTTCTTCCTAAATCCCTCTATCTACTGTGCCACCTTGCTTCTTGGTACCACCTTGTACCCTTCTTTTTTTATATGACTGCAGTGCTTTCCCTCACAATTTTTGAAAATGTTAATCATTTACCTGATAATAATATTATTAGGAAAATTCAAGCTGGAATCAAATGAAAAAGAGGACTACTAAGTATCCCACGAATCCCAATAGTTTAGCTACAGCTTTTTCATAGTATCATAGATTTAGAGAAAAGAAATACATTAGGGGTCACTGAATTTTCATATACTTTTTTTTTTGCTTTTTGTTTTTGAGGGGAGAAGGCAGGGCAATTGGGCTTAAGTGACTTGCCCAGGGTCACACAGCTAGTAAGTGTTAATTGTTTGCAGTCAAATTTGAACTCAGGTCCTCCTGACTTCAGGGCCAGTGCTCTATTCACTGTGCCACCTAGCCACCCTGATAATCATATTTTAGCTGAGCTGAGATATAAACAATTGAAATGACTTTCCCAGGGTCACACAGTGTTAGAGGCGGGATTTGAATCTAGGTATTTCTGATTCCAAGTTCAGAACTCTGTCTGCTATGCCATGCTACACCTCAACAAACCTTTATTGAACACATCTTTTTATAAATAGAGGCAGAAAGATTCATCTTCCTGAGTTCAAATCTGGCCACAGATACTTACTAGCTGTGTGACCCTGGGCAAGTCATTTAACTTTGTTTGTCTCAGTGTCCTCATCCATAAAATGAGCTGAAGAAGGAAATGGCAAACTGTTCCAGCATCTTTACCAAGAAAACCTCAAATGGGGTCATGAAGAGTCAGACACACTGAAAGAACTGAACAATAGGAGGTGGTATCTGAGCTGAGACTTGAAGGAATTTGAGGATTCTAAAAGGTGGAGGTGAAAAGGGAATACACTGGAGGGATGGCAAGGGGAGACAGCCTTTAGAGACAATGAGATTAGTAAGAGATGACTTTCTAAATTGGGGAAACGAATACTAGGGTAGTTTGGATGAAATGCTGAATGGCTAAAGTAGGGAAACATGGAAATGTGGGAACCGGACCAATGGTTTATATATGCAAGTAGAGACAACTGAGAACATAACTGTCCTCGGTTAATAGGGTGACAGTTTCTCTTCAAGGCATTTGCCCGCCTTTTACCTTTCTTGGTATTCCCTGTGCTTAGCAGAATGCCTGGCACAGAGTAGGGGCTTAATTAATGTTGACTGACTGCTAAGCTCAGGAGCTGAAAGTAGGAACACATAAAAAATGACTGAAGTCTCCAAAGGTAGAGTGTGAAGGGTGTTCCACCCAATATAAAGGACTCTCCCTGAACAAAAGAACAAACTATTTTCTTCTGTACAGTGGGAAGACAACTGGATTTTGAGTCAAGAAGACTTGGTTTTTTAAAAGCTGGTTTTTGCTGCTCATAGCCTATTCCATTATAGCTAAGTCACTTTTAACATCTTGGCAACCTTCATTCAAAAATTAGGGATTTGCCTCTATGAAAGTGGAGGAGAAAAAAAGCAAACAGCAAGTGAAGGAAAAAAAGAGAAAAAAAACCTTTCCCTTTCTTTTCTGTACCATAATAGTTGTATTCAGTTTAAGTTCCTTTGCCCCCATTTTCCCTCTATAACCTACTCTGACCGCTCAAGTCCCTAGTTCTTCCTCTTTCTGACATTCCTCAAATGAATTCTTTCCTCTTTCCTCCCAGGAGAACAACCCCTACCTCTTTCTCCACTCCTCCCAAAGTCCTCTTCTCTCCCCCACCCCCATTTCCCTTTCCGCTATCTTGCTGGCGTTTCACCCATCGCTTTTGTTCTCTCTTCTTTCTGTCTTCTTCTTCCCAGGACGCTTCTGTCCATTTCTTTGTCACTTGCCTCTTAAGATTCTAGGACCCTAGTAAATAGCTGAAAGCTCCCAAGTGGACCTCAGATTTGGTGCCAGTAGGAAAGCTGGAGATCGTCTAATTGATTTTATAAAGGAGGAAACTGAGACTCCAGAAGTGATCATAAAGTTGCAAAGTAAGTGGCAGCGGCAGAATATGAACCCAGGTCTTGGGATACTAAAACCAGAACTTTTTTCACTGAACCACAAAGGAAAAGGATGTGGCAGTACACGACTAGACGGGACTAGACGGGACTAGACCGGACGCGAGCAGACTGGTTGTTGGGTCTGGGGCCGCCTAGGGCGCAGCAGCGGGGCGGGCGGGCTGAGGCAGGCCGGCCCCCTCCTGGGCGCGGCGGGCGGCCGAATGGAGCAGTTACCATCTGCTGGTGCAGGGCTAGGGGTGGGGAGGGGGAAGAAGGTTGGGCAGGGGAGGGAGCGGGGACAGAGAAAGGAGGTCCCAGCCAGTCATCCTCCCAAGTGGCTCTTTTTCTCCCGCTCCCTTTCTCTTTCCTCTCTCGCATTTGCTCAGGTGCCCAAAGTAGGAGGAGAACGACAATGTGCCGCTGGTCCTTGCTGTTCCTGTGGGGTCTGCTACCCGGCAGCGCCCCGGGGGGAACCGGTCGCAGCTACCCACACCACGCTCTCCTAGATTGGGAGGGCAAGTACTGGCTGCATTGGGGCCTGGAGGGCAGCACCCTTGCCTTTCGCCTGGAGGTGCAGACCCCTGGCTACGTAGGCTTGGGCTTCTCGCCCACCGGATCGATGACTTCAGCGGACATAGTCTTGGGAGGGGTGGAGAACGGCAGTCCGTATCTGCTGGTAAGTGCCCCGCTCCCCACGGGACTGGATGGCCCCTGCCTCACTGCTTCCTTACCTCGTGCCCTATAATGTGTATATGGGGGAGACTGGGTGCAAGCTGCGGGGACTAGATGCTTGTGCTTGTGCATTTGTGTGTATGTTGGAGGTCTTCAGATTTTGACATTCAGAGTCACTCCATCATCCTTTCCCGAGTTAGAATATTAGCTCCTTGAGAATAGGGATTATTTCTTTGTAGAATCTCCAGGACCTGGCAGGTAGTAGGCAACTGCTTGTTGATGGATTGTTTGGATTCCGGTTCAGAGCCGTCAGTCCCCCACCTTCCATGAGCTTCATCGCTCCCCCAAACTCCCACTGAACTAAGAACATCCACTGTGCCCAGCAGTCTAAGTCCTGCCTGGACAATTCTCTGACTCGGTCGGAGAGAGCTAGACGTAAATGAGGCTACTGGGGATTCAAGAATACAGCTGCTTGCATTTCCAAGGGGCAGCCTGCGGGTTACGGGAGCATAGACTTCCTTTCTCTCAGTTCATTCTCCTTGATGGCTTTCTGATTGTTGTCATTCTAAGCTTTCCATTACTCACCAGTCCTCGAATTTGGGGCACCAACAGCGCTCTGTGCTGGAGAATCTCGCGCCTCCTTTCTTTTAGTACTTCACTAACTGTGCGCACGGGACTTAAAGTTATCCTGCCAGAGCTTGGTACCCTGGTATGGAAGTTCTCTAGGCTTGTCACCAAAGCGCTACTTTTCACAACATTCCCTCCCTCTCTAGTGGGTCACGTTGGTCCGTACCAGCATTCACAAGGTTACTACACCTCCCAACCGAAATGGAAGATCGCGTTAGCCACTTGACAGATGCTGTCTTGCCAGATGGCTTTTCTTTCTCTATTTCTCTTTGTGAATAAGGAAAAAAAAAAAAAAAGGTGGATTCGTCAGGTGATTTAATGAATCGGGAAATTATGTCACCTGGAATCTTTCACTGTCTTCACCATCAGCAACATTCCAAAAAATAATTTTACCTTCCTTAATCACAACGTACTTTAAAGTTATCCTTTTAATTTTTTTAAGATGGTTCATTAAAAATATTAGATACTAGTCTGCTGGTGGTCCATAGGACTTCAGTTCAGAGCATTATCTGAAAGATCTGTAAATAAGATCAGTGAATATAAAACATAATTTACATTCACTAAAATATATTTCCAGATGCTCTTGCCTTTATGGACTTCTCAACTCCTTTTATCCCTATCAACACTTTTAGTTTGAGATAAGAAGAGATCATCATCCAAGAACACCTATTTTGGCAAGATACAACAAAGCACAAATCAAACCAAAAGTTATTAAGCGCTGTCCTATTTTTAGTTTCCTGCCATTTTACAGGACACTAATCTTTTTTTTTTCCTTCAGAATTTTGTCACTCTTGAAACCTAAAATGTAGTCTTTGGAAATAAAATGATACTTGAGAATTTCATTCTGTGAAATGTCATTGATAACAACTTCCTCTTGCTGCTTAGACTCTAACTTTTTCTAAACCAAATTTTTGACCTGAATGCATGCCTCAGCAAGTGGAATGACTTACTCTCTTGTGACAAGAAATAGATAATGTTTTATTAGAAGGAAATGTTTTCATTTTTTTCCTTTGGTAATCTGCCTTTTAGCTATCCTCCATTGGAAAGGACATAGGGAAATCTTATTACCTAGATTTATAAAACAAGATACTCTCTTTAAAAATTATCTTAGTATTTTTCTCTAAAGAAGGAAACACTTTAGAGAGCCCACACAATTTGATAGAAAAGAAGTTAAATTTAGAATCTTGCTTCAACATACACAATAGTTTTAGTACACATACAAATGCGATGAATTTATATAATAATCTCATTAAACATTTATTAGACTTTATTAAGCTAAAATGCTGGTATTCAATAAATGTTACATGTAGGTGAGTTAGCATTTTTCGATTCATGATTTAATTTTGTAATTCAAATAATCTATTACATGAAATATAAAGAGACTCAACTACAGATACACACTTTTAAAATATATATATTTTAATTAGAAAGGAAGAGGACATCGCTACCATTTTTATTCATATGTTTGGTTCAAATATTAGGCTGCAAAAATCCCATTTTTTCCCCTTGAGCTATAATGTTGCCACTTTTCCTTCATTTCATAACATAAATTCAACAAAATTACTTTAATCAGGTTTATAGGAAGATGGAGGTGGAAAAGAAACGGAAGAGCATAAATAGAAACATCCTTCATTTAGGATGATTCATAGGAAATAGAATTTATGTCTTTCATCTTGTTATTCCAGGTTGAATCCAGATTTCAACACATAAAATTGAATGTTCTCATTAGAGTCCCCTGATCTCCAGTTTCTTACTTAATGGTTTGAGCAATGGTTTCAAGGCAGTATTGTAAAGTAGAAAGAACATGGAATTTGGAATCAGTCCACATAGGTTCTTCTGAACACTACCCTGTGACATCACTTTTATGGGCCTCAGGCTCCTTATGTATAAAATAATAGGGGGAGAGAGAGATGATATCTAATGTTTCTTTCAGCTCTAAATCTCATGTTAGCGAGTTTGAATATGGTTCTATTAGTAATTTACTTCCAGGATTGATGCTATGCAATTGTTTGCCATAAACACTTTCCAAAAACTACTGGAAGAATATCATCAAACAGGTTAAGGAGACAAATAGAGAGGAATGCAAAAGTGAAAATCATCACGAGTATTCAGAGAATGGAATTCAGCAATAGTTTTTAAGGATGTCAGCAACTCAAATAGACATGCCTACTTCCTTCACTGGTATGCCTTTAAAATGTCATCTCCCCAGTATGTTTTGTTTAGTTCTCATGCTTTTAGGGTTTGGATTTCTCCCTTCCCCCTTCATGTCTTTTGGAATTGATGTTTTCTTTAAATAGGGTCCCCTCTGGCCATGGATGGCAGTATATTAGGCTGTCAGAAAAAAAGAAGCATTTTTAAAAATTTGCCTTAGAATTTAGAGCATTGTAAAAGATGGTAGAAGACTTAAGTATCATTTTTAACCATTTATATGAACAAATCTGAGCCACTGAAATGAAGGCAAAGATAACAATTGAAACCAAAAGTTAGAGATAAAACTTTCTAGAATTATGAAAATCAGAAAATATATTACAGAAAAGTTTTTCAAGCCAGACAGTAATGATAGCTGATGCTGATACAGTTATAAAGTATTTCTGGGGTCATTATTAATCTTCACAACAACCCTGTGTGATAGGTATCAATTAACTAGCATTTATTAAGTGCCTACTCTGTGACAGAATAAAAGTTCAAAATAAAGTAAGTAAAAAGCAACAAATGTTTCTCAAACACTTACTATGTGCCTCCAATAGTGCTAAGAACTAGGAATGCAAGGACAAAAGTCAAATAATCTTTGCCCTCAAAGAACTTACATTCTAGTGCAGGAGATGACAGGTTCATATATAGCTAAGTATAAAATTGATATTTCTGATATATTGTCATATACAAAGTAGTTTTTTAGGAGGTCCTTGCAGGAAGGATGTGAAGAATGGAGGAAGGGGATACGTTTTATGAAGGTTTCATATAGAAAATGGTGTTTGAGTTAAGCCTGGAAGCAAGCTAGGGATTCTAAAATACATAGGTAAGGAGGGTGTTCATTCCAAGTATGAGACAAAAGGCAATGAGCATTTTAAATGCTTTTTATGTGCCAGAAACTTTTAAAGCAAAAAGAGAGACAGTCTCTACCATCAAGGAGTTTACATTTTTATGGTGGAAAATAACACAGAAAAGAGATCTGAAAAAGGAGACAGTCAGTAAAGAGTTCTATACATTTTATAGTCAATATTATTTCTACTTTAAACATAAATAAGGGAATTGAGGCTTAGAGGCCAAATAAGTTACCCAGGACCGCACTATGGAGACCTGAACTCAGTCAGCTCTTCTGAGTTCAAGTTTAGAGTCATTCTTCCTATACCTCAAAGTCTCTGAGGTTTGCGTTCAAATTGAGCTTTTGTATCCTTGAACAAGTCACAAGTTTCTTTGGACTTTACTCTCCTCATCTCTAACATAGGGCATTTGGTTAAATGATCTCTAATGGCCCTTTCTGTTGTGAAACTATGGACATTCATTACCTTCCATTTGGGCTGCTCTTCATTAGTCTTCAGATTGCTACTCCTGTGTTTCTACCTCATTCACCACTTGCTACCACCTGCATGCCCTCCCCTCATATTGCTATGCAATTGCTCATTCATCTACCATGTACATCCCACCCTCCCCCTACTTCTTGGGAATCAGTGGGTGGTCAACATCATGGTCATCCCTCCCCTACAGGAAGGATATCTGAACTTTGCTTGGCCCATTACTCTTCAATGGTTGCTAAGTTCTCTTCTTGACAGCATGAGGCCACCCCAGACATCAGAGTGTGGCATTTGTCTGATAGTTCGTTAAGTGACTTGTATTTTGTATTTTTGCACATTGATAGGTCTGGGAGGAGGAGTACTAAGGTTGGATGTTTTATTCATTTGTCTTTCCCATTATGGGAAATTAGTCTGATCCAGTTGATTAGAATTGTTTTTGAACCTTGTATATTAGGCCACACAAGATGCCTATTAAGATTAAAAACATGAAATGGGAGAAGTGTTCAGTTTACGTAGTGAAGAGTATCTCAATCTAATATAACATAACATATCCAACATTGTCCTGGGGTGATTTACCTTTATTATCTACTGTACGGCTAGAGTTGGTTTCTGTACTGACTATCTAAAACCTAAGTTCCTAGGGGCAACCTTTATTTGACTTCTGTAGTTGCTCTTTGGATCTTTGTATCAATGAATGGGCTTAGCATGCTTCCCTGATAGATTCATGTCTTGTCCTTGCTCCCCACCCTTATGTGACACAGTGCAACCCCACCTCCACCCCCACCACATAGCAGCTGAGGAGCCCCATTTTGGGCAAGTAATGCATGCAGATGAATGCCTGTTTTGTGTGAGTTAGAGAAGAGAGTAGCATTGTGAGGTTTGTCTGTTGCAGTTACACAAAAATGGATTCATCCTCACCATAGGGCCATAAATCGTTTAGTGAATGGGGAATGAAACATATGTTATCATTTGTTACAGCCTGGCTTGTTAACTGTCACTAAAACCAAAGCATTTCTATTATCAGAAGTAGTCTTCAGTGGCAGCTTAATTGCTCCTAGGCTGCTCATTGGGAAGTGCTTGGAATAGGATTTTAAATAACAGAAAACAGGGAGCATTCTTTGTGGTTAACGATGTGCTGCTTTTAAGTGCATCCCTGCCAACAGCAACAAAGAAATGTTTGGAAAGCAAATTGGAAGGCCAGCAAAACGTGAAGATGAAAAGTGTGTGCCACATCAACCGAGCTCAGCTGGTGCTTTGTTAAGAGATATTTATAAGTCTTTGAGCAAAGCCAAAAAATTTGCAGATGACAAAAGGATCCATCCAAGCTTCATGATTTGGTGTTATTAGTAGTAAGCAGAGGCTATGGTGTAACACAATGCTCCCTCCAGCACAATTGTTCTCTCTGGCTCAAAGAATGACTTCAAAGAACCTGACTGAAGAAAGGCAATTTAGGGAACAATGTATCAGAATTGATACAAGTAGCTGAAATGTTTTGAAAACCAGCAATTTTACCATTCAAAGTTGGAAGGCAGAAATCCTGATGCACTTCACGCAATTAGAAGTTGATTTTTTCCTCCTAGCTAATTATTGGTAATATGATAGAATACCATTAACATTTTGTTGTTTGGGAAAAGGATATAGTCTTCCATGGAATCATACAATATTAGAGCTGGAAGAAAGCTTAGAAGGGGAAAAAAGTGTTAGAAGAGTAGGAATTTAGAATGGGAATGAACCTTTATATAAAACCTACCAAGCTCCAAACACTATGCTAAGCCTTTTCTCTCTCTCTTTTTTTTGAATTTATTGACTTGTTTATTTACTTTTAGTTTACAAGATTCAGTTACAGAATCACTTGAGTTTCAGATTTTCTTCCCTCTCTTCTTCTCCCCCCCCATGGTGGTGTACAATCATGTATGGGATCTGCAAACACTTTCACATTGTACAATGGTCTTGTTGTATAGAAGTGTTGTAACCTTGTAACCAATGGAGCAAATAATGTGAAAACAAAGAAAGAAAAAAATGAAACAAAAGAAATAAAACCAAATATGGAAAAGAACAATAGCATGTGTTGCTTCAGTCTCCATTTAAACTCTGGTCTTTCTAGATCTTTC
>CM053593.1:291719982-291731584 GCA_028646575.1 Pseudocheirus occidentalis
GAGTGTAGGTATCTCCTTCCATTCTGAGACTTGTAGAGTTGTCTTTTAACTGCGTTGCTGAGAAGAGTCTTTATCAAGGTTGGTCGTCACACATATGATGTATCTGTGACTGTGTACAAATTTTTCCTGGCTCGCTCTTCTCACTTAGCATCAATTCATATAAGCCTCTCCAGGTAAATATGAAGTCCATCTCCCTCGCATTTCTTATAGCACAATAATATTCCATTACATTCATATACCATAACTTGTTGAGTCATTCCCCAGTTGATGGGCATCCCCTAAGTTTCCGGTTCGTTGCCACCACAAAGACACCTGCAATAAATATTTTTGTACATAAGGGTCCTTTTCCAGGGTGGCTAGGTGGCACAGTGAATAGAGCACCGGCCCTGGAGTCAGGAGTACCTGAGTTCAAATCTGGCCTCAGACACTTAACACAAAAACTAGCCGTGTGACCTTGGGCAAGTCACTTAACCCCAACTGCCCTCCAAAAAGCAAAAAAAAAAAAAAAGGGTCCTTTTCCCACTTCTGTGATCTCTTTGGGATACAATCCCAAAAGTGGTATTACTGGGTCAAAAAGTATGCAATTATTTATAGCCCTTTGGGCATAGTTCCAGATTGCCCTCCAGAATGGTTTTCTCAGTTCACAGCTTCACCAACAATGCATTACCATTCCAATTTTTCCACATCCTCTCCAGCACTTGTCATTTTCCTGTTTTGTCATCTTAGCCAATCTGACTGGTGAGATGTGGTACCTCAAAGTTGTTTTGATTTGTATTTCTCAAACCAATAGTGATTTAGAGCATTTTTCCATATGCTTAAAGATATCTTTAATTTCTACCTCTGAAAATTGCCTGTTTGTATCCTTTGCCCATTTATCAATTGGGGAATGAATTGTATTCTTACAAATTTTATTTAATTCCCTGTATATTTTAGAAATGAGGCCTTTATCAGAGACACTGGTTATAAATATTCTTTCCCATTTTCCAACTTCCCTCTTAATCTTGGTTACATTGGCTTTGTTTGTACAGAAACTTTTCAATTTAATGTAATCAAGATTATCCATTTTGCATTTTATAATGCTCTCCAACTCTTCTTTGGTCATAAAGTCTTCCCTACTCCATAAATCTGACAGGTAAACTATTCCTTGCTTCCCCAGATTGTTTGCAGTATCAGCCTTTATACCTAGATCATGCACCCATTTAGACTTGATTTGGTGTATGGTGTTAGATGCTGGTCTATGCCCAGTTTCTGCTATACTATATTCCAATTTTCCCTATGCTAAGCCTTTTGCAATATCATCTCATTCAATCAATGCAATTGTTTACTATGATTATCACCATGTTGTTATTATGATGTTGGAAGTTATCAAGTTCAATCCCCTTATTTTCTAGATGGAAAAAAATGAAGATCAGAGAGAACAAGTGACTTATTCATAGTCATATAGCTAATTAGTAGCAGACCCCACTAGAATTCAGGTCTACAGAATTCCAATACTTGACAAAAATACTTTTTTGTGTTGTAGTAAGATGTGCTATATAGTATAAGAGCCTAACATCTAGAGAGGGAAAAGACTTACAGCTAAAAGGGGTCTTAGAGATCATCTAATCCAATAGGTTCTCAAACTCTTTGGTCTTAGGGCTCCTTTACAAACTTAAAATTATTGAGAACCTGAGGTGGCTAGGTGGTACAGTGAATAATAGAGCACCATCCCTGGAATCAGGAGAATCTGAGTTAAAGTCCAGCCTCAGACACTTAACACTTACTAGCTGTGTGACCTTTGGCAAGTCACTTAACCACAATTGCCCAGCCTTCCCCCTCCAAAAAGCAAAAAAAAAAGGTATTGAGAACCCCAAAGTACTTCTGTTCATGTGAATTATGTAGACATTTACAGTCTTAGAAATGAATCCTAATATCTTAAAAATGTTTACTTATTAATTCATTAAAATTTTAACAAACCCATTATATGTTGACATAAATAACATGAATATATATATGAAATAAAATATATAGTGAGAAGAATAGTGTTTTATATATTTTTTGAAATCTCTGTAATAGCTGGTTTAATAGAAGACAGCTGGATTTTTATATCTGTTTCTATGTTCAATTTGTTGCATTATTTTGGATGAAATATTTTAAGAAAATCTGGCCTCATAAAGATATGTAGTTGGAAAAAAGAGAAGTATTTTACTAGACAAATAACTCCTTAGTCTTATTACAAAAATAGCTTTGGCCTCACAGACTCTTGAAAGGGTCTCAGGGATACTCAAATAATTTGAGGACTACTGGTCTAGTACAACACTCTAATTTTAGAGATGAAGAAACTGAGGCCCAGAGAGTTTAAGTCACTTCTCCGAGGGTCATACAGGTAGCAGGAAAGCCACATTCAGACCAAATCCAGTGTTCTTTCTACTATAGCATGTTACCCTTACCAGATAGGAATATTTTACATGTGTAAATTGCTGTACATATGTGAGTTATCATTAATATAATGTGACTAAATTAATTATATTGAATATCTAGGTGCTATGCTGCAACTTGTCATCAGTGAAAGAATTTTTAAATGAGAATGTGTAGAGAGGAGAGCCAATAAGAGTGATTGTATTAAATGACCTTTCTGTAAAATCAGATATAAAATTTAGGGTTACATAGCTGAATATTTTACAAAGGAGATACTCAGTTTTTTATTGCACCAGCATATTTCAATAACAGCTAATAGTTAATCTCTTTTAATATTTGGGAATTAATTACAATTTTCTGAGGATACCAATTCCAAGACATTTCTGCTTATAAAATTAATGTTATGTGGGTTCTTGGGGATTGTCTAGTTTATTTTCACCTCATTTTACAATATCATAAGCTCCCAAAGAGCCAGGATAGTGTCTTTTCAAGACTTTGTATTTTCCCATTACCAGGCGCAACATTTTATAGATGGCAAGTAAAAAATAAATATTTGTTCAATAAATGAATGAATCTAACAGATAAGAAAACCCAGAGCAGGTTAATTAATTTGCCCAGTAGTAAGCACATAGCTATTTAACCATAGAGATAAAAGAAATCTTAATTCCTCAGTCCAGTCTTTCTTAAACTATACTTGTGTGCTGTAGTTTAAAGATAGACTCTAGGTTTTTCATAAATATTCAAAACTCAACCAACTTCCTGAGGATGTTTTTGAAAACTAGTAAAAAAAAAACTTTTGTGAAAATGTAAATCTTTTCTCTAATTATCATTCATCCAAAAAAAAGTAGTGTATGCTTCTGGATCTTCTCTTACCATTTGCCAAATATGTATTCTAGGAAAATATTCATTATTAGGGACTGTCAGAAAATAATAATAACAAGGACATCGCAACAACCATAGACTTCCAGCATTGATTACAAGTTTCTGAAAGTTGTTTTTGCCAACTTCACTACTGTATACATATTGTGAAACATCAGCTGGCATAAGCTTCAAAGGACTCAATAGATGTTGAGCATAACAAGCTGTCTGCATACAAGAAATATAATTAAGGCTTTCTCAAATCTGTGTGTAAACTACATGTTCTTTCCTTTCTCTTACTATGATATTGTTTATATGTGTGTTTAGTAAACTACAAGTCTCTAACTTTGATCTATTTTGCCAATGACTTTTATAAAAGTTTGTTTTTTATTAGTGGCTAAACTTTTTCTTTTGCCTTGTCTCATTTTTTCATCTATGATGGCAATAGGTACATAGGATTATAAGATTTAGAGCTGGAAAGGATGATAACTATCATCTAATCTGTCTTCTTCATTTTGCTGATGAGAAATTAGTCTCAGAGAGAGTGTATTTACCCATGGTCGTGAAGGAAGTAAGTAGCAGAGCTAGTATGATGGACCCACTTATGTATTCACCAGTAATCATGCCATTATCAGTTATTTCAAGCATTCTCTGAACTCTAGGTTCACTTGTACTGGCATCCTCTTCCTCTGCTCTTTTATCCCTGCACCCTTGTGCAGGTACCCTCTATATTCATTCCCTGCCTACTAGCTTCCTGATAACCCTTTATATCTCTTTTCTTTCTTTCTTTCTTTTCTTTTCTTTCTTTCTTTTCTTTCTTTTACTTTTTCTTTCTTTCTCTCTCTCCATCCATCCTTCCTTCCTTCCTTCCTTCCTTCCTTCCTTCCTTCCTTCCTTCCTTCTTTCCTTCCTTCCTTCCTTCCTTCCTTCCTTCCTTCCTTCCTTCCTTCCTTCCTTCCTTCCTTTTCTTTCTATGTCTATCATTCTGTCTACCCCATTATTTCATATTATTGATGTGATAGTTCCAATGCATATTATAACACACAGCCTCTTAGAATAGACAGTTTTCACTTTATATACATGGACCCTTCTATGGACCTCTATGTAAAGGTAATGCAAATTTGTCAAAAGATATAGGGAAGGCAGGAAGGGTCTATGAGAGTAGGCAGAAGAACACTTTGGGATTAGCCATGTGGGGGCTTGGTCAGAACAGAGAAGATGAGGCAGACATTTGGGGGCTGGACACATAGACAGACAGGAGAGGACAGGAGGGCAGGTAGGAACCAAGGACAGCACAGGGTACCTGAGTGCAGACAGATGATAGACATGCATGGGCCTTGACGGGCAGTCTGGTGGGCAGAGTAGGGCCAAGGTCTCCTCTTTCAGTACATGAGGTCTCAAACCAAGCTTGACAGCAGCAGTGACAATCTCTCCAAGCATCCCTTCTTTTTACTTGGAGGAGTTTGAGGTTTTTTTTTTTGGGGGGGGGATGAGCAGGAGCACTGAGCACAGAATCAAGGGACAGCATGACAGAGAGAAAGAGACCACAATAAAATTAACTTAGGGTATTTTTTATAGAGTGCATATTTCTTTCAGAATTCTTTATGATTGGCATAACATAAATTTGCAGAAAGCCATAAAGGGAGAATAGTCTGTAAGTGTTTTCATCAATCTACATGGCTGAAGAAATTTGTCCCTTCATGAATGACTGCCAAGAAAAAAAAAGTCAAATATGATATCCCTTTCAGCTTAACTTAAAAATCTCTGCATCTTTTTGGGGGATATATAGTGCTAGCTCTTCATCCAGGGCTAGAGTTTTGCTATAATGGCAGCCCAAAGGATCACATCATAGGTGAGACTATGTTACAAAACTCATTTCCTCTTATATGGAGTTCAAGGAGGAAGTAAGCTATCCTGAACTGCATGGTAATTCCCATTATAGTGAAAGTCCAGTGTCACTAACATAGATTTCAAAACAAGAACAGTAAATGAACTTGCCTCAAAATTTACATTTTGTGAGCACGATTTCTCCTCTGACTCTCTGCCAGGAACCCCTGCCTCTCACCTTTATTGACTAGAACATCCTGAGAATTCTGGATTCCCAAAGTGGCAGGCACAGCTCCCAGCATTTTGTTAGTTCTCATAGTAACCAGGCACTGAGATACATATCTCACTCATACTTCAAATTCTTCACTAGATCTATTGTGCAGTAAAATTGACTCATTTCACAGCTGGAAAATCCTAAAGCTTCAGATCATCCATACAAACACATCTCTTCTTCCCCTGAAAATGCTAAAGAATATTGAAATGGCCAAGAGACATAGAAGCATAGGAAAGCAGCAGTGGAAGGGCTTTATCAGTCCATAAATGTTAGAGTATTGACTGTACAGGTAAGAAATGAGTCAGCACTGCCCAGTTCTCAACTTCAGTTTAAAATGAATACAATCAGTGTCAGATTTAGATCTCTGAGTCAGAGAGAGTCTGAAATAGAGGAAAAGAATGTCTTTGTTTAGTTTATATTTGTGTTCTTCTTAATGGCCAAAGTCCTTAGGGGGAAAAAAATTTATTTTAAATGTAGTGGGATTCAAAACTATGTTGCTTTTGATAAACTCTACTGTGATATCCATATAGACAAGATGGAGAGTTGTGGACTGTGAACAGTACAAGTAGATGTAGTGATCTTTGTCTGAACAGCCAAATTTAAAAGGGCTTGATTCATGGATCATCGTCACCTCAAAAGATGGTCTTTGGTATTCTGCCAAAAGGTTCTGATCTTTGGTCCTGTCTCACTGTCTCAGTGAATACTTTTATCAGTGACTCTGATAATGACATAGAGAGTATGTTTATCAACTGTTTTAATTGAAAAAAAGGTGAGAGGGATAAGTACTGTTGGTTGCAACAGTAAGATTTTGAAAGGTCTAGATAGGTTTAAATGATAAGCTTATAATATGCTGATTACATTTAATGGGAAAGCATATAGACTAGGTTTAAAAATGAACTATTTACATGTATGGGTAAGGCCTAACTAAATGTTATTGGTGGATATTTAGCTTGGGGAAAACTTGGAGGGGAAGAGGTACCTACTAGGTAGGATAGTTACCATCAAATATTTGAAAAAAAAAGTCAGTTAAGGTCAATTCACATTTACATAATACTTTAAGGTTGCAAAGGGAAGTTACAATTATTTACTCTAAGCCAGCGGTGGGGAACTCATTGCCTCAAGGCCACAAGTCGCCCTCTAGGTCCTCATCAAATGGCCATACTTGAGGACCTAGAGGGTCCCTTGTGGCCTCAAGGCTGCAGGTTCCCCACCCCTGGCCTAGAGTCCCTGCACAAGTGTGTGGAAGTTATATGGAGGTACATTTCGATTCAGTCTAAGGCAGACTGCTCTAACAATTTGAACTATTTAGAATTCTGACATTCCTGTGACAGAGTAATTTCCCAGTCACTAGAAATCAGCAAACAGAGGCTAAATATATCACCTTTCAGTGAGGTTATAAAGAGAATTCCTGAAAGTACTGGGAGGTTGGTCTAGAGTAGACTCTACACAGCCTCCAATGTCTTCTCTAACTCTGAAGATTTTATGATTCTATGAATATGGAAACCAGTCCCATTGCACTTTTTCCACATCTGTAGTTGTTAAGGAAATACATAATAAGAGAGAGAGGGATCTACTAGTAAGATATGAATGAGCCTATATGAAATAAATCTTAAATATGCTACCATCATCACATCTTTCTTTTAAAAAATTTATTTTTAAATTAATCTTTTCTAACCCAGAATGTAATATGTACTATATAGATATTGGGGAAGGAGGTGTATTGTGTAACTGGCTAAGAATAAATTTTGCTAGAGAATCATGGAGAACTCACAGAAGGTACACCATCTTGACAAATTATGGAAGTTAACATTCCTCTTATCTTTTACTAGTCAAAATTCCTTCCAATTATTGGATGTTCCTTGATGGATTCTGAGGAACAGATTTAAGTGGAAAAAAAAGTGAAAATGAAGAACATGTAAAGGTAGAAGAGAATCCTTCCTACAAGCTGGATAAAAACCCTGGGAGCATTTTCCGTGAAAGTTTGTTAATAGAAAAGATAATATTCCAGGTTAATACCATTTAACCTAATTTATTAATATTTATGTATTAAATATTTTTAAATATGTGAGCAAAATCTAATGAAGGGATGTGAAAGAAAGAAAGGAACAAAGAAAGGAAGGAAGGAAGGAAGGAAGGAAGAAAGGAAGGAAGGAAGGGAGGAAGAAAGGAAGGAAGGGAGGAAGAAGGAAAGAAAGGAAAAAGGAAGAAAGAAGGAAAGAAAGGTAAAAAGAAAGGAAGAAAGGAAGAAAGAAAAAGGGAGGAAGAAAGGGAGGAAGAAAGGAAGAAAGGAAGGAAGGGAGAAAGAAAGAAAGGGAGAAAGAAAGAAAAAAAGGGGGAAAGAAAGAAAGACAGAAATGGAGGAAGAAAGGAAGAAAGGAAGAAAGGGAGAAAGAAAGGAAGGAAGAAGAGAAGGAAGGAAGGAAGAAAGGAAGGAAGAAAAAAGAAAGAAAGGAAGGAAGAAAGGAAGGAAGGAAAGAAGGAAGAAAAAGAAAGGAGAGAAGAAAGGAAAAGAGAAAGAAAAAACAATGAAAAGGAAAAGTTTTAGAACTTTACTGACTCCAGGAGCAATATTAATTGCCCACTGTTAGAATTCAATTCAATTCAATAAATGTTAAGTATCTACTCTATGTTAAAGGGAATCCAAAACCAAAAACTAAACAGTTCCTGTACTTAAGGATCTTACATTCTTTTGAGGGAATATGACCTATACACAGATAATTAAGGTTGAGAAAAATTGGAGAGATCAGGAAAACCTTTTCAAGTAGGTAGTACCTGAATTGAATCCCAAGAATGTGAAGAGCAAGTATATTCTATGTAGACATGAATAAAAGTCTGTTCAAAGGTATGTAGGTGGGAGACTGAAAGTCAAATCTGAGAAATAACTCAAACTAAAGTCGAATTTGGAGGAATGAAGGTAAACCATATGAAATAAATTTGGAAAGGTAAATGAGGAGGGTTAGGGGAAGATACAATTTTCTTCTGGAAATGAAGTGCTTCCAATGTCCATTGGATGAAAATTATGCCCATTTTTTGCCTCTCAGGCAACTAATGGTGTGAGCCTAAAGTGTAGGAGGGAGCAGGTTAGCTATTACAGATTTGAAAGTCATCTGTATAGATATGTTAAATGAGACAATGAGGGTGTGTGTGTGTGTGTGAGACAGACAGAGACAGATGAAAGGGAAAGAGAGAAGATGAGATGAGATGATCAGAAATTAATATAAAAAGTTCCAGTAAAGAAGGGATAGTGAGGGATACCCATTTGAAGAGACTGAGAAGAAAGTGAGACAAATAGGAAAACCATGCTAGTGCAAAGTTATAAAGCTAAAGGAGGAGGGATTGTTCAGAAACAAAATCTCCAGAAAGGTAGAGGAAGCCAGGGACAGAAAAAATTATCAGCAGTAATTTTGGAAAGAGTGACTTCTGTCATATGATTGGGCTAGAAGTCATATTGGAAGATTGGAGAAAGCAGTGGGAAATGAGACTTAATGATTATTAAGTTGAATTCTACTAATGGTTGTTTTAATATTGCTTCAGAATTCTGAAATTCTTTCAAAGAGTTTGGTTGTGGAAAGGAGAGCAAGCATAAAAGATGGTTGCATGAGGGGAATGGCAAGGTCCCTTGAAGGTATTTCAACCATGAGTTGAAGACCTGAGTATATAGGCAGCAGAGAAGAATTCAGAGTATAGGGAAAAATTAAATAAGAGAATAGGTGGTGCAGTGAATAGAGCACTGGCCCTGGAGTCAGGAGGACCTGAGTTCAAATCCAGCCTCAGACACTTAACACTTATTAGCTGTGTGACCTCAGGCAAGTCACTTAATCCCAATTGGCCCTGCCTCTAAAAAGCAAAAGAGAGAGACAGAGACAGACAGAAAGAAACAGAGTGAGAGAGACAGACAGAGAAACAGAGAGACAGAGACAGAGAGACATAGACAATAGGCACTTCTAAATTAATTCTGTTAAATCATATGTGCAATCAACAAGTTTTATTTCAAAATTGTCTGAGCATAATGTCTTTTCCTCAAGATTATTTGGGCTGGGTTTGGTCCTTTCTTCCTGTATTATCTCAGGCATTTCTAATCACTAGAAGATTTATATTGACTATTAGGGCTGGCACAATGGATTAGAGCACTGGTTCTGCAGTCAGGAAGTCGAATTTTCCTGAATTAAAATCTAACCTCAGACACTTACTAGCTGTGTGAGCCTGGGGAAGTCACTTAACCCTGTTTGCCTCAGTTTCCTCACCCATAAAATGAGTTAAAAGAGGAAATGACAAACCACTCCAGTATCTTTGCCAAGAAAACCCCAAATGGGGTTATGATAATTTGGACATGACTGAAAAAATGACTGAAGAACAATGAAAGTGTGATGTAGCAGATAGAGAGCCAGCCTCAGAGCCAGGAAAATTGAGTTCAAGTCTTACCTGTGCTATCTATTAGCTTTGCAACTCTGACCATTTTGTTTAGCCTTTCAATGCTCTACTCATGTTTCTAAAAGTACAAATTGTAGAGCAAGTGACAACCTATAGCAGTGGAGGGACTTTCCTAAATTTGGAGCTATATATGTCATTGGAATCACAGGTCCAGCCCCTCTCTCTAGCAGGAGTTATTATGTAACATAGTGAGTAGATTTAGGAAGATGATTTCAAATCTTGTCTCAAATATTTACTAGATATATGATCCTGGGGAAGTAATTTGACCTAGTTTCCTTAGTTTCCTCATCTGTTAAATGAGAATAACAATACCTAGCTCAAAGATTGTGAGTCTGAGATGAAATTTCATATATTTATATATAATTAATTATATATAATATACTCATATATGTACACAAAGTACTCTGCAGATCTTAAAAGACTGATAAATGTTGCTTAACCCCAATTGACTTCCAAAAAAGCAAAACCAAAAGATTTATGTGTTTGATATTATTGAACAGTAGTGCTTTGTATATATCAAAAATTTCTCTCATTAAAGTGAGAAAATTTCCGTTTCATCTGAAATGATGCCTCTATTCAGATAGAGTCCATCTCTACTGTTGTGTCCTCTCCCAGATTTCAAAGATTATGAATTAGAGAGACTACTGTAATTAAAAACAATGTACCATATATCCGTGGACCTTTATGTAGAAATGAGAAACTAGCTGGCAACTTGAAAATTTTTCAGGATCAAAGATTCTCTTCAACATAGAGAAATTTGCTATTGCCCCTGTCAATATCATCAAACTACCATAACACACTTCATGGATGATGGATATGAAACACAACAATCTTTGGAGCAATAAAACTTTTGAAATATTTGTTTTTAAAGCCCTACTACCTACACCTGTTGAAGTATATACTGACAGATGGGAATGTTTTTTTCTTAATGTTCTTCAGCAGCTGTGCTTATACTCTCTAAGACCCAAACAGAGTCTTTTTGCAGCTTTTATTACCCCTATAAGGGTCTGGACTCCAATCTACTTTTCCTAACACCAGTCAAAAAATTTTCTCTAGAGTTTGTATTCAAAGGAGAAAAAAAAGAAGTTGTGGTGTGTGAAAGACAGTTTTACAAGTGTTCTCATTAGACCCATAGATAACCAAGGTTAATATTTCTTGTATTGTTTCCATTTCCATGTGATAGATGTTAACTATATGTCAACTTCTACTAATGACAACTTGTAGAATAGACCCCAGTTTTATATGTCAGATTTTTTAGAAAGAGAATAATGAGCTTAAAAGTAAAACATAACATCAAAACCTGTTTTAGGAATAATGCTTCTTTGACATCTCAAAAAATATATTTTATTACAGAACAGAATTGCCTTAGACAATTGTTGGATGCAGTGAAAGTTGCAATACACAAGCATTTAAAATACAAGATCAGTGAAAGTGTTTGATATATTATCATACATTAAAGATACAGTGAATTTGCATCTTTGAAGTATTTTATTCAAATTATTTCAAAATTTGGTAATTTTTATTATAAAACTGTGACTGTTAGGTTTATTTAACTAGAGATTAGTCACTTGAAGATGGAATTTATATGAAAATTATCTTTATTTTTTGTAGCTAATTAAAGTATTGGTAGGTACTAAGTAAATCTTTTTTTCCTCATATTTATTTATTTAGTTTTTTAAATAAATTTTATTTGTTTCTTGTTTACATCATTCATTTTCATGAGATTTTTGAATTATAAATTATCTCCCAGTCTTTACCCTACCCCAACCCTAAAACAGCAATCCCACTGTAAAGCCCCTCCCCTGATCTGCTCTC
>CM053593.1:291732084-291759692 GCA_028646575.1 Pseudocheirus occidentalis
AATAGCATTCTTCCAAGTCACAGGGAAATTCACACCTTCTCACCAATGGACAGAGTTCTGGGAATTCACACCTTCTCACCAATGGACAGAGTTCTATACTTAACACTAGGTTACTAGAATCTTCTTAACATCTGATCAAACAAATTAATTACCATTACATAGATAGACAGATAGACAGATAGATATAAATATAGAGATGGAGATGGAGATGATGGAGATGATGGAGATAGAGACAGAGATAGAGATCACATACCTAACTAGGCAGCAAGGCAGTGTGGTGTAGTGTTGAGACTGGAGTCAGGAAGACTTGAATTCAAATACTGTCTTAGTAACTTACTAGTTATATAACCCTAGGCAACTCATTTAACCTCTCTGTCTCAATTTCCTCAACTATAATGTAAGAATAATAATAGTACCTGCCTTGCAGGGTTGTGAGGATCAAATGAAGCTATATTTAGAAAGTGCTTATCATAATGCCTAGCATACAGTAGGCACTTAAAAAGAATTGTTTCTTCCATTTCATTACTCATTTCTTTTCCCAAAGACATTTTAATGAACGTGCCAGGGTTGGTTTTTTTTTATTGAAAAATGTATTTCAGGGGCAGGTAGATGGTGCAATGAATAGAGCACCAACCCTGGAATCAGGAGGACTTGAGTTCAAATCTGGCCTCAGACACTTAACATTAGTTGTGTGACCTTGGGCAAGTCACTTAACCACAATTGCCCTGCCTTCCCCCCTCCAAAAAGCCAAAAAAGAAAAAGAAAAACATTGTTCCTAGCTAGTATGATGATATCTGATAGGAGGAAAGTGACCTTCTTCCCATCTTTGTCTCCTATGCACCCTTAGCATCTAAATTGGTCCTCTTGGCTTTTCATCTATTCCCCTGTGACCTTTCAGGAAAGTTCTAAACTCTCAGGGAAAATTCATTACTTTTTTGCATTTTATGTCTTCAATAGTCTTCATTTTCCCATTTTGTTGGCACCACCCTTCTTCACACCTTCAGGGGCATGTCTTATGAAGACAGTTCCAATGAACTCTTAAATCAATCCTTCCACCCCAACACCTAGTCCCTCCAATAAATTTTGCTGGATTAATCCCAATAATGCATTGCTCTTCTTGTCACTACTTGATGAAAAAAAAAACTCTAAGTAGTTTTCTACTGCCTAGCAAATTAAGTAAAAATTTCTATAGGTTTCAGATTCTTTACCTATGAAATGAGTGAGTCAGATAAGGTGATCTTTGCAATCTCCTCTAGCTCTTTAATTCTTTGATTTAGCAGCTAAATTCTAGCCTGATATTAATGTCATTTGTAATGTAACTTGAAGCTTCTTGTTTTGGTCTAATCTCATACTACTACTCTTTACAAGTTCCAAACTAACTGAACTGCTTACTATTCTCCAAACATTTCTCATGCTTTCCCACTCATATGCCTTTCTTCAATCTATTCCATTTCTATCCATTAAAAACCTTACCCAGGTTTCAAAGCCAGCCAAAGTGCCCTAAATTCCAACCTTCCCTGATCCTGACTAGGGATCTCAGTTAGATTCTCAGCTAGAAATTATCCCTCCCTTCTCTGAATTTAAATAATATTTTGTTTCTTTTTCATTCACTTTTGAGGTTCTATGTAGAATTATTTTTATTCACATTTATGTCTTATCTTCCCTACTAGACAGTAAGATCCTTGGATTTAGGATCATGTCTTATTCATCTCCTTATGTCCTGTAACATCTAATAAATGCATGTGGAATTGATCTGAAAACTTTCCACATAGTAGGTTCTCAAAAAATTATCTTTTTGAATGAGTGAATGGATGGGTTCCAATAAATAGGTTCCATCGATTAGTCACACCAGAAGCCAACTTGAAGAGTGACCACTATGAAAGTGTGTTCCTACTGTATCCTTCATTAGAACAAAAGCCCTTTTTACTATAGAGATTTTTTTCATTATTTGCATTTGTAGTTCCAGAGCACACAGGACTTAGTAAATGCTCAATAATTGCTTAGGTAACTAAGTTCTCATGTTACATATTCATCTAAGTCTTATATGGATGATCCAGCCCTACTGATTTTTATTAGTAGTAATATTATTGCAGATTCCCCAACAATCCAAACATCAGACTCAAAACTGCATAAAGATAGCTTTTCACATATTGTTTTAGTGCTTATTATCAGCCTAGGACAGAACATAATTTCTATTAAAATTTCTGTATAAATTTGTCAAACTTTTAATGGTGACTTATGTTATCTTTCACCTATGGTTAATATTTGAACCTGCATTTGGTGCTGTTTATTGAGAATTAAATATTGGAAACATTTCTTTTATCTTTTGTAATGAAACAGATTTCCCTTATCTTCTAATTTTGCATATGTTTTGCAATGCATTTAGTAATACTTATTCTTTGGGTCCTGACAATGAACACAAAGGGTTAACTTTTCATTACTTACTTTTACTAGGCTATAAATCCTTCCCCTTCCTAGAAGAATCATCCTTTTTGGCTAAATCCAGTCAGATTATAGCTTTGTGAGGAAATTCATCTGTGAGTCCAAAGAACAGCTGGAATTTTTATTCATTCTTGTCCCACAAAGAAATACCAAATATGTCCTGGGTCACTATATCTTAGAGTTTCACATTGCTCAAATTCAGAGCACAATTAAATATTGTGCCTTCTAATTATCATGCATGACTAAGTGCCTATCTCTACATAGAGCGCTGGGTACTAGAATGTGAGTTAGTTTAACAAAGGTATTCCTCTGGTCTCTGGGAGCTTAAAGTGAGAAAGATGGGACACTGACTGAAAAAAAAGCATTCATTTTGGAGCCCACATGTCAATGTAAGAATGTCATTCTTTATGTAACAGATGTGGTTTTGAAAAGTTGTATGTGACTCACACTTTTTTTTTGAGAAATAGGCTTTGTAATGCCCCAAGGAAATTCCCCATTTTTTGGACTCCGGGGGTGGGGGTGGGGGAACGGTGGAAATCTTTTTTAAAAAGTGAAGAATGTCTCTGTAATTGTGTTGTTTTATAGAACTAAAGATATACCATTGGTTCCAAGTCATGTGCCATAAAATCTAGAAAAAGGATCTTTCTCTTAATAAAAACTACAAATTGTATTATTACCTTAACAGTGAAATATCTTCTACTGCCATCTGACTTAGATCAGTGTACAAAATTTCACAAGAAAAACAGACATCAAAATAATACTTGGCAAAATATGACCTATGAAAAGGATGACAAAGCAAGCACTCACAGGGAAATTATTTTCATATGTTTGAAGATTTTGTCATCTCAGATCATTTTTTTCTAAGCATAAAAATGTCAGTTTTTTAAAACAATTTGTAAATATCTAAGTTAATCTAGAACAATTTTAATCTGTAAAAACATTGAAAGGTTATTGAATCCAATATTTCATTTTATAGATCAGGAAACTAAGGTCCAGCAGCAAAATAGCCTTTCAGGAAGTTAGTGGTACAGCCAGACCTAGAGCCCAGGTCCTTTCTCACACAGTTCAGTACTATTTAAGCAAAATCTTTCTATATTTCATCTTTATATCACTTTTCTTTCAAAATATATGCCTTTTTTGCCCTACCTAAAGAGTCATCACTTGTAATAAAGAATGAAAGAAAAAAAATGAGTCTAAGTTTAGTAAAAACTAACTCCTACTCAGCTTGACAGTATATGCCATGCTCAATAACCAAAGTATGGACAGATCAAAGCAAATAACACTTGCCAAGTGCTTTTCAGGTCTCCCCTCAGACACTACTGGGGGTCTGCTTTCAGTCATCCTGATCTATATCTGGCCACTGTACGCAGGTGGCTCTAGAGGTGAAAGTGAGACTGGTGGCTTTGTGCAGACCTTCCTCACTTAAATCTAATTCACTTGCAAGTCATGGCATTACCTTCCAGATGTCATGGTCTTCTTTAAAAATGAAGGACAAACATCAACAGACATTACTCATTGATTCTCAGACCCTGAGCAAATAGAAGGGGAAGGGAATACGTAGGACCTACTATATGGCAGGCATTGTGCTGAACACCTGAGATCAACAGAGGTGAGTTGTTGAAGATCACACAGCTGGTGAGTGTCTGAAGCTGGATTTGAATTCAGGTCTTTCTGATGCCAGGCCCAGTACTCTACCCATTATAACACCTGACTTTTTCTTGGTTTCCTCCTTTATAAACTGGGGGTAATGAAAACATGTGCTTTATAGAGTTATTGTATGGCTCAAAAGAGATAATACATATTTCACAAACCTTAAAGTACTACATAAATATTAACTATTATTACTATTATAAATCAATAAGCATTTCTTAAATGCTTTCTGGTACAGCTAGCTGGCACAGTGAATAGAGTGCTGGACCTGGAATCAGGAATCAAGAAGACCTGAGTTCAAATCTGGCCTCAGATACTTAATAGCTGTATAACCAAAGGCAAGACACTTAACTCTGTTTGCCTCAGTTTCCTCATCTGTAAAATGAGCTGGAGAAGGAAATGGAAAACCACTTCACTATCTGTTCCAAGAAAACCCCAAATGGGATCGTGAAGAGTCAGACATGACTGAAAAACAATTTAACAACCAAAATTATGTTTCTCCCTCAAAAAATTCATCATACACAACTCTTCAAGAGTATTTGTACAATGTCCTGTGTGCTGGAGGTATAAAGGCACAAATAAAATAGCAACTACACTCAAAGAGATTTACATGGAAAGGAAGCTAGGGATTTTGAGATGAAGAGCTAGGACAAGAGTATATTCCAGGCATGGGGGACAGATAGTTTGTCTGGAAGCACAGACGTTTTTATGACAGGATATTGTATATGAGAAACATTGAATAAGATGGGTTTGCCAGACATGTAATGTGTGTGAAGAGAAGAAATGTATAATAATTTAGAAAAGGAGCATGGAATCAATTATGAAGAGCTCTAAGTGTTAAACAGTGACATTTGTGTCTTAGCAGAGGGAAGATGGAGTCAATGGAGCTTTTTGAGTTAGTAAGATAACATAGCTAGACATGGCTTAAGATAATTACTTTTTTGCTGTATGGAAGATCCATTGGAGAGGGAAGAGACAAAGAAGGAAAACCAGTTGCAGAATTGATTACAATAGTCTAGGGAAGAGATTATTAAATTCTGAATCAGTGTGGTGGCCATTTGAGTGAGAGACGAGGACAGACTAGAATAATGTTGTAGAGGTAGAAATGATCAAACTTGGCAAGTGAAAAGCACTTTTTTGAATGGAGTGAGGGAAGCTGGAGAATTGAGGATGACTCCTAGGTTTTGAAGTTAGATGACTGAAAAGATGGTGGTGTCTTCAATAGAAATAATGAGTTCTGAATGGGACATTTTAAATTTGAGATACTTATGGGACATTTGATTGGAAATGTCAAAGAGAGAGTGAGGGTGATAAAGAGAGAGAATAGTACTTGAAATACAGATTGGAAAGTAAGTGACTCAGATAAAAGGAGAGAGATGACAAGCTAATCAAATTGTCAATTGGCAGATGACAGATTTGGAAGAAGAGTTAGCATGTTGGACAAATGAGTCAGGATTCTAAGAAGTCTTCACAGTCTAGAGAATATTGGGCCAAATTGAATGACACGAAATTGATTAAATAAATTCAAAGTCATATTTGGACTAAAAAAATTCCAATAATTTCATGGGTACAAGATAGTGGAGGCTAAAGCAAGACAGCAACATGTCCAAAAAGGTGATTTTAGTGAATTTCACATTCAATGTGATAGATATGGAAGCACAATGGGACAACAGAAAGATTGCTGACCCTACAATACAAATCACTTCTGACACTACCTATGTGCTCTTGGGCAAGTCATTTAAGTTCTCTGAGCCTCAGTTTCCTCACCTATAAAATGAATAACATGATCTCTGAGGTCACTTTCAGTTCTAAATATATGTATGGCTTTACAAAGTTTGTGATACAGTTAATTCAACTTTTAACTGCATTAAGAAAGACATACTGAGCATCAGATAATATCCCACAGTACCAGACCTGTATCTGGATTATTGTCTTCAATGAGGCTACAGTTTAGGGTTAGTGTCAGTAAACTGGATAGTGGCCAGAGTTGGGGGGGGGGAGGGGGCGGGCAACCAGAATGCTGAAGGACCTCGAGCACTTTCTATACAAGGATTAGCTTAGAAATTTATGATGTTTATCTTGAAGAAAAGAAGATTTCGTAGGGATTTGATGGCAGCCTTTAAGTATTTGAAAGACTGAAATGTGGAAGGATTTGCTTGGCCTCAGTAGGTAGAATTAATGGTAAAAGGTAGAATCTGCAGAGAGGCAAATTTGGGGTTAATGTAAAGAAATTTTAAAAAACCTAACAATTAAAACTGCCCAACAGAGGGTATGCTGCTTTAGGGAGGAGCTGGAGGAAGAAGAGGAGAATGGCAAGGAGGAGGAGGAAAAAGAAGGAAGAAGAAAGAGGGTATTTGATCCCCAAAACAGATTCAAAGGACACTGGAGATTGAAGGGACCTTAGAAATAATTTAAGAAAGAGAGGGGGAGAGGAGGAGAAAGAGGAAAAGGAGAAGTAAGATGAGAAAAATAAGGAAGAGGAGAAGGAGGAGGAGATGAAGAGTGACAAGAAGAATAAGAACTTTCTAGAACAAGGGTCAAAATAATTGTAGTCAAGATATAGCTTAACTATAGGAAACCTCCAAAGAGTATTGAGAGGCTCTGTTTCTATAAAACATGGATTTTTTTCCTCTGACATGTCCAAAGTTATTCAATTTGTGATGTCATGACAAAACAGTAACAACAACAACACAGGTGTTGGAAATAGTATTAAAATACTTCAATATGAAGAATTTCAATGGTGGTATGAAATACTTTGATGTAAGAGATTTTGAACATTGGAGTAATGATCCAGCTTATGAAACAGAAGTAGCAAAGAGAATATCTTTGTAAATCATAGTTAAATTGAGAAACAATGCAGTTAGGAAAGCAAAGACGTAAGAAAACTATTTCTGCAGAGTGAATGAAAATGGACAAAAGCATTTCTCTGGGTTTTGAGTTTCCTTGAAAAAGAAATCTTTTGCATTAGGCTGTGCTATAAGTTGACCTAAGTCTTAGACTCAGAGTGTATGTAAGCTGAGCAGTGATGACTACATATCACAAAGCCAATGACAGGTACATCCTTCACAACACCTTCTGAGGCTCTCCCTAGTTTGTCATGGTAGGCATTCCCATGTCAGAGGTTTCATGCTACTGTCTCTTACCATTCATGAGACCCTCACAAATGGATTAAGTTTCAGATTGTTTATAAATTTATTGGATATTGGAAGGGACAAAACACACAAATACAAAAAAAACCAGGCTCAAAGGACACTGGAGATTGAAGGGACCTTAGAGATAATTGAAAGCAAGGGATGAGAAATCTCAGGATTTGAAAAGATAATGACTTTCCTATAGCTAATTAGCAGGCTGGGGGTGGGGGGGAGGAGATTGGAAACTCAGTTCTCCTGATTTTCACTCAAGTGCTTTTATTACTCTTTCAGGTTGTCTCAAAATAATAGAAAACAAGAGGAAACAAAACCAATTCATGGCTATAGGAATTCAACTTGATACACATAATATGAATAAGGACTGGATTTGTGATTTCATTGATAGAAGTAACTCTAGAGTGATGAAACTCCCTGTATGACAGCAGATCACAACATAGTGTTTTAGACAATTGACTAGAAAAGCCAAATGTTAACCTGCCCAGAATAACACATTTAGTGTATATCAGTGACAAGAATTGAACTGAGGACATCTTGGCTTCAAGACCAACTCATTAGCCACCATACCATGCTGTTTCTCAATGCTCAGAATATAAATGCTATATCCATCAGGAAAAAAGTAAAATGCCTTGGGAGAAAAAAAAAAAAACCTGTTATGCCAAAAAAAAGTAAAGAGATCACAGAGATAATTCTGCCAGCTGTCAAGAATTACATCCTTTGTCTGACTCTAGGAAAGCAAAATCTCGAACAATTCATGGACTTTACCACTGAGGGTTTATGCATTCCTCGAAACAGAAATACACTAACCTAGCTGACATTTCAGAAACATAAAAGTGTGTTAAAGTTGGAGAATTCAGTAGATAGTATCCTGTTTAAAAATAGAAGTGAGTCATGCAATGGGAAAACTGGGCTAGAATTTCTTTTTTACATGTTGATATTAAAAATGAGATGGGCTTAATACGTAAAAGCAGATCCATATGAGTGGATATTTCATGGCTATTCAATTCTCTGGCTTTGTAGACATTTCATGGATATCCAATTTTGATATTACCAATAAATCTGCTTAGACTTTCCTGTCCCAGGAGACATGCTGCCAAGTTAAACAGTTTGCATTTGTGTAACTCAGAGAAATATAAAAACACAATAAAATCTAACTTGGTGGTAATATACTCTGCTCTATTGCAATGAAAACAGTACCAAAAAATTGCTCAAGACCTCAGTTGTCAATCATTTGTGGTGGTTGTGATGATGGTTTTATATTTCTATACAGAACCTTACAAATTACAAACCACCTTTATTACAACAACTCTTTAAGGTAGGTAGTGCAAAATTTTCATATCCTTAATTTACTTATGAAGAAATTGAGACTAATAGAGGCTAAGTACTTTTTCACAGCCAGCCAAGCAGTAAGTGGTCGAACCAGGAATTAAATTCAAGTCTTCTGACTATAAATAGAGTTCATTTTAACCTTTTCTTTTAGTCACCAACGGTTAATCTTTTTGATCATACTACATTATAACTATGGTATGCAATTATAATGACTTGTTTTGTCTCCCCTGGGACACTATCTCAAACCTTTCATGTGTCCTTTCCAAAAGCAGCATTCAATTCTGCAAGTGCCATTCCCAAAATTAAAGAACTAGCAAACTGGATAAGATTCTTATTTTTTTCTTTCTCTAGTGAGGAGATGGCAACTCAGTAGTTATAGAGGGACTACATAGAGAAAAAATCCATCACAGAGCTATGCATTGCACATAGTAGGCACTTAATAAAAGTATTTTTGTTGTTGAATTGAGTAAAATAAATGGTTTCCTGAAAAGGATTCTTAAGCTTCCTGAAGGAAAGCACTAAATCATATACTTCTTTCTATTCTCAGTGTTCACATATGATATTTACTAATTGTATACCCTATTGAAAAAAAAGTCATTTCTAATAGCAAATAAACCAAATGAGGTGTAAAAAGTATGGGACAAAATAAAGGTACCACCACTAGTCATATAACCTTGGGCCACTTAATATTTCAGTGCTTCAGTTTTTTCATCTGTAAACTGTTTGATTTTAAATAAATGACTTCTCTGACCCCTATCAAATTTAGCCTTAAGCAAATGCCTAACCCTTCTCCTCAGAGTTGGGAAGGTAACATTTAAGGAAAAGCAAGGAGGCCAGGGCCATTGGATCACAGAGTCTGTGGAGGGGAAGAAGGATTAAAAAGATTAGAAATTTAGAAAGTCCAGGTTATAAATGGCTTTAAAAATGTGAGATTTTTCTATTTAGCCCTAGAAGTAATAGGAAGCCAGTAAAGTTTATTAAATAGAAGAGAAACATGCTCAAGCCTGTGGTTTAGGAAGATCAATTTGACATCTGAGTGGAAAATAAATTGTAGTGGGAAGAAATGAGGCTGAGAGGCCAAATAACAAGCTATTGGAATAATCCAGGGATGAGATAATGAGAGTCTGCGCCAGGATGGTTGTAGTGTTACAGGAGAGAAGGGAGTGAATAGGAAGTAATGTTATGAAGGTAGAAAAGATAGAACTTGACAATTGGTTGGACATGGTGGGGGGCAATAGAAAGAAGTTGAGGATGACACAAATTTTTACAGACATACACACACATATATAGAGATACATACATACATACATACATGTAAAATATTATCTTGCATTGCTATTGTTTCACAGACTTTGTTTTTCCAATTCCGCCATAAATCCTTTGAGAACAGTACTCATGTCTTAATAATAATAATAATGAAGATGATACATAACTACTACCATAATAAGCCTTTATATAGCTTTTAACGCTTTGCAAAGCTCTTACCAGTACATGTGTGTCTCTGTGTATGTCCGTGTGTATGAAATTTGATAACTGTCCTTCTTTTAGGCTCTTTGGTAGCTTGTGCTATGCTGAGCACAGTAGGTGCTTAATAGTATTTGTTGAATGACTCTTTACTAGCTGCTACCCTCTTTGGTGGATTGTACAAGGTCATATCAATGCTCTACTTCAATTAACAATTAATATCATTGTTATCTCACCTGATGAAATGGCTTACTTCCCATTATTAAAAACAATACATTCATGCACGCACACAAATACATAAATCTACTACTACTACTCTTCTTCTTTGGAAAATTTTTTTATGTCTGGTATGTAAAAGCAAAGTCTCATAGAGAGGGCAGCTAGGTGGCATAGTGAACAGAGCACCAACCCTGGAGTCAGGAGGATCTGAGTTCCGATCCAGCCTCAGACACACAACACACAAAAAACTAGCCATGTGGCCTTGGGCAAGTCACTTCACCCCAATTGCCTCCAAAAAGAAAAAAAAGTTTTTAAAGATCTCATAGAGATAAAAATACAACATTTAAAGTGATAGTATTTTCTGAGATTTATAAAACTTGGTGAAACTTAAGCCTGTCCTTATTTGGCCAAACTATTTGTATTTTTTACACTGCTCCATGATTCAAAATCCATATGATTTTACCCAGATGTGACAAATTAAAATATATTTTCTGTTTATTTGGTATGCTGAAAAAGATATAAGATATAGAGTCAGAGGACCTAGATTCATGGCTCTGCCATCTATGCCGGCAACCTCAGTCAAGTAATTTAATCTGCTCAGGCTTCAGTTTCTTCAACTGCAAAACAAGGAAGTTAGATTAGGTGACCTCTAAGGTCCCTTCTAAATTGAAATCCATGAGAACAAGATACTTGCTTAAATACAGAAAATTGTTATACACCAGCAGACCAAATTTAATCTGTGAGTAGGTTCCCTACCTTTATCACATGATGCTTTTCCTGGAACACAGGTATCTTAAACATTTGGCACCAATATGTCGTGCCTTTATTTGGAATCGGCACCTGTCTTAATAGAAGGGAAGGGAAATATGAAAGTCAGACAACTTTCCCATGTAAACAAAAGCAATCGGTTTAGGAAATGTACTCTATTCCATCCAAACCTTCATCTCAAAGTAATATATAACCCCAAAGAGACTTACGTTTTTATTTCTCAAGTCAAAGTATGATAAGACTGTGGACAAAACAGTTTTCTCTGGATTCAACAATTTCAGACTCTTGGTTCCCCGATTAGATCCATGGTATTTAGGACCTGATTCCCCAATGTCTTCATGGTGATAGGCCCATATCACTCTCACAGTGCTTTCCTAAATGAAAATGCCATCATATGAAAATGAGTTTCAGACAAGCCCGTTCCTTACAGCAGCCTAGCTGATTTAACAAACAAATCAAAAACTTTTGCAAAGCAGGATATATAAGGAAATGAAGAGCAAAGGCATAAATAAAAGCATATAATATCAACATTATAAAAGTGAGTAATTTTGAAGACATTTATAAACTGATGCTGGATGAAATAAGTAGAACCAGGAAAATAATCTGTACAATAGCAGTAAGATATATACACACATATGTATGTATATATAAATATATATATATACACATACATAAATATATACACATATGTATGTATGTATGGATTCTCTCATTGGCCACATAAACATGGCCAATGAAAGAATGTTTTATTTGAATATGCATATTTTTTCATGAAATTTGTTTTTCTTTTTTGAATGAGGTAAAGGTGGGATGGAGAGAAAATACATTTCTGTTCTTTAAAAAAATAAAATGTTTGTTTTAATAAAACCTGAGTCTTAGATAGTTGTATATAATGGAGCAGTCAAGTAACTTGTCCAAGATCATACAGTTAGCATGTACCAAAGGTGGAAATTGAACGCATGTCTTCTGACTCCCAGACCATATTTATTGCTTCTGTTTGCTGCTTCTTGGAAGATGACACAATTAATCCCAAAAATAGAGTCCTAGATTAATTACCCCATGTCATTGATTTGATAAAAAAGACAGCTCTAAATAATTCTGGTTTAAATACTACCATGCATACAAATATCCATATTGTGAAGTACACAGACTGCTTTTTGCCCAATATGATGTGTAATTGATCATTTTAGGGAGAAAAAAAATCAAAATCACATTTCATTTCAGAACTTCTGTCTGTTCTCACAATAAAAAGCCCACATAGTTAGTATACCACCCTCACTGAAGTTCCAGATAGGTTTCTAAATGTATGAAATACTCATTGATAAAATCCAAATGGGTCTACAAATGAGATATTGATTTGTTGGTATATGATCAGGGACAGCTAGATGGATAGAGTAACAGGTCTGGAATAAGGAAGACTCATCTTCCTGAGCTCAAATCTGGCCTCAGATACTTATAGATGTGTAAGCCTGGACAAGTCACTTAACTGTTCAGTTCAATTTCCTCATTTATAAAACAAGCTGGAGAAGGAAATGACAAAAGCACTCTAGTATCTTTGCAAAGAAAACACCAAATGGGGACATGAGGAGTAGGACATGGCTAAAAAATGACTAGACAACAAGAGCAAATATGCATAATCATTTTTGAAACGAAGGAAATTCTACCATTTTGAACATTTGTGACATGAAACCATCCAGTAAGGTCAAATAAATTTCCTGTTTTGAACCAACAAGGCTGGCCAAAGGAAAGAAAAGCAAGTGATCAGACCACCCACACACAGTTCTAATACTACTGACAGCTGTTGTGTCATAACAGCTTTGAAATGAAATACAAAAGGAAAACTTCTTTCCTTTAAGATCTTAACTGTGTTCCTTTTCTAACAAACAGAATTGCTGTGACTATTATTTCAATATTAGGCAATGATTGCACTCTGTAGTTCATGAAAGTAATCTTGACGATTCATGTATTTTCTGTTTCATTTTGATCCATTCTTAATTATGTCTAATCAGAGTCATTTCAAAACATAATTATCATTTTAATATTTTAATTGACTAAATGAAAGAAAATCTTTTTTTCTTTAATATAGGAGTTAGAGGTCACCAGAATGACCTCAGATTGATGAATTTGGAAGTATATAAACAATTCTTAAAAATGTGTGGATGGATTGCTATCAGTGCTGAAGGAGGGAGTACCCAAACCAATGAAATAAATGATCTTTAGAAAAACATAGGGATGGAATTAATTCCAATATAACATATGGTATTTTCTAAGGTGTTATACAAACCTATCTTCTAAGTCAAAGGTTCTTAAACTTTGGACTATGACCTTGTTTATTTTTTGTTTAATATTTTGATATCTGTATTTCAATATACACACACAATGTTTAAAAATCTAAGTATCTCAAGTACACATCCTCACAGGGTTTAAATTATCTCATTCATTTTAATGATATGGAATACAATTTTTTTTAAAAGACTGATATTTCATTATCATGAGACTAAAAGAAAAAGTAGTTACAAATCAATTTAACTATGAATCCTTTTAAGTACCTCCTATTTAATAATATGATAATTATATCTATTCATACAGAAGTCTTATTTCTATTCCTTTTATTTGCATGCAGGTCATCATTGATTCTCGAAGGATATGCTAGAATAAGTCAAACTATTGCAGGTCTTATCAAGCCAAAAAGATTTCCACTAAAAACCTTTTTCAATGAATTATGTGTCCATGACCAACCTAGCTAAAAGTGGAGATATTTATAATCAGAAATTTGTCCACAGTCATAATGATGTTTTGTCCACAATAACTCATGAAGCCTTCTACTGAGACTTGGAAGGGCTCTGATTTATGTTGATGAAGTCAATATCAATGTAATAATAATGATATATTTGTGAAATATTGAATTATTTTATTGTATCAATTTCATTGCCTCTAAAACTCTGATCTTATATCTATTTTTAAGACCACAGAAAGTTAAAATTTCAACTTTCACAGACTGTATCATAACAATTTTGAAGTATAATACATATTTTGGTGTTTTTTTTATTTAAGAAATGCCTGTACTGTAGTTGAAAAAGTCTCAGATGTTTTCAAGTTGATTTCTAAATTTGTATAATGTTCTTTTACCCATTAGAAGAAAGGTGAAAACACAAAGAAAGCTGATTCTCAGTTTTGTAATTCTTTAAAAATCAGTTAGAGGTGTAACTATTCTTTAAGATTTTATTATCTGAATTTGATTGCATAATTCATTCCAAAAGTAAAAGGAAAGTTGAAATTGGTTTTGTGTTCATTTAACAAATAAATTTATTGCCACTATTATTTTAAATCATTACTCATGTCATTCCTATACCACTATCTTTCGGCTGAAATATATTAAATCAGATGAAGACACCAAATTCCACAAAATACTGATTTTTAAAGGCTTACATATGAACTAAGTATGATTGTTTTCGAAATTCACATGTAGGGACTTGGTGCTTCCAACTCTAACATAAAATTACTTTCAATGATGCACATATTTATACATTCAGATGTAAACCATCTTACCGTTATGGTTTTATCATTTATGTCGCAAGTATGGAGCTCCCTGGTAAATTCAATTACAGTGTGTGTACTGTTTTGCATGGCATATTCTAGATGGTAATCTTGTTGGGGATCCTTCTTCAATTCCCTATTTACATCTGTAAAATAATCCTGCAGAAAATAAAGAAATGAAAAAAATTAAAATCTGATTGCTGTGATCTCAGATATGAACTGAACTCAAGAAAGTTTGCAGGATCTAATATCACAATAGTTATTAGCCAAAAAATCTTTGAATGTGCCTTTTTTTCTGGCTCCTCCAGAGGCAAGGTCAGAGAATGTGACTTTAGAGATCATCTTCATGCAGAAAAGGAAACTAAGTCAAAAAGAAATTTCAAGGTCAAATAACTACAATAGTAAATAGTAAAGCCAGTATTAAAACTAAAATCTCATTAATTTGGAACAGTCCTCTTTCCATCATATCATTAAAGAACAGAACTGTAAATCAAGACATTTACTCACCGCTGCCACAGAAGATACAACTGTCTAAAAATAAGAGTCCTTGCCTCTGCAGGTCTATCATAGAAAAGGATGAAAGAACTAGTTGTTTCTTTGTCCTCTGAGATTTGTTATTATGAGTTGTTCCTGTGCACAGTAGCTGGTGTTATGCAAGTTGAGGGTAGAGATATCATGAGAAATAAGTCAGGGCATGGGAACTACCACCTTTGGACTTGTTCTTAGTAGTCTAATAGCAGCAATAATTCCAAGAACAATAAAAATCATCACAACAATCACCATTTATTTATATGGGTCTTTAAGGTTCAACAAATGTTTACCATAGAAAATATGCTCAGTTATTAAAATTACAAGCTTAATATTTCTGCAAAAGAGTCCTTTTTCTTTATGCCTCTGATTAACAGTGCTAACACAAATAAGAGATCCAGAACCAGTGTTCATTGATCATTTTAGTGATTTATGGGATATAAAAATTTATTAAAGTACTGATAATCTAGATTTATGGCAAAAAATAACATTTTCAACTTAGAAAAATTATATATATGTATATACATATACACATTGGACAGTAGAAAAGGGAGCTAAATATTAAAAAATAACAATTACAATAATTTTTACTAATACATAAATTGCTTTTTTAAAAGCACTTCAAGGGGCACTAGATGGTGCAGCAAATAGAGCACCAACCCTGGAGTCAGGAGGACCTGAGTCCAAATCTGACCTCAGATATTTGATACTTACTAGCTGTGCGACCTTGGGTGAGTCACTTAACCAAAATGGCCTTGCATCAAAAAAAAGAAGAAGAAACACTTCACCAAATAATCTTGGTGCTCTAAAAAATAGATTCAAATACTGGGAAAAGACTTGAATCTTCAATCACACTCAGATATCTAACAATTGTTCCCAAATTTTGAAACCAAATGGTCATATGGTATTTTTATTTATTTCTCTCTCTTATTCAATATACTTCTCAAGGGGACAATGTTTGTATTTACTGCACTCTCCTCTTTAATATATTGCTTCTGAAGATTATAATATCTATATTTAATACATTTATAGGAAGACATTGAGTTCTGTATCTAGTTCAGATATAGGAAATTATAATTTAAAGGGATATTAGAACTTATTTAGCCTAATCCATTTTGTTTTGTAGATGAAAGAAGTAAAATCCTAAGAAGTTTCTGGACTTGCTCACAGGGAATAACACATTCTGATGTGTATCATAGGGTCCTAGAATTAGAGCTAAAGGTAGTCATAGAAACCATCTGACCTAACTATTTCATTCTATAGGTGAGGAACTGAGGCTGAGAAAGTTAAGAGACTTATTCAGTATTACACAACAAAATCAAGATTTGAACTCAGTTGTTCTTGACCCAAGACTTTGATGCAAAATTTAATGGTCATTACATTATACTACATTTGCTCTTTATTTTACTGAGAACTTATGGTGCTTATACCACATAGAACCTATATAAAGCATGGAGCTTCATCAGTCCTACTTGTAAGCATGTTTAGAAATGTTTGGGGAGGGGCAGCTAAGTGGCACAGTTAATAGAGCACCAACCTTGGAGCACCTCCTGAAACTCAAGAGGACCTGAGTTCAAATCTGGCTTCAGACACTACACACACACACACACACACACACACACACACACACACACACACCATCCATGTGACCTTGGGCAAGTCCCAGTTGCCCTACCTTCCCTCTCCCCCCCCCCAAAAAAAAGCAAAAAAAAGCAAAAGAAATGTTTGGGAAACAATCAGATTAAGAAAACTCTGAGGTTCTGCCTTCCACTCATCAGATAGATAAAGTTGACAAAAGAGGAAAATGACAATTGTTTGAAGTGCTACAGGTTAATTACTTAATGTAATGTTGATAGAGCAGGGTCTTGGTCCTGATATTATGAAAAGCAATGTAGAAATATCCCCCCAAATTCATTTAATCATATATGCTATTTGGTCCAATAACACCATTATTAGTCCTCACAGACTTGAGGTAGTTAGGGGGATGTCTACATCAAGCATGCAAAGACTTCCTATGATGGAATGTACAGATGAGAATAATTTGTTCCAAGAGGCAATTGAAGCAGGTGCTGTGAAGTGCTTGGAGCCTGGTTAGACACTGAAGACACCAAGGTCATCCACTGCATCCATTCCAACCATCGTCAGCCATCTTGACTTTTGTCTTGCCATTGGACTTCTGTGACTCCGGAAGAGATAGGCTCATGACTTTGAGCAACTCTACTTCACTTAAGTCCAGCAAGTCAAGCAAGTCAAAACACCACCCTCATGATGTCATTGATCTTCTTTCAAAATGAAGGATCAGCAACAACCATCACTAGGCGTATACTTCAAAGAATTCTAAAAAAGTAAGGACCTATAAGTACAAAATGATTTATAACAACGTTTTTGTTATAGGAAAACATTGGGAACAAATCAGGTATCCATCAAATAGCTAAGCAAATTTTGGTTTATTAATGGAATAGAATACTATTGTGCTATAAGAAATGACAAGTAGAACAGATTGAGAGGAATTTGGGAAGACTTGTATTGTTTGATGCAGAATGAAATGAGCAGAACCAGGAGAACAACTTCTACAATAACTATGGCATAGTAAAGTCAGTCAGTCATTTGAAAATAAAAAATGTTCCATGTTTACTATGTGCTAGTCACTATGCTACACACTGGAAACACAAATACAAAGTAAAAACAAAGATCCTGCCCTCAAGGAGCTTATGAACTAATGGGAGAAGACAACACATAAAAGGAAGCTGAAAAGCAGAAAGTTGGGAGATGATACTTGACAACAAGGCATAATGGAAAGTTCTACAGAAATCCAAAAGCAGTACAGCCATTTAGGAGAAAAATTGGGCTGAGTCCCTTCTTTAAATATGGGCCCTGAAGCTCATGGCCTGCCATCCAAACAAAGGGTTCAATCAGAGACAGAGGATACAGATGAAATGTATCAGGCAGATTCAATCTTACATGATGATGTGATTTCCCAGCGATAAGTTTCCAAGTGAAAAAAGGCCATGACAGAAAGGTCCAAAGGTGTCTAAAAGTGTAGCATTTGCTTTTTTGTCAGTGTAGCTAAAGAAAAGCAACTTAGAAAACCTTGGGAACTCTGATCAATGAAATGACCAATTACTACTCCAGAGGCCTTATGATAAGGTGTGCTATTCACCACCTGACAGAGAAGCAGGGGCCATGGAAAGTAGATTGAGATATACATATTTGAACGTGAAAAATGTGTGTGTTTGTTTTGCTTGACCATGCTTCTTTGTTATAAGGGAGGATTTATTTAATGGGAGGTTAGAAGGGATTTGGGAAGGAGAGTTAGGAGTAGTGATAAGAAAAAGAAAAGAGGATCGGTTTAGCATTCTTAAGAACACAGAAAAGAAGGAGACTGGAAGAAGTCAGACAAGCAGGATGTCTTTGAAATAGCTATAACAAATTTATTATATCCTTTTAAAAAACAAAAACTGTATTAATAAAGGCACGTGGTTTCATATACAATTCTTTTCACCATTGGCAAATGTTGACATTTGTTTATTATTGATAAGTTCAGAATAACAAAAAGTAATTGAAAAAAATGTATGGAACTATAAAGACAAACTAAACAGCAATAAAGTGTATGATTGGTTTACCTTCTCCATTCCTCTCCTAAAACCCACAAGGTTTCATTTTTTCTGTGGTTCAGTGACCCACCAATGCGTTTACTTTTACCAGATAACTGAAGACATTCGTTCAGAGTCAAAGATGTTCAATCAAACAGCAAATAGTGTGGAATAGATTCCCTTTACTCATGCAAATATAGTATATACTATAACATGGCTTACCGTGTCATCATGAGAGGGATACACATATAGAGAAAGTATGTGCTCAGGTCACATATGTGGAAGGCACACACAGAGGGGAATGCACAACCAAAGTACACACATTACTAGGACAACTCATACTTCTAGTCAAACAGAAATGCCATTGTCAACTAGTAACACTATTACCTGCTCTCCATAGGGTACATTGTTTCTGATAAGAAACATTCCCCATACTCTATAATTTTGTCTCTGTTGGATGTTTCCACTGGTCTCGTGGACACTTCTCTCTACAAATATGTGCTACACTTCAAGTGTCTATATTCTGCAGGGTCATCTGCTGTTCTATTCAATCAGGGTGCAGTGGTTAGAAAATATTCTCACTAGCAGAAAGAAATATGGCTCTTTTAGGGCATATTCAAGTACTGTCAGTTATAACCCAAGACCAAAAAGTCAAGAAATGCCAGCAGAATGTCCCAGGCTATGATTAAGTCTATCTTAACTGGTTTTCTTCTAACACTGACTTGAGATATTTGGTCCCAGGCAATTTTCTGATTTAGAAATTTTCTTTTAATTTTTTTTTTTAATTCTCACATGTGAATATGTATCCACATAAACCTGTTTCAAAGTTTCTACTTCCCCCAAATTCACAAGACTAGAATAAAGGCTCTAATAAGAAAAATCACCTCTATTCCAAAGTATTCTTTTATTAAAATGCAAATAAGCTAGGAGAAAACAAAACAAAAGAAAACTAAGGGTGGGATGCAAAGCCTTTCCCCTCCACTCTTATTTCACATCCGTGCATATCTGCCAGCAACAAAAACCTGTCATTCGGTGTTAAGTTGTGCCTGCCTATCACAAACTTTTTTTGTCTCTCTCTAATATATTAAAGTTCAAATGCATAGTAAATAATAGATGCAGAGGGGTATAATTATGGATGTGCTGGTAACAACTAGCTCTCAAAAAAAGAACATGAAAAACTTTTAAGTTTAGAGAGCATAATAACATTTTCTCCATCACTTTCTTAAGTCTAGATAATAAAAAAATAGATAAACAGATAGACAGATGGATGAATGGATGAATGAATGAATAAATAAATAAATGAAGCCCTTAAATCACTGGCTTAAAAGAATGCATACAATGGTTAGTAAGTAATAGTAATAACAAAACTCAAATGATAATAAATCTTTCCAAGGGGAAAAATATAAAAGGAAGGAATAAATTTCAGAGATAAATGAATAGCATTATTATTAGCTGGTAGAGGTCATTTACCCACCATTATTTGAGGTTTTCAAGTACAGGCTGGATAGTCATGAATGTTTTAGATGGGATTCTATATGGGTCGATTTTGGATTAATTTACATAAGATATACTGCCACTTCTAATATTCTGTGACTTGCCCAATATTACACAGGCAATAGATGTCAGAAAAAGGAGTGAGGTCAGGTCTTGAATTTGAGGCCAACTGTCTATGCCAGGCTACCTCTCAAGAAGGGAAAAGGACCCATTAATTTCTCAAGAAGTTAATTTATTCTTATTAAATTTAAATTTATTCTTATTAAATTTAAACTTCTGCCCATGGCTTCCACCTTTCACGATCTTTTTGGTTTTCAATTCTATTTTTTAATTATCCAATGCAACTGAATGGATAGTTATTAAGTGCCTACCTCATGAGGTAGTCTGCTAGTTGTTGCAGAAACAAAAACAAATAGCCCCTACCTTCAAAGGTTCTTAATTCTACTCTTAGCTGCCTGTCACCTGTAAAGATGGTAAGTGTACCATAGGTAGACCATCTATGCCTGTATCCAAATCTCTGATGTTAAAAAAGTATTAAGTGTGGGGTGGCTAGGTGACAGAGTGAATAGAGCACCAGTCCTGGAGTCAGGAGGACCTGAGTTCAAATCCAGCCTCAGACATTTGACACACTTACTAGCTGTGTGACTTTGAGCAAGTCACTTAACCCCAATTGGCCTCCAAAAAGAAAAAAAAAGTATTAAGTGGAATCCTGACACCACTATCATCATTAATGATTGGTTCAATAGTTCCACCTTTTATGACTTTGACTTTAAAGATGCTTTAAGATGTTATTGTTTTTGAGTCCAAAGGATTATTATTGATTAGAGAAATGCAAATCAAAACAACTCCTAGGTACCATCTAGCATTTATCAGATTGACTAAAATGACAAAACAGGAAAATTATAACTACTGGAGAAGATGTGGTAAAATTGGAACACTAATTCCTTGTTGGTAGAGTTGTGAACTGATCCAACCAACTTGGGGAGCAATTTGGAATTATGCCCAAAAAGCTATAAAAATGTGCATACCCTTTGACCTAGCAATACCACTTCTAGGACTGGATCCCAAAGAGATCATAAAAATGGGGAAAGGACCCTACATGTACAAAAATATTTATAGTAGCTGTTTTTGTGGTGACCAACAATTGGAAATTGAGGGGATACCTCAATTCAGGTATGGTTGAGGAACTGAGGAATGGTTGAACTGAGGAAAGTTGGGGTATATGAATGTAATAGAATGCTATTGTCTTATAAGAAATGATGAGCAAACAGACTTCAGAAAAGCCTGCAAAGACTTATATGAACTGATGCTGAGTGAAGTAAACAGAACCAGGAGAATGTTGGACACAGTAACAGCCACACTGTGCAATGACTGACTTTGATAGACTTAGCCCTTCTCAGCAATGCAAGGACCTAAAACAACTCCAAAAGACTCATGATGGAAAATGTCCAGAGGAAGAGATATGGAGTCTGAATGCAAATCAAAGCATACTTTTTGCTCTCTTTTTTTGCTTTGCTTTGTTTTTTTCTTGTTCATGTTTCCTCCCACTCATTCTAATTCTTCTATACAACATGACTAATGTGAAAAATTTGTTTAACAAGAATGTGTTTGTAGAGTCTGTATCAGATAATGCACTGTCTTAAGGGGACAGAGGCAGAGAAAATTTAAAACTTGTGAAAATGAATGTTGAAAACGAAATATAAATATTTTTTTAAAAAAAAGAGCCCAAAGACTACTATGATTAATATGCATGGATTGTAAAAACTGGAAGAGACATTAAAGGTTATAATCCATGCACACCACCCCATTTTACAAATTAGGAATCTGAAGCCCATAGAGGTAAAGTGATTTATACAATGTCACCTAGTGGATTCGTGCAGAACCAGAACTCAGAATTCTAAATTTCTCATTCAGTGATCCAAATAAAATCAAATAACCAAAATATGGATGTTTGGGCAATAGGTCTAAATAAGTCACATGATGATTCGCTATCAAGATGAAATCATATGACTTCTGCTTAGTTTTTTTTTTTTAGGATTTCTAACATCTTGTCACTGTCTATGCTCCTAAGAACTTAAGTACCTATAACGACCAAAGAAAGCATTTATTGTACTTGAATATTCACAGTAGAAAGTTTTCTGTAATGTGACCTACAAAGGGTTCTTTGTCTATAATGGAGGGTAGTGCTTGACTGGTCTGGTTGAAGAGTCCTCCTCAGTTCACTCTCTGCAAACAGCTGAGAGCTCAGCATCTATAAAGACAGAAGTCAATTATTTGAAAAGCACTATAATTACTTAACTATCAAGCAGGAGCAATGGGGGTCCAAGGAGAAAGATTATTACTAAAAAGAGTGATTCCTTAATATTTAGTGAAAAAAATTGTGTTAAGGTTAGATTCAAACATTTTGCATAACAAGCACCAAATAATAAATCCCATGTTTGTCTTGTTTTCAAGTAATTTGAGGTTTATTGTATAGAAACTATTTCAAACTTTTCTCCTGAAACCAGGATATTTCCACAACACATGAAACATTCAGATGCAAAGTGAAAAATTAATTGAAATGGGTCAAGAGGTCAGTCCCTTTAAAATCCACATTCAGGCTAAAATTTTAGCCTGAACCAAATGCAGTGATTTTGCTGCTTTTGTTAAATAGACAAGTTGAAAAATATGACTTAAGACTACTCATCTTATTCAATTCGGTTTTACCACTTCCCTTACATTTGGTCCTAGAGCTCAGAAACAGGTGGTTTCACTGCCAGAGTTTATTTTTCTTGAAGTAGGTTTCTCTCTCTTTTGCTTTTCTTTTGGTTTTAAGAGGATCCTCCTTAACACTTCCTGATTTAGTGTCTTGTTTTGCCATCTTAAAATGAATCCTCAAAGTTGTAGTCTGACATGTTAAAAGCACTGGTCCATGTAGAATTAAGAAGTAAAATACATTCTCTCTTCCCACCCTTTCCTTTTACAGATATCTTGATCTGTTAAAAACAAACATTCTTTAAGTGGCTTGCCCAAAGTTGAATGTACACAGTAGATTCAAACTTAGATCATCTGACACCATGCCTCAGACTTCCTTCTCCTTCATCACATCACCTCTCCACCAACAGCTTCTCGTCAATGTGCCAAAGTCTATATCTTAGCTTCAAAGAAGCATGAAATATTTAAGTTGAACCCAAGAGATACAGATCTTAGGGTCATCTCACACTTTCATATGTCACAATGACTGACCCTCTCCTTCCCTTTGCAATCCTTGCAAGATAATCCTATAATAGACTGTTTACTAGATACTTTAGAAGAATAAATGAAAGCAGAAATTTTTTATAGATGGAAAAGGAAGTGGGTGGCTAGGTGGCACAGTGAATAGAGCACGGGCCCTGGAGTCAGGAGGACCTGAGTTCAAATCTGGCCTCAGACACTTAATCAAAAAAAAAAAAACAACAAAAACTAGCCATGTAACCTTGGGCAAGTCACTTAACCCCAACTGCCCTACCAAAAAAAAAAAGAAAAGGAAGGTGTAATACACAACCTTATGAAGATGGATTGAGTTTCCAGAGTTTGTTTCCTAGTTAGTTGTTTGTCATATAAAACATATTTTCCCATATAAATAATGTCACAACTGGTCTTTAGCTTTCAGTGCTCCCAAAACCCAGGTCTTTGGGTTTCTTAAAACAACTACTTGGCTTATCATGTGGCTTAAACAATACTATTATATTAACATTACTAGTCTAAGTTTGGAATACTATGAACAGAAAGCCTTTTAGTGCATATGCTGGGGGTGGGATTTGTGGGAGGGAGACTGGCAAGGAAAAGAAAAAGAGAGGAAAGATGAAAGACAAAGAAAAAAGAGTTTCTTCTCCTTTTCCCAGGCACAACATCAAACTAAGGTAAAGATATGTCATTGGTAAAATTTGTCTTTGATAACCCCATCTCTTTTTTCTTAATTCATTTCCCATCACTTGATGCTGCTCTCCACTCAGATAGATTCCATTATGGCACTTCAATGAGGCCTGCCTTACGCCCCAACTGATTTATGTCCCAAAATTCCATTCCCTTAAAGTACAAATCAGTAACTGAACTGATGGTCAAGAGGGAATGAATCAGGTTGAACAAAATCAAAAATGAAGCTAATACACAGATCCAAGCAATCAGAAAAAAAATCAAGACATCTGGAGATCATCAGAGAGGAGATAACAATGAGTTTAGCTAAATCTAATTATATGATCAATTTCTGCTTAAATATCAGCTTCTATAAACTTCTATTTCTTTCTTTTTAATGACTGGCAAGAATATACTAATAACCAATTAAGAGCAGTAATGTAGATTATGTTGTCTTATCTTGAGAAAGGTCTCTAAATAAATTAACTCTCCCTACCCCCTCCCAAGAAACCCTCATGAGCGGTAGGACTCCATAGTGGCTAGAGAGAAAGTTGGCCTCAGAACCAAGATGTCTTTGTTCAAATTTGGTCTTTTGCTACATACTGACTATGTGACCTTGAACAAATTAACTTCTCTGTGCCCTTGTCAATTCTCTAAGAGTATAAATTCCAAAGAAGGTACAACTTGCTTAAGAAGAAGTTTCTTCACCATGGAACTCCCTCCATCAGTGAAATCAGAAGTTCAGTCTGTCTCTAGCAAAAGTCCTCAGGAAGCAAAAGCTTCTCAGCAAAACCAAAAGGCATGGCAAAATCACAACCAGATGCCAAAGAGCTTGGTCAAGAACAAAAAGAAGACAATAGACTCACTTCAGGTAAGTATATGGCAAAGCAAATTTTGCAGCAAAATGCAGAATTTAGTATTTTCCATTTCTGCTAAGACCAAGTAACACTGATGATGTGCAAAGTCCAAGTGGTTTCCTTCCTAGAGAAGAAGATAACAGGCCTGAAGGAACTCTCTAAATTATCAAGTCACTAAGCCTGTATTAAGTGTTTACAATGTGCCAAGCACAATGCTAAATGCTGAAATTATAAATACAAACAAAAAGAAAAATGGTTCACGATCTCACGCTGCTTAATTTAAAAAAAAATAATACTACTAAGTTTTTTTCTTGATGTCTTCTGATTTCTGATGACGTAAACATCATCATAATTATGCTTAGTATCTCTTCTTTAACTCTCCCAGAGTCATCACATATAAGAAATATTATTTTAAGACAAAATGAAAATAAATAAAAGGAAAAGAAAAATATCACAACTGATCAATTCATTGAAATAGTCTAAAAATATGTAATGTATAACACCTGTGGACCTTCTGTGGGAAGGAGTGGGTTGGGGATGTCCTCTCATATTTGTCATTCTAATAATCCTTGCCCTCTTTTTTCATGTATGGTTGTTAAAGTCATGTAGATTTTTCGTGTATGGTTGTTTTCCCCATGTAAATTGTTATAGTTACTCTGTATACCATTTTTTTGGCTCTACTTATTCTACTCCATATTAAGTCACATAGATTTTTCCATGATTCTCTATATTCATCACATATGTCATTTCTTACAGCACAATAATATTCTGTTGCATTCATATGCCACAATTTGTTTAGCCATTCTCCAAATGACAAGCATCAACTTTGTTTCCATAGCACAGTGGATAGAATGTCAGGTCTAGAGATCCTGAATTCAAATCTAACCTTAGACACTTACTAGCAGTGTGACCTCGACCAAGTCACTTAACCCTATTTGTCTCATTTGCTCATCTGTAAAACAAGCTGGAAAAGGAAACGGCAAACCAACCCAAAATCCAAATGGAGTCACAAAGAATTGGACACAACAGAACAACATCATCAGAACGACAAGACAATATTTTTGTTTATGTGGGGATTTTCTTCTCAATGGTTTCCTAAGGATATAAGCTCAGTAACAGTGTCTGGTTCAAAGAGAATGGGCACTTTTAATCACTTTATTTGTATAATTCCAAATTGCTTTCCGAAATGGTCATGCTATTTCATAGCTCCACCAATAATATGGATGCTATGGTAGATGCCTTCACTCCACAACCACTCCAGTACTGACTATTGCCATTTTTTGTCACCTTTACAAATTTGTAGGATGTGAGGTGAATCCTTGTGATTATTTTGACTTACATTTCTCTTATTATTAGTGATTTGGAACATTCTTTCCTGTTGTTATAAATACCTTGCAATTCTACTTTTGAGAGCTGTTTGTTCATATCCTTTGATGATTTATCTATCAGTCAATGGCATACATATCTATCTATAATCTATCTATCTGTGTGTGTATATGTATACACACATATAATACGTATAAATATGTATATATTTGTGTATTTATACACTCACATATATGTATATATGTTAATTTTTTACATATTGTGGGTAGCAGACCCTTATAAGAAAATTTTGATACAAATAATTTTTCCCTTTTGACCACTTAATTTCTAATTTTGAGCACATTAATTTCGTTTATGTAAAAGCTTTTCAGTTTCATATAATCAGTTATCCATTTTATCTTTTATAGTTGCCTCTATCTCTTGTTTACTAAGGAATACATCCCATACCCATAGTTGTAAGAGATAGATGATCAGTTTCTCTTCTAATTTCTTGTATAATATGATCTTTAAATTTTTTTAACTGTTCTCTTTGTTTTTCCCTCCTAATCCCCGGGTCACAGATCCAAGGTGGACTGAACAAGAGACCTGTGCCTGAGGCAGGGCATGATGTTGTAAGGTCATAAGCAGATCTGTAGCACCTTGAGCAATCTTCATATCTACTAAGCCAGGATTAGAGGTCAGTGAAAGTGAGTGAAGCTTTCAAGCTAAATTTGGGGGAGGAAAATCAGTTCAGCCAATCTACCCCCAGGGCAAAGAAGCATTGGGGGAAGAGCAGGAACTGCTGTAACCAGCGGCTGCCCCCACTGGCCTGCTTCAGAGCCCCTGGCCTGCAGACCTCGAATGGGGGGCTGAGTCGATTGATCAGGGCCAAGTGCTGTTGCGTTGAGCAGCCTGGATCTGGATCATGGTCTTGGGTGGTGGTCCTGGGGAGTGCTTTCAGCAAGTCAAAGCTGGGGGGGAGGGCCACAACACCCCCCTAATAGCTCTGGCATATGGGAAAACCCCAGAGATTTGGAACAGAGCTTTCCCCCCTGGAAGCAGAGTTTCACAAAGCTAAAAAAAACCAACCAATTAATGGACTGACCAACACGAGGAAAAGGAATCAAAATAAAAACAGCAATAAAACTCTAGAATCCTTTTTTGGGGGACAAAAAGGATCAAAGCATGGAACAGGAGGAAGACAACACAGTCAGAACTCCCAGACCAAATGTTTCCAAGTCACTTGAAGAATGCCTAGAAGCTACAGATCAACTGAAAAAGGACTTTGATAAACAAATAAGAGAAGTGGAGGAAAAATTGGGAAGAGAAATGAGAATGATGGGAGAAAATCATGAAAAGAAAGTCAACAACCTGACTGAAGAAAACAACACTTTAAAAAATAG
>CM053593.1:291760192-291776858 GCA_028646575.1 Pseudocheirus occidentalis
AACTTTATTTGGAAACTAAAGTTAATGGTTACCCCGGGAGTGGCAGATCAGTATATTGTGAATTGTTCATTGAATCAACTCCCTTGTAGGGAAACTAGGTTATTCCTTTGTTAAGTGACTGATTGGATCTCTGATTAGATTGAGTGAATCTTTAAGTGTTAAGCTGGTTTCTCCCTTAGGGAAACCAGCTGATTCTTCTTTTGTTCCTTGTTCTAAATATTGTGTCTTTCTGAAATAAGATATAATATAGAGACTTTCCTTGTTCTGAAGACTGTATATAATATTGTGAACTGTTGAAACTGTGAACATTGTACTGAACAAAGATTTGTAATGGAATATACAGAGTGTTCACTAATACTATGTAATCTGAATCTTAAAAGCTCTTAACAGTAGCATTCTCTCAGGAATCTACTGCTGATTGGCTTTACAATCTATCTATCAATATCCTGTCTCATCTATTCACCTGGAAATTGCCTGATAAAACTTCAGTTTTAAACCACATAGAGCATTGCTTCATTGGCAAGTATTTTTGAGCAACTGTTCTATATGGCTGAAAGCTGTGCCAGGTACCCACGAAGAGGGAGATTTGGTTCAGCTCACAGCCTAGTTGGAAAGGCAAGATATATAGACATGAAGCAATAAAATATGATAGCAGAGAACAGAAAATACTTAATTGCTAAGCTGGTGTAGCTTATCAAGGCAGGAATTCAGAGATGGCACAAAACAATACGGCTTGGAGGAGGTGGACCTCGGAAACTGAGCAAAACATGGTCATATGGAAAGAGAAGTATAGTTTTATGGCAGTGCTTGTTTGATGGTGTTACTGCCAAGTGAGTTTAGTTGAGGCTACTTATGGTGGGGTATATCAGTTCTGATGGTTGAAAAGCTTTGACGCACTCTGTACAGAAAGCATTAATATTAGCTATATTTTATGAAAACAAATGCTCTCAAGACATGGGGGGATAATCACATTCTTACAGTTGCTTTTTCCCCTGATGAAAGTTTGGGTTGTTAAAAATAAAATAAACAAGTTGGCTGTTTATCATCAAAGCATTACTATGAGATCAGTGACAAACAAGATGTGTATATGAAGTAAAAAAGATGCCTCCAGGTTTATTGGGGAAAATAAGTGCTTCAAAGACATTCATTGGTCTATGAGTGTCTTGGCCTCAAAAGAAGCAAAGAACGCTTTCTGCTTCACCAAACATCTGGCCATGCTGGAGCTACTTAGCTACTGCTAAGAAGCAGCTGCTTCTTAGACTTCAAATTCAAATCTATAGCATAGAAATGTTAGGTTATGAAGTAGAGATTCTGCAAAAAATAAAAACTGTTGTCAGGGTAACTGAGTATTTTTGAGTGGGGAATGCTTCAGCACTACCAAAGACTTCAGTGTGGAAAATACAAAGAAACTCCAGTCTTTGACCTTCAGTGCCTAAATAAGGGCACTGATTTTTATCTTGAATGATACCAGTCAATAGCTGCTTTTATTCTGAGTTTTACTTAATGCTAAACCTCTGTCCAATTACATCATGAAGTCTTAAAAAAAAACAGCTCTACATCTTAATTGCCTGCATATGTGTATAGCAATTTAGTTCCTTAAAATAAGACTTGAGGCAGAGGGTTGATCAAGGTTCACAGAGCCCACAGATTGCTATTCAATTCAGCAGGAGAACTGAGACCCTCAAGATGCTAAAAACATGGTATTGACTATAGAGTTTTGAGTTATGCTTGTAATTGTCATCACCAGTAATTATATAATCCTTCTAATGTCTTTGAGATGCTTTATGACAATTTTCTTTTCATGATCATACAATGACAACATCTGATTAAATCATAGGTTTAATACAGACCTCCAGAAATTATGCAGTAATTCATCCTCCTACTTTCAAGAAGAAATGGACTGACACTGACTATGTTTCCCTCAGAAACATAGTTCTCTAATCTAATCCTAAAAATCTCCAAAGAAAGAGATTTTTGAAATCACCAAGATATGTTGACATTTATTTTCTCTGTATTCCTCCACTTTTGGTAACCTATGCAAATAGCAATTATTAGACATTGACTATTTTATAATGTTGAGTTTTACTGGTTCATGTGTGCTTAACCTGTCCCCTTAGCCAGACTATGAACCCCTCTACCCCCACCCCATCTTTTACACTTACCATAGTGTTTCAGTCATTCACAGCAGTTGCTCAGTATGAACTTATTGATGATTCAATGCTCTCTATGTGGTTTAGAGTTATAGCATGAAGGAGGGCAGTTTCAGGGAGGGGCAGAATTAGCAAAGGCTTTATGTAGGAAGTGATACTTGAACCAAACATTGAATATAGCTAGGGATTCTAAGAGGTAGCAGTGGGAAAGGAGTTCAGTTCATGCATCAGGGACAACCTGTACAAAGAAACAAAGATAAGAGATGAAATTTCATTTACCAGAGACCACAAGGACGTCAATTTGGCTATAATGTAGTGTTAGAGTAAGGTGAAATTAATAAGTAAAGATAGATTGGGGGCAGCTAAGTGGTGCAGTGAATAGAGCACTGACCCTGGAGTCAGGAGGACCTGAGTTCAAATCTGGCCTCAGACACTTGACACTTAATTAGCTGTGTGACCTTGGGCAAGTCACTTAATTCCAATTGCCTTGCCTTTACCCCTTTAAAAAAAGATAGATTGGAGAGAAGTGGAGTTGAGATGGCAGAGTAGCAGGAGTAAGTATAGACTAGCTCCTCCAGCACACCTCCCCAAAAGAAAATGGACCAGACCAAGTCCTTATTTGGAAACCTAAGAAGAAATCACAATGAGTGACTACAACAACATATCACTAAATTTATATCAGTAATGTAGAGCTAGTTCAATATTAAAAGAAATATAGAAAATATTCTTTGGATCCCTCCCCTAAGACACAAGGAATCATATAAATACAGTTACAAATACTCCATACATGAGTAAAGGCAAATCTTCAGAGCTCAGAGACCTGTAGCCTCAAGGTCACATGTGACCCTCTAGATGTTAAATCTAGCCCTTTGAATGAATAAAAAATTCAGTATTAAGGACTACTCACCCTTGAAATAATCAGAAAAATAAATTGTTTATGGATTGGCTGAGCTAACAAAATAAAAATAACAATACAATTTAAATTAATTTATTTGGTGCCACGTTAGTTAAAATCCCAAAGGAATACTACATAGAGTTAGAAAAAATATTTTAAAATTTTATTTGGAAGAACAAAAGATCAAGATATTAATTTTTAAAAGATCATTAATTTTTAACAAACTGGAAGGAAAAGGTCTTAATGTTGTTGTTCAGTCATTTCAGTTGTGTCCAATTCTTTGTGACCTCATTTGGGGTTTTCTTGGCAAAGATACTGAAGTGGTTTGCCATTTCCCTCACCAACTTATTTTAAAGCTAAGGAAACTGAGGCAAACAGGGTTAAGTAACTTGCGCAGAGTTACACAGTTAGTGAGTGTTTAAGACTGGATTTGTACTCAATTCTTCCTGACTCCAGATCCAGTGCTCTATCCAATGAACCATCTCAAAGTATTCTATAAAGGAGTAATCATCAAAACAAATTGTCAGTGAGTAAGAAATAGAGAGTTTGATCAATAGAACAGATTATTTACATAAAATACAGAAACAAGTGAACATAGGAGCCCAGTATATGATACATGCAAAGATCTCTCCTATTAGATAAAAAGCTTAGTATAAAAATGCTGTTGGGAAAACTGGAAAAGAGTTTGCTAAAACCTAGGTACAGACCAACAGCTCACTATGTGCCAAGTCAGATGAAAATGTATATTTGTCTTACATACAAAGGTTGACATCATATGTAAATAATCAGATCTGTGGATAAGGGAAGAGTTCATGATCAAACGAGACAGAGAAGGTTATAGAAGATAAAGTATCATTAGGAAACTTTAAAAGAAAACTAATGTAGGTAAAAGTAGAAGAGCAGAGGAAATTTTTTTGTAGCATTTCTCTAATAAAGGTCTCATTTTCAAGACATATAGGGAACTGTTTCAAATTAATGATAAGAGCTATTCTCCAATTGATAAGTGGTAAAAGGCTATGAATACATACTTGTCATAGAAAAAATTCTAAGCTATTAGTAACCATAGTTAAAAAACTCTAAATCTTTAAAATTAAGTAAATTCAAATTAAAGTAATTCTGAAGTATCACCTGACATCCATCATATTGGTAGAACTGACGAAAAAAGGAAAATGACAAATGGTACTGGACCTGTTTGAAAAGATGAAAGAAGGAGGAAACGGACTCATACATACAAAATCTTTTCCTTTTTAATAACAGCTCCCTTTGCGGTGGCAATGAATTGAAAGTTGAGGGGTTGCTTATTAATGGGGGAATCACTGAATAAGTTATTCAATATATATGTAATGAAATACTATTGTGCTGTAAGAAAGGATGAAGGGGATGATTTCAAAGAAACACAAGAAAACTTGTTTGAACTGATGCAAAGTTAAGTGAGTAGAATCAATAGAATAATTTATATAACATTAATATTATAAAGACAAAAAACTTTGAAGAACTTAAAAAACTCTGACCAATACAATGGGACCAATCAAAATTTGTATTTAATACTCCTAAAAGGAAATGACTACATTTCAATATTCATAATACAAAATTTTAAGAAATATAAGTATGCATACATATACATGAATATGTATAAAATCTATTGTCTATCTTGTTCTTTAAAAGAGTCTCAAAATAAGATCTATTCTGCATACACTGTGAACATAGAACATATGAACATGGTATATAACAACTCCTGAATAAAAAACTTTAAAGTCAACACTACACAACTGGTATGGAGAATACTAGAATACTCTTGAATTTTCTAAGACACTAAGAAACTTAAGTCAAGCTTAAGTTAAGAAACTTACATCAAGTTTAACTTCTTGAGAGTCAGCCTGGTTAGAGAATTGATGGTAGATATGTATCAAAGAGGATGTTGTTGCTGTTCAGTTGTTTCAGTCATGTCTGACTCTTTGTGACCCTGTTTGTGGTTTTCTTGGCAGAGATGCTGTAAAATGATTTGCCATTTCCTTCTCCAGGTCATTTTACAGAGGAGGAAACTGAGGCAAACAGGGTGAAGTGACTTGCCAGGATCATATATCTAGTAAGTGTCTAAGGCCAGATTTGAACTCAGGAAGATGAGTCTTCCTGACTTTAGGCCTGGCACTCTATCCATTGAGCCACCTAGCTGCCCCCATATTAAAAGGGAGCTGTATTCAAATTCTCCTTCAATTATGTACCAGTTTTATGATCCTGGGTAAGTCATAACTTTTTTGGGGGCCTCAGTTTCCTCATTTGTGAAATGAAGGGGTTGGACTTAATGGTCCCTAAGTTCCAAATATTTTCTCGTGTTTAAAGTCATATTAGCTTTCAGGTAGTTTTGTGTTTATGTTCTTATTACAGTACTTGTGACATATTAAATGTTCAGTAGGTGACAATTGACTGACTGACATTTTACCTTACTGATTTTTAACTCTTTGAATTTCATTATATAAGAAAAAAAACACATGCAGCCATCTTGAGAACAATCCTGTTATACTCTTTTGCTTTGGTTATGTAGAGTGTAAAAATTTACCATGCAAAACTTTGTAGAACTCACAGTTTACTTAAACTTAATGATATTGGGCCATACACATAATTAAAGAACTTTTCTCTTAAAGAACTCTTTCATCTTTCATGATAAACGGGAAACTTCAATCTTCTGAAGTACAGTATCCATTGATATAGCACACAATAAAATTTAGATTTTCTCCATTCATCTTGTTAGATTAGTAATTGTAGCTGCAAGCACCCTAGCATACCCAGGATGATTGCTGGCACAGTTCTTTAATGTGCTTTTCTAAAGGAAAGGAACTCAAAAGGGGTTAACAATCTCACCTTAATCAAACATATATCATTTACCTAGTTTGGGGGAAAAAGTCAACGCCCTGAACTACAGAGAAAATAAGAACAGAAGTTACAAGCAAACAAAAAATACAGACAGAGAAACTATCACAGTTCGCCAGCAGACAGGGCTTCCAGCTATCTGGCCATTACACAGTACCTAGTTAGCTACCGGAGAGAGAAGCACCAACATCTGGGTTCTTAAAGCTGCCCAGAGTCTCATCTGGTCAAATCACACAACTCTTCCCAAAGTGAGCCCCAAAGTAAAACCTCACCTCAGGGAGTATATATAGCCTTCTCCTGGTGCAGAGGATGTCACAACCCTCTTAACCCACTGCCTAATTACAAAGCAACAAAAGGTGTGGGTCTTCCTGAAAAACAAGCCTCCCCTAAGTAAGCTTGTCCTGTTGGGCTCCAAGTGAGGCCCCTTTAGGGACAGGGAAAATCTTCAAATTTCCTTACCATTACAATAAGTTATTCAAAACAATACTTATTTTGAGTGTGAACAAATATTTTAAAGAAATAAACTATTGCTTCTGTATGAATTAATATTTTATTACTTTGATAAAGTAATGATCTCATTAGTGTGCGTACTGTGCCAGCAATTCATTTTTTATTACTAATTAACTTTTGTTTATTTTTAGTTTACATCATTCGTTTCCACAAAATTTTGAGTTACATATTTTCTCCCCATCTTTCCTCTACTGCCCACCCCAAAACAGCAATCCTATGTTTATCCCCTTCCCCAATATGCTCTCTCCTATATCCTCCCCCATCACTCCTCTGACTTTCTGGTAAGGCAATATGGATATCCTTACCCCAGTGCTTATGTACCTTAATTTCCAGTTACATGTAAATAATAATAATAATATATATATATTTTAACAATTGATTTTAGAACTTTAAATTCTAGATTCGTTCTCTACCTCCCTTGTTACCCATCCCCCCTGGAAAGACAAGCAATTCAATACAGACTGTATGTACATGTGTAGTCACGTAGGACATCTCCACAATGGACATATTGTGAAAGACTGACTATATTTCCCTCCTTCCTATCCCACCACCCACTTGTTATATTCTCTACTTTGTTCCTGTCCCTTTACAGAAGTGTGTGCTTCTAACAACCCCCCCCCCCCACCCCGCAACCTGCCCTTCCCTCCATCATCCCACCTCTCATCCCCATCCTCCCTACTCTCTGGTAGGGCAAGATACCCAGTTTAAAGTGTATGTCATTCCTTCCCTAAGCCAAAATCACTGAGAGTGAGGTTGACCCATTCCATTTTGCCTTGGCGTTCTTCCCCTCCATTGTAACAGTTATCCCTTGCCTCTTCTGTATGAGATAATTAACCCCATTCTGTTTCTCCCTGTCTCCTCTCCTTCTATTCCTCTCCCACCTCTCAATTTCATCTTTTACGATATCATCCCTTTCTATTCAAGTGATCCTGTGCCCTTTGTCTATGACATATTCATATGCATATATACCCTCCTATATAGACATATGTGTATGCATACATATATAAATACATTTATATTCCCTTTGCCTATACTCATACTGAGAAAAGTTTTATAAGTTACAATTATCATTTTTCCATGTTGGCATGTAAATAGTTCAATTTTGATAAGTTCCTTATGATTTCTTTTCCATGTTTATTTTCTCATGCTTCTTGTATTTGAATGCCAAATTTTCTATTCAGTTCTGTTTTTTTTTCCCAGCAAGAATCCTTGAAAGTCTTCCACCTCATTGAATGACCATATTTTCCTCTGAAACATTATACTCAGTTTTGCTGCATAGGTGATTCTTGGTATTAATCCTAGCTCCCTTGATCTCTGGAATATTATGTTCCAGACCCTTTGATCCCTTAATGTAGAAGCTGCTAGATCCTGGGTGATCCTAATTGTGTTTCCATGGTATTCAAATTGTTTTTTCTTGGCACCTTGTTATATTTTCTCCTTGATTTGGGGACTCTGAAACCTGGCTATAACATTCCTAGGAGTTTTCTTTTGAGGATCTTTTTCAAGAGGTGAAGGGTGAATTCTTTCAAGTCCTATTTTTTCCCTCTGGTTCTAAACTATCAGAGCAATTTTCCTTAAGAATTTCTTGAAGGATGCTTTCTAGGTTTTTTTTTTTTGATCATGGCTTTCAGGTAGTCCAATAATTTTTAAATTGTCTCTCCTGGATCTGTTTTCCAGGTCAGTGGTTTTTTCAAGGAGATATTTCACATTGCCTTCTATTTTTCATTTGTTTCTATCTGTTTAATAGTATCTTAATTTCTCATAAAGTCATTTGCTTCCATTTGCCCCACTCGAATTCTGAAGGAATTATTCTCTTCAGAAAGCTTTTGAGACTCTTTTTCCATCTGGGAAATTTGACATTTTAAGGCATTCTTCTCCTCACTGGCTTTTTGGGCCTCTTTTGCCATTTGACTTAATCTATTTTTAAGGTGTTATTTTCTTTAATCAGGTTGTTGACTCTCTTTTCATGATTTTCTTGCATCATTCTCATTTTTCTTCCCAATTTTTCCTACACTTCTCTTATTTGGTTTTCAAAATCCTTCTTAAGCTCCTCTATGGCTTGTAACCACTCTCCATTTTTCTTGGAAGCTTTTGGTGTGGAAGTTCTGACTGTGTTGTCTTCCTCCCATTCCATGCTTTGATCCTTTTTGTCCCCAAAAAAGGGATCTAAAGTTGGATTACTGTGCTTCCTTTGCCTGCTCATGTTGCCAGTCAATTACTTGACTTTTTATCTCTGTGGACAGAGGGGAAAGCTTTGTCCCAAACTGCTGGGGTTTTCACAGCTGCCGGAACTATACAGGGGAGGCTGTCTCTGTACCCCCCACCAGCTTTAGTTCACTGGTCACATACCTCAGGACCACCACCCAAGACCATGATCTGGATCCAGGCAACGTAAGGCAAGAGCACTTAGTCTCTGAATGATTGCTTGGCCACCCTGCTATCTGCAGGCCTTGAGCTCTGACGCAGCCATGTGGAGGTGGCTGCAGGGCTCCTGCTTCTGCTGCTTTCTTGCCCTGGGGGCAGTTGACCAGACCCACTTTTCTCCCCTTATTTAGCTGAGTTCCACCAACCTTTTACTTTGATGTTTTTTTATGGGTTGATAATTCTGGAAACCACTCTCCTGAAAGCTCCAGGTATAGCTTGCAGTGGTTGCCCCAGAAGGACCAAGCCACAGTTTCAGGCTGGGCTGGTTTTGGATCCCAGCATGCTGTGATTATTCCTTCCTGTCCTGCCTGCCAGGCTGCCTTTAGTGGGAGATGTATTTCTCTGATATTTGTGGGTGCTGGAGCTCTAAAATTTGTTTAGAGTTATATTTCATAGGTACTTGAGGTGCTTATGGGGGGAGCTGCAGAGTTTTCCTGCTTCTATGCTACCATCTTGGCTTTGCCCACTGCGCCAGCAATTCTTAAATAAAACTTAGTTGAATTTATTCACAGTGCCATGGGGGAAAATAATTGCCCTGCAGTGAAAATGATGATGAGACTTTCTGGATTTAGGCCACTTCTCAGGTGACAGATGTGCAGTCCATCACTTGACTCACATGCTAATAATTTGCATCGTGGCAGGACATGCCATGGTTTATGTCCCATTGCCTTTAAGAAACCAACCCCATTTCCAAACCACAATGAAATATCAGAGGAGGACAATACTGGAGAATTTTAAATAATAAGTACATCAAATTCATGGGTATGTGAATGACAGAATGGTATTAAACAATATTAATCGTCACTATTCAATCTGTATAATGAATCCTTTGTAATGTAAAGTTGTCATTGTTGTTTTCAATGTAGTATTTTTGGAGGGTGGTTTGGGGGGGTTAAATCCTCACATTTCATTTGAATATGTAACTAAACATGTTGGACAATTGATGATGAATTGTTTGGTGATAAGAACCCATGGGAAAAATAAATATTTGTCTTGAGGATTCTAGACTAGCAGAAGGTACCACAGGGGTAGCTATGTGGTGAAATAGATATAACACTGAGTTTGGAATCAGTAAGAACCATCTTCCTGAATTCTAATCTGGCCTCAGACACTTACTAGATATGTGACCTTGAATAAATCACTTAACCTTGTCTGCCTCAGTTTCCTCATCTGTAAAATTTACTGGAAAAATAAAATAGTAGACCACTCCAGTATCTTTACCAAGAAAACCTCAAAATGGGGTCACAAAGAGCCAGACATGAGTGAAACAACTGAACAACAGGAGGGTGTGCCTGTCACAACTTGATTTTAAAAAAGACTTCCAAATTAAATTTTTTGGAAAAAAGTTCAAAAGCAAGAAAGGTTGTGGCTGCCATTGATATGTGTGTGTGTGTGTGTGTATGTGTGTATAATTTTAAGGTTTACAATGTTATTTTATCCTCATAACAACTTAGTGAGGCAGGATGTTAATCATACCCTTTTACGAGTCAGAAAATTTAGTCTGAGAGAGGTGCCCAGGTCCATACAGCTTGTCTCAGACACGTGCAAGGTTTGAACTCAATTCTTCCTGACTCCAAGATGTGCTTTCTGTGTACTGTATCTCTAGTGATCCAGCCTTTCTGACCTTTAGTTTTTCCACCTGTATATTTGTAGGATAAGTGTGTAGGAATTGCTTTATAAATCTTAAAGTGTCACATAAATGTAAAGATTAAAAGCCAGTGTGAGTTGTCATTAAGGATAAAACGAGTGGGACAAGGGCATAATATTTAAACACTATTTTGTGATGATAGAACATAAGCAATAACCTAGTCACTTGCACTTAAAATCCATAACAGGTGAGAGAAAAACACTGGCACTTTGGATTCCCAGCATATATTCCTTGCATTTAGAAGCTTTTTAGATCTTCCCTTCATCTGCCAGCAAAGAAGACTGGATGTTATTCTTTGGAGGCCAAATTTCTCTTTAAATTCTTATTAAGATTAAAAAATAAATCTTTCACATCTTGAAATCATAAATTTATTGAGAAGGTGTTTCTGGGCATGATGTTACCTTATGGGAAAGAAATATGAAGTACAGTACCAATGCATTTTAAAGTCTCTTCTCTTAAGCAGTTTGTAGCAGATAATTGTATTTCTGTACAATGCAATAGGCCTGATGTTATCTAGGTTCAGGTGGGAAATATATAGCTGATAATATATTGTTTCTTGACTATAATATAAAAATCTAAGAAACCCAAAATCTTCAGTGAAGAGTTCAGGGCTTTCCTGATTTTCTCAAACCAAAGAACTCTCTGCTCTCTCTTCTTCTCCTTTCCCTCCTCCTCCTTCCTTTCTCCTTTTTGCCTTCCTCTCCCCCTTCCTTCCTATTCCTTTCCCTTCTCCTCCCCCTTTCCTCCTCTCTCCTTCTCTCTTTCTCTCTCCCTCTCCCTCTTTCTCCTTTCTTTGTCCCCTTCCCCTCACCTTCATCCTCTTCTTCTCCAGCTCTCTCTTCTCTTTTTCTACATCTCTGTTTCTCGATGTCTCTTTCTTTCTGTCTCCATCTTTCTCTGTGTCTCTATCTCTCTTTGTCTCACTATCTTTATATGTCTTTCTGTCTGTCTCTCTCTACCTCTGTCTCTCCCTCCCCAAACTATGTTATTCTTAAGATAATTTGCTCACTTACAGCAAGAGTTAAGTTCTTTCATGCTAGCTTTTCTCCCTCCAGATGTGGAAGGGAAAGAAATGAAAGCTATAGAGTATGAGTGCCTCATACTTTGGTAAATTATAACTAACTACTAACTTTGTGTCCTTGGTCAAGTGACGAACCCTCTACGATCCTTGGTTTCCTCTATAAAATGTGGAGTAAGTACAAATGATCTCCAAGGGCCATTTCAGCTCAAATGTCATTGTTCATTGAAATATTTAAACTTTATAGTTCAGTTATATACTTGTAGACTTATGCCCCTCTAGAGAGGCAATGTAGCACTGTGGAGAGAGACTTTAATTTGGCATCAGAAAGACCTGGTTTAAAACCCTTTCTAATAACTTATTTGATAGGTGAACTTGCGTACATCACTTATTCTCCATGGGTCTCATTTCCTTATCTGTAAAATGAGAAAGGGATGAATTTAATGATCTTTAAAGTCTATTCCTTCCATTTTTAAATTAAAATCCTTTAATCTGTCACCCATGTTAGGGATTTGGGTGCAGCAAATAGTAATCTGGGGATCTAGATTCAATAGATCAATTTATTTTAAATTAATTTGATTAAATTTTAAATTAATTTAAACCAAATTTCCTTTGAGGTTTTAAGCGTTATAGTGAAGCATCATTCTCTTCTATTATGGGATAAAGTCAAAATTCACTTTATTGGTGTTTCTAGTGTTAAAGAAGTGATTATCCCTGGTAAAAGTAATTTGCATTCTCTATGAAGCAATGTTGCAAATTTATGTTGTCTATTATGAGATACGGTCTTGAGGTTATTGTTCTGAAAGAATGAAAAATTCCATCATCATTCTTCCTCTTTTCTTAAAACTGAAAGTGGTGCCTGATTGTTAAGTTGCCCAAGAAGGAGAATGTGTAAATAAATATAAATAAGTGCTAAGTTAATATAGCATATATAAATATGCCAGAGATTTTCCTATGGACTGAATACATGTGCATGAAGACATTAGTGACACGCTTAAAAGAAATGAAGAGTTTTTGAAAACACACAAAAATCAATGACTTTTACACAAAAAATGTTCCTGGAACAAACAAAACTCAAATTGTTTTCCCAACTTACAGCTGCCAAATGTTATTGAAATGATATAATTTGCTAATAATTTGGGTTTTCTGTCCTTTCATGGATAGAATCATTAAGACATAAATTTATAAAGAACAGGCTATGATTGTAACTTCAAAGAAGGCAAGGAAAACAAAGTAATTAAAAATATTTGGTGGAAAACCAGAGAAAAACTTTCAACCTCTTTGTCAGGTCCCTCCCAGCAAGAGGCCTGTCTGCACAGGAATTAGGCAGTGTAACTGTCCTGATGTATGCCATCTGTGCTTTTGTGGTGAAATGGTAATGGAAATTTGAAGATCTTCCCTGCCCCCTAATATGCCAAATGTAATCACATGGAGCCTGTGGTGGGAGGAGTTTGCCAAATCATGGAGAAGAGCCCACAGGAAGCAGGGAGTAAGAGCAGCTAGAGCTGGAGAGAGGAGAAGACACAGGCAAGAAGACAGCTAGGCTTGTGAGTGTCTGTGTGAAGGCTAAAGAGATGGTCTTGTTTTCTGTGGTGATAAGGTGTATTAACTTCTTTGTTGCTACAATGGACTTGACTGGTGTTTGGATTTGGTTTTCTGATATCTGAATAAATGTTTTGCTTCTGTTTTATATATGGAGAGTCTGTTATATTTTGTAATTCAGAACTGTGCTGGCATATTCATAGTCACCACTGATGCTGTGAATATTGTGTTGGCACTACATGCGGCAAGCTCAATCTGACATTCACCCTTTTTATCCATGAGAAGAATCCTGTAGGGATTAGTAGTTTCTTAACCTAACCCGGGCAGTAGTTAATAAGAATTATGTGGGAGTAGGGTATATTGGTTAACATGAAACTTAATATATCCTGTGAATTCAACTATTTTGGAAGGTCTTCAGGGCTTACAGTATATAGCTGTGCATAACAGAATTCAATTTATGTGTCATTATTAAGAGTTAAATTATATTTCATTTCCGAAGAGCTATTACATCTACATACTTGGTGGCCAGATGGCTTGGAGATCTAATCTAATGGTAACTTTCAGTCCCATGATTCATGTGGTCTGTTGGAAGGAATGAGTGAGAGAGTTGTGGTTACTTCCACTGATTGGTTTGATCAAAACCTGTAATAAAAATTTTCCCTGTACCAGTTACTTACCAAATCTATACACATAAACTTTAATTCCATGAAAATGTTTAGGTGTGGGGCGGCTAGGTGGTGCAGTGAATAGAGCATAGGCCCTGAAGTCAGGAGGACCTGAGTTCAAATCCGACCTCAGACACTTGACACACTAGCCATGTGACTTTGGGCAAGTAACTTAGCCCCAACTGCCCTCCAAAAAGCAAAAAGAAAAATGTTTAGTTGCTTAATGAATGTTCATTGAGCTGAATTTAATTATCGAATTAAGCATCCTAATTTGTGAGATTTGTAGCATATAGCATCTGGGCCCTGCTCCTTTTCCAAGCTATGGTTGGATCTGCTCATGCCCCAAAAGCAAAGGTCATACAATCTGCCATTCCAAGGTAATGATAATCATAACTCAAATTTAGATTAAGTTTTATTTGAGAAATATGGCTAATTTAGAAAACAATGTCCTGCATTATAAAGTGTGCAAATACGTCTTTTTATGGGAACAGTTAGTGGGACCTTTTTAAAACTATACAAAACATAAAGATGTTGAAGTGTAGAAAATTAAGAACTAGGGATGTGGGTTAGGGTCTGACATAACCAAACACATAAAAAGACAAACAGTAAAACACAATAACTAGCATATCGAAGCATAATCAAACAACTAGTTGTTAGAATCTTGCTGATGCACTTTTTCTTTTAAGAAAAAAAGGTTTTATGGATCTCTCTTATTTTTGTATCTACTTCGTTTTCCCATAAACTGCCCTCTCCCTCTTAGAGCCATCATTTAACAAAGAATTAAACACAAGAACAACAAAAACAAACACTTCTTACTGATGCAATTGGAACTAAAATGGCGAACACGGAAATTCCAGTTGCTACCAGCTACTGCAATTGTACTTTAGTGCCAGAAAATCCATTCTCTATTGCCTATAGATATTGATTCTTCTATAAGTAAATTACATGTCTCAGTATAAAGACTTATGACCTCATGTCACTCTAAGAAATCATGTGTCAGCATAAAATACCTGTGGCTTGGCAAGATAAATTATTTGAGTAGGAAAAGGCAGTCTGTTCCTATTAGCTAGTGAGCAAAAACAAACGAACAAAGAAACAAACAAAAACCTCTCAAAAACATATATGTGAAAAAAATAACTGAAAACATTGCATGTGAATTATTTTTTCTATATACCACACAGGATTATTGTCAGGAAAGTGCCTTGTAAGCCTCAAAGTATATTTGTGTGTATTTATATATTATATACATATGTAATGTATTATGTGTAATATGTATTATATATTTCTATATATTAACTGCTAAACTATATGGTATTATTGTAAATGTAGTAGAACATCAGCTTTGAAGTAAGTTTGTAGTAGCTCAAATCTACAGGTATCTTTGCTTTGCCTTGTGCTGATTATATCAGTAACTAGATAAAGGAATAGATAGTATATTCATTAAATTTACACGTGACATAAAATTGAGAGGTATAGTTAACATATCAGATACCAGTAAGGATTTCAAAATGTCTTAACATGCTAAAATATTGAGCCAGATCTATTAAGACGAAATTGAATAGAGACAAATATAAAGTCACATTTGGATGGAAGAAAAAATCAGCTTCAAAAGTATACAGTGGGAGAGCCATGGTTAGGCAAGAGTTTCTCTGAAAAAGATCTGGAGATCTTACTGTGCTGCAATTTCAAGTTGAGTGAATCATATAAGATGGTAGACAGCAAACTTTGATTTCATCATAGAGAGGCCTAAATTAGGCCTAACAGGCCCAGTTTCTAACAGGAATATAGAGACTCAAATCCTGATGCATTCTGTCCATGGTTTTTTAAAAAAAATATTTTGTAGTATTTATACTAGTATTTTGTAGTATTTATACTAATTATTAATTAGCTAATAATTTTATCATCATGTTGTGCTTTTACATGGATTCTATTTACTTTGCAGAATGGAAGAAAGTTGGTGAAAATCCTCAGTTACATTTAAAAGGAAATTAGCACTCATAGTCATTTTCTCTCCTGTTTACATTGTTAGTGAGATCCAGAATATGGTTTGTCTCACATAGTGCCACCACAATGGGCACATTCCCATCTTTGCAGGCCACATGCAGTGGAGTATTTCCACGTCTATCTTGGAAATCAACAAAACATCCCTGATTGATGAGGTATTTGATCTGGGAACATAAGAAAGCATCGATAAGTTGGTGAATACCTAGAGAGCAAGCTAAAATCGAAAGGCCACATATTCATGCTGCATTGAGACTGATTGAAGGAACTAAAGTCATTTAGCCTCAAGAAGAGAAGACTTAAGAGGAATATACAAGTATATGAAGGGCTGTCATTTGGAAGGGACTTTTGTTGATTCTAGAGGACAGAACTAAGGACAGAAAGTTGAAGTTGAAAAGAGAATTTAGGCTTACTGAAACATTTCGTAATTCTTAGAGCTATTTGAAAATACGCTAGCTTTGAAAGTGGAGGGTTCCTCATTATTTGAGGTCTTCAAGCAAAGACTGATGATCACTGAAACACATTTGGTAAGGGATTCTTTCTTACCTACACAGTGGACTAGATAGATGGCTTTTCTGCCTTCTAGACTTTGAAACCCACTTTCTATAGGAGGTCTTTCTAGTTCTCCCCCCTCAACCCTCTTTCTAGTCCCTTTTTTCCCTGAAATTATCTTCCATCTACATTGTACTTATCTTGTGTCTTCAGTTACCTGCATGTTGTTCCCAGCCTCTCATTAGAATGTGAGTTCTTGAGGTCAGAGACAACTTCTCTAATATCAAATGCAAAGATCTAAGGCAGTCCCAAAAGACTTATGATGGAAAATGCTATCCACAGCCAGAGAAAGAACTATGGAGTCTGAATGAAGATAGAAGCCTACTATTTGTGCTTTCCTTCCTTCCTTTCTTCCTTCCTTTCCTTCCTTCCTTTCCTTCCTTCCTTCCTTCC
>CM053593.1:291777358-291805497 GCA_028646575.1 Pseudocheirus occidentalis
AACTGCTTTACCACCCCCAAATTAATTTTCAAAGTTTCACTTTCACTAACCATCTGAGGATTTTAAGATCCCCTTAGGCAGGTGCTTTAGATTTTCTTTGAAGTAGAATCAAGCTGCTCACTCCTCCAGGCCGCCCTGGGGCCTAGTGTGGCCACTGCCCCTCTCCAGTCCCTGTTCCTCATGCCTTGTCAGATGTGGAGGTGCTGGAAGTTGTAGATCTCTCCTGAAGACTGGCTGTGGTGCCCACTCAGCTCAGCTCAGCCAGGCTCCTTCCCACTGCCCGGGCCTGGCCATGGTCTAGGCTTCAGGCTTTTCCAGCCTCCACTCCCGGCTGCTGTGATGAGCCCCTGCTGCTGAGCTGCCTTCAGCGAGAGATGTGTTCTCTGTATTTTTGTGAGTCTGAGAGTCCTAGACTTTATCTGGGCTCATAATTTTCTGGGTGCTTAGGGTGGCGGTGTGGGAGCTGTGGGACCTTGCTGCTTCTATGCTGCCATCTTGGCTCCGCACCCCAATACTATTTTCTTAATCATTTAATCTCAGTTACTAAATGACCAAATTAATGCCAAATCCAAGGACTTGTTTTTCAATATTCATCCGTATTGACTTCTCTATCATTTGGTACTGCTGAATATCCCATCCATCTAGATACTTTCTCTTCTCTTGGCTTCAGAAGATATCACCACATCCAGTTCTCCTATCTCTTTAACTATTACTTCTTTGTCTCTTTGTTCACTCCTTTCCCTAACTCTACCATGTGCATGCTTTCCAGGGTTCTTGCCTTGGTGGGATTCCTTGTGTTTGATTGAATTGGACCAGCTGTCTTCTGAGGTCTCTCACAACTCAAGTCCTAGCTAAAACTCTCCCTTTTACAAGCCTTTCCTAATCCCTGCTAATGCTAGTGCCTGGGAATGCTTAGCATAATGCCTAGCTTACTTATTAAATACTTACTAAATCCTTATCCCTCACTTGCCTTCCTTCTGTGATTATCTCCAATTTATCCTGTATATATCTTTGTACATAGTACCCTTCCCCCCTCAATTATCTCTTCTGTTAGACTGTGATCTTGCTTTGCTTTGTTTTGTTTTGAACCTTTCTTTGCATTCCCAGCATTCAGCACAATGCTGGCACATAGTAGGCACTTAATACATAATAAATATTTAATAATGATAAATAAATATTAACTTAATAATTAACTTAACAATAAATACTTAAAAATCTACTTCACTGAACTAGATAATCTTGGAGGTCCTTAAATCTAATATTCACTGACTCCCTCTGTCTCTTGTCTCCCCACTATCTCCCTTGGCAAACTCCTTTACATCAACATCTTTATTTATCACCTCCTAAAAAATAATTCCTGAGATATTGCACTGACCCTGGCCTCTCTAATACAACACCAAACTCAAACCTCCAGTCGCTGACAGGACATCCTGCCTACTGGATATTTCACTACAATTTCCAATTTCAAGGGAACACAGAAACTATTTCTTCCACCTCCCTGTGCCTCCCCAACCTCCCTTCTTAAACCTAATTACTTCATTAATTGTGTCAATGTCAACATTACTTACCCAGTTCCCTATTGACCCCCTGCTTGAAACCTTTTCTCTTATCCATCACTGCTCATTTACTCCCAAGTCCTACTGATTTTCCTCATGCAGTATCCCTTATATGTGCCCTTTACTCCATTTCATTATCATCACCCTAGTATAGTCCCTCTTTATAGCCTGACAGGAATATTACAGTATAGTTATACCTTCCATATCACAGAGTTGGGGGGGGGAATAGGAGGATGGGCCTGGTGCCCTCTCAATCTGGAAAATGCATGTAAAATATTTCAGCCCTCCCTTCACACCAGAGAAGTCTGATTTTTTTCTTTTTCTTTTATGCACTGTTTACAGTACCTTGCTGTAAAATCTGAGTTGACACTATACAATACTATACATATATTTTATGCATTTCTGAGTTTCTAAACATTTTCTGTGTCATCTGCCGGCCTTTGTGTGTCATCTGCGGCTTCTGCAAAACTTCCCCCCAAAATACCCATTTAATTTCTTTTCTTTCTTTTTTTTTATTGACTTATTTGTCTACTTTTAGGTTACAAGATTCAGTTCCAGAATCACTTGAGTTTCAGATTTTTCTCCCCTTCCTCCACACCCCCACCCCTGCCATGGTGGCACACAATCATGTATAGGATCTGCAAACTCCTTCACATTGTATACTAGTCTGATTGAATAGGTGTTATAGTCAATGGAGTGAACAATGAGAAAAGAGAACCATTTAATTTCTTATGCCAACCCTTGATAGATCTAAACCACAGTGGCAAAGTCACGATGTGAAAGGGATAACTGTACCTTTCTAACTGACCATTGTCTATACACTCTTTCATTTTCAACCATCCTTCATCTTGGTTAGTCTTCCTAATGAACAGATATGAATGCATTACCCCTGCTCGAAACCTTTCCTTGATCTTTGCTACCTATAGGATTCCCTTCCATACTTCATAAACTTGGGGTTTAAAGCTATTGACAATCTGATACCACCTTATCTTTCCAATCTTCTTTCATAGTACTTCCAGACAAATAGGATTATTCCTTATTCCTCGTATGCATCTCATATTTTCTTACCTTTATGGCTCTATATCTATTATTCTCTATGCTTGCAATGCCCTTTCTTCCTCCACTGCACCTCTTGACTTTTTGCCTATCCTTTAAAGCCCAATTCAAATGTAATTTCCTCCAGGAAATCTTCCCCTGAATACTTTCATTGGTAATGCTTTTTTTTTTGCCTTTTTTTCCCCTCTGTTGATTTGTTCTTCTGAGGCCCATCGGACCTCACCTCACATGATACCTCATTTGCACCTTCAATATGTATTTATCCTACACTGTAGTTAAATGTATCACATATATCCTAACAGGGTATAAGCTACATATGGGCAGGGACTGTCATTTTCTCAGCACAGAGTAGTATGCTCTTAATAGTTGCTGGACTTAATTGAGAATCTGGTCTATAAGAGATAAAGATAACAACATTAATTTGAAAATAAAGACTTAAATGTCAATTTCCTCAATTCCTAAAATTGTACAAGTTCAAGTCTTCCATGTTAATTTTTTCATATATATATATATATGTATGCATATATGCTTTTATATGTGGAAGTATACAGGCATAGACACATTGTGAAATGATACTAAAACTATTCTTAAGAATATCAAAATCTTCTATTGGATCACTCCAATGTTAGCGACACAAGATAAAATCTGGCCTCAGACATACTAGTTGTGTGACCCTGGACAAGTCACTTCAACTCTATTTGCTTCAGTTTCCTCATCTATAAAATGGTGGTAATAATGGCGCCTACATCCCATGGTTGTTATGAGGACTGAATGAGATGGTAATTGATAAGAATGCAGTAGAGTGCCTAGCACATGCTAAGTGCTATACGGTAGCTATCATCATCACCAATACTATTGCTGTAATTATTTCCTGGCAGGGTAGCCAAGGAATAGAGGGAACCTTGTATTACATTAATCTCAAGGCTGATGAATAGACATAATTATAGAAATATACCTACTTCCTTCTAATAACCATACATATTTATGACCCAGGAGTTCATCAAAATGTTACTTCAAAGTCATCGCATGTTCTTAGTATATTTTATTTTATTTTTGGCACGGGGAAGGAAAGGCAATTGGGGTTAAGTGACTTGCCCAAGGTCACACAGCTAGTTAAATGTCAAGTTTGAACTCAAGTCCTCCTGACTTCAGGGTCAGTGCTGTATTCACTGCACCACCTAGTTGCCCCAGTATATTCTTAGTATAACTTACATAATATATGTAGGATAACTCACACACACATAATTCTCAGTATATTTCAAATGCATACTATACCCTAATGGAATATTTTATTGCATTTGCCCTAAACTTATTTCTTCTGAGGGGAAACTTATAATTAGGAAACTCTGATATTAAGTATATTCCATATACATTCCCTCCAGACCTTTCACAATTGATATCTATGCACTTGTGTCCCTTCCTCAGATTTTATTTTTTAAGTGTGTGTATAGATATTTTAGTATTTCCTCATATTCTACACTACACCATCCTCTCAATCATTTGCTATCTCCCTCTGAATCTCATTCTATGTAGTTATGAATTAAAAACAAAGACAGCATTTTAAAGATGTAGTCTGAAATATTATTACTTATCCATAAAAAATGAAATGAGAACATTTCAAAGAATCTTACATGGCAGGAACTAGTGCAAAGTAAAGTAAGTAGAACAATTTGTATGAGGAAAGCAACATTATGAGGAAAAACAACTGTGAAGTGCTTTTTTATGAATGTAATAACCATGTTTCCCAAAGACATATGATGAAACATGTCATTTACCTCTTGACACAGTACAGAAAAAGACATACATTTTTTGGTCATGGTCATTATAGAACAATTTTGCTTGACTATAATAATTTATTACAATTTTTTTCTTTCTCTTGATTTTGCACTGGATCAGGATAGTGGGGAGAAGGGGCTTAAGAGGTCAGGGGAGTTATCATAGAGATGCCAAAAAAAGAAGCCATTAAACATTTTTAACACATAGAACAAAGAAAATTCAGAAGGAAGCACAGACAAGCAGGTCTATTCCAAAAGTAATGTTTAAGATGTTTTATATTGTAAATGTTAAGAATTGGAGATTCGTAGTTTCATGGAGAATCCTCTTATTTTGTGCTCTGTATATATGGAAATGCTCCCCACCTCTTGGTGTCTAAGTTAATAATAAATGTTTTAAGTACATTCCAAAAAAAAAATCAAATTCTAACTTACAACATTGTGTGATCTTCTGGATATTTGAAGAGATGCGTTGAGCCAACTGGGCTGGGTCGCCACCAATTCCTGGAGTATAAGACATAGCTGATCTGTTCATTGACCAATCTCATCAGATGGGAGGCTAAATAGATGAGAAGTTTTCTCTAACTGATCACCTAGAAGAAAAGCAAAACAGAGCTGCATGATCACATATGAGAATAATTCATTTAGAAATTGACATTTTAAAAGTATCAACCAGAAAAGTGAAACTGATATCCTCGAATTAGCTTATAGCCAATGAAATGGTGAATAGCTAACAGCCTGAACTATGCAGTCATGCCCAAGTACAAAAAAAAAAATGTCAAAGAAGAATAAAGGATACTGCCTCTTTAGAAAATCATCAAATTAAATATACACTTGATCTTAAGCCAGAGGTTCTCAACTTGTGGGTCATGACCCCTTTGGGGGTCAAATGACCCTTTCACCGGGGTCACAGGGGTCACCTAAGACCATCAGAAAACACAGATTTCTAATGGTCTTAGGAACCCAGACACTGCTCCTCTATCTGTCTCCAGGCGGGTCCGCCCACATGCAGATACACCCACATATAATTATTAAAGGGTCGCAGCATTAGGAAGGTTGAGAACCACTGTCTTAAGCAAAAGGCTTCAAACTTTTGTCTCTACTATGTTGTGTTTAAAGACAAAGTCTCTTTAATATATAAGGTTGGTGATTCTTTATATTTGCAAAGGAAGGGTATCTAAGACAAAATATTGCTAGTTAACATCAGGAAATTCATATAACACCAGCCTGAGTGAGCTAACCAAATGTGGTCACCAATAGGCACACAAAAAAGCCATCAAATTTGAGATATTCCTCACATACTGCGCTGTTTCTTCAATCAGTCCAGATTGCTATATATGAATAGAGTGCTAATGCAATGCTTTCTCATTCACTCTAGTCTTGTGTTCTATGTTCCCTTGTAATCCACCTTGGTATACCCAAATTTACCGAATTTGCATTAAGACATGAAATGTTGGGATAAAGGTATGGATTATAGTAATGGCAAAGATGGGGCAAATTGAGACAGGACAGGGTGCTATTTCCAGGGAATGAAAGAGATGAGTCAAAGATGAATTTAAAGTTTTAAGATTGGGGGTCAGGAAACCAGCTTTGCCATTAAAATGAATAGGCAAGCTGCTAAAGGGGAAGACTAGTTTTAGAAGAAAATAAATAATAATTTTTGACAGGCTGAGTCTGATCTTACAGCAGATTGCTCATGGAAATGCCCTGAAAATAGCTGGTAAAATGGGATTAGAGTAATTTCTAGGCCTGGAGCAGTAGCTTTTCGAGTTCCAAGTTACAGGAAGGATTTAAAAGATCAATACCAACAGCATATAACAAAAAAAATGCCCTCCCCCATGGTGTTTCTATGAAGAATTCTTTGAAACAATAAAAAATACAAAAGACATTGGAAAAACTGGCATTATAAATGATGATTAAAATGTTCTAAGATGGAAAAATGATAAACTTCAATTTGATAAATGAATGATTCAACTAGAAAGTCAAAGGGTGACTTCTGTAGATAACGGGAAGTGAAGAACAGAAAGAGTAAAAAGTAAGCACTGAAAACATAAATACAAGTGTCATTTATACATACGTGGTTAATTGAAATCACCTTGGATGAATTTAAATAACATGTAGAAGAATTTGAAAACAGAGACAAGGTTGTCATGTTAGGAAACATTTCCAGATGAACTCTGAGGAGAAAAGATGCCCATAGGGACACATAAGTAGGAGAAATATTAGTAGATATTGCATCCCTAAAATCAAGCCTAAAAAGACAAACCTCAGGAAGTGAGGTTTGTCTTAAGTTTTACAAAGAATAGAGATGCTGGAAATTCTGACTAGAAAAGAAAATATTAAATTTGCCTAAGAAGAGGTCATTGAACCTAAAATTTTAGAGTCATTATGGAAGTACATTTTTTTCAGAGATCAAATTTTAAAAGCAAGAAGCAACAGAGATAAGATTGTTGACAAAATGTTCAAAGAGTTTAGATATGAATCAAACAGAACAGCAAAAGCATGTCCCATCCAACCTGGTCCGTGACTATTTGCAAAGGAAGCCTCTGGCCAGCATACCTTTAGGTCCTGAGGGCATAATTGTACTTACCAGACATGTAATAAATAACAAAATCTGAGAATAGAATATAAGCATATTGAAACTGATAATTTGTAAAGCACCTGAGTGGATCAAATGTGCTCATCCCACTACATCACCAAAGCAAATCTAAACTTTCTTCAACCCCATGGAACTAGGCTAGTGTCAATCCAAGCTAAAGTTCTACAGTATATAGAATTTTTGTGACAATGTGTACCAAGGTGGCTACATCATCATAAGGGTTATTTTTCTGCCTTCCCAATAAAACTGGTATGGGAACTGTCTTTGAGAGTTAGGGTGACTGCTTAGCAGGCTTAATTAGGTCTGTATATTCAAAAGGTATTGAATATCCCTGGCTATTTCTAGTTGAACCAGAACCACTTAGAGGCAGCTGGGTAGTAAGTTCACTGGCACTGGAGTCAGGAATATTTTGAGTTCAAATCCAGCCTCAGCCATTTCTTAGCTGTGTGACTCTGGCCAAGTCATTTAACCTCTCTCTCTCTCTCTCTCTCTCTCTCTCTCTCTCTCTCTCTCTCTCTCTCTCTCTCTCTCTCTCTCTCTCTCTCTCTTGTATTTTACTTCTTTTAAAAACAGTGACAAGCCATTTCCCTAAGCTGATCCCCTCCCTAGTCATTTCTCCAGTAGTCTAGAGGTAAGACCTACCCGCCCCCAATTTTTTCCATATCCTTGTCCATCCGTAATCAATATCTTTTCACAATCTCTTCTCTCCTACTTCTAACATCCATACTACTAATTCTACAGATTTGCCAATATTCTAAGCTTGTAAGCTTGGAATTATATTTCCCTCTTTCCTATAGATTTATTTTTTTAATCCACATCTCATAGAATCTCCTATACATGATAGAATTTCTCTTAATTTACAAGCTGATATGACAAATCTGTACATTAGTTACATCATAACTAAACTCCATTAAGCTCTTTCCTCAGTCCCCTTCAATCAACAGCTCTTTGCTTTGCACAGATATGTGCACAAGGTTGCTGACTTCAAAGATTCTGCCTGTCAGTTGGAGAGATAAGATACGAACCAAATAGAGAACAAAAGAGGACATAACTAAATGTTAATGATGTGGTAAGGAGTATAAAAAAGTTGCCTGTTTCTGGGGGACATAGGTGGAAGCTTCATGGAGGACCTGAGATTTTAGCTGAAACTTGAAAAATAGGCCTTCATAAATAGGAATCTGAAGGCCAGACAAGAGAAAGTGGGAAGAAATTGAAAAGAGTTGGGTATGGTTCATTCTTCAGACAATGGGATTCCTTTGACTTTTGAATATAGTTTGTGTTGGACAATAATGAAAAATAAGGTTCATTTTACACAGAGAGAATTTTATTCAAGCCCCTCTGAACTACTAGTTGGTAACCCTATGAAGATTCACCAACACATTTAACATAAAACTTCAACTCCTGACCTCAAGATTTGTACCAATTCCCTTGTCTTTACTACACCCTGTCCTGTAAGAAAAAAGAAAAGAAAATAAAAGGCATTATTTGAGGCTAACAGGAAACAATGGGCTAAACCAGGGATGGGGGACCTGAAGCTTCAAGTGGCCTAGGTCCTTAGGTGTGACCTTTTGACTGGGTCCAAATTTTACAGAACAAATCTTTTTATTAAAGGGATTTATTCTGTGAAATTTTGATTCAGTCAAGGGATACTTGAGGGCCTAGAGGGCCATGTGCTGCCTCTAGGCTACAGCTTCCCCAACCCTGGGCTAAATAAAAATAATGGGATTCAGAACAAATTCATGGCTAGGAGTGACACAGAATGCAAGAACAGATAGTTTGCTAACTTCATACATTTGCTTCTTTGCTTAAAAATAAGCCCTCAGACTTACATTACCATATGACATAGTCTTTTATTGAATGTCTGCATAAGTCCATACTCCACAAAATGCAGTAGTTGGTCAGAGCAATTTTTACCTAAGACTACTTTCTGAGACATTTTTTTAAAGCTAAATGAGCCATCAGCAGAAGGAGCAAAGCAAGTTAAAAAAAGAAAGAAAAAAGGGGCATATGTGTGTGTATGTGTGTGTATGTGTATGTGTGTGCATGTCCGTGTGTGCATGTGTTGCAGTAATCCACAGGAATTAGAGTGAGAAATAGTTCTAACAAAGAGGACAATCAAATAAAAAGTGCTCTTTTCTTGATAAATATATGTATACATGTGAAAATTTATATTATATTATACTATATTACATTAATTATTAAAGCATAATTAGTGCATGGGAGCCAGGATGTGCAGTGTTCCAAACTGAAGCATTGATTGAGACCATGAATAAGCAATTACAGCAACTGATATTTATATAGCATTTTATGATTTTTCAAAGCACTTTATGTGCATTAGCTCATTTGCTCCTCACAACAACTCTGTGAGATGGTTGGTAGAGGTATTATGACTCCCATTTTATGGATGGGAAAACTCAAGCATGAACTGAGGATCACATAGCTAATAGATTGCTGAGTCAGGATTTGAACCCAGATCTTCTGATTCAAAAGAGAGCAGCAAAGGAGGGAAATAGACAAAAAGAGTGAGACAGGAGGGGGAAGGGGAAGAGGGAGAGAGAAGAAGGGGTAAGAGGAAAGGAGAAAGAAGAAAAGAGGGAGAGGAAGAGTAAACGGGGAAGAAGGAAAAGAGAAAGGGTAGGGGGAGAGGAGAAGTGGAGAGAGGGAAAGGGAGAAGGGAAGAAGGGGAGAGAGACAGATAAAGACAGAAGAAAGGAGAGAGAGGATTCCATAAAGCCAAGGCTGCTACCATCTTCAATTAAGAAACAGTATCAGTTATGTCCAGTGGCTTTTAGGATGTACAAAGATAGGTAACTATTCTAAATTATAAAAAAGAATGAACATTTATGTAGTTTCTTTGATCTATTTAGTTCATATGTGTGTGCCTATATATACATATATGTAGACGCATATATATTTTAATTTAAAACTTTTTTACTTTTTTTGTGGAAAATTTAGATGGATATGAGAGACAGAAGAGGAAGTTAGAAACCCACAAGACAGATCATATTAGACAAGAGTGGAGATTTAAAAAAAAAAATCAACAAATCAGATTTTTTTCTTCCAAATATTCTAGGCCATATTATCCCCTGAAGTGTTTGAAACTTCAGCCAGTATGGACATTCAAGAACTCTAAGCTCTTAGGATCTATTTTTCTTAGCTTAAAAAAAATTAAATTACCCAATTTTATATTCAATAGTACAATCAGTACAGCTCCACCCCACCCAAAAGCATCTTTCCTGAGGGAATTACATGTTTGGCAGAATTCCAAAGTAACAAAGTATCATATAAAGAATACTATCAGATAATGCCTGTTACTTGGTGGAGGATAGAGTTACCAAATTAGTTGACAAAAGAAACAGAGTAGATGTAATCAATTGAGGCTTTAGTAATATGTTGTATCAGAGCTTGAGAACAAGTTTCCTCTCAGACAGTTTAACTAGGTCATATTTGTATTTGGCTAGGGGTCAAGGTCATGGGTGATTGCCTACTTAAACAACAGGATGAAGAACTTGGCACTTTGTTGAGGGTCTATTGCACTAAACAGATGTTCACAATGTATAGCATGGAACGGAGCAAAATACAAGCAGGTGCCATTTGCTACTCACCCACCATCAGTTTCACCTCATTTCCTCCTTTACTATCACATCTAATGCAATGACTGGAGATTGTCCTTAGAGCTAAATTGCTGAATTATCTATCCCTAGCTACTTTCTTTGAAGTTTTCTCTTTACAAGCAAAGAACTGATCATCCCAAAATAAAAGAATGACAGGTGTTAGGAAAAGAAGTGAGGCCCATAAATAAGAAAAAGGAACAAAAGTCTTGCACAGAGCAAGGACTTGCTCAAAGAAAAATAATTAAATGGTGATAAAATTCTAAAAGATCATAAATTTCTGGGAACTTGAATATCAGGGATTCAAAATGCTGAAACAATTTCATGGTAGAAAACTATAAATGACAAGAAATGATTAAATATATTATATAGAGGGATTAGAGAAAGTTACTTTAAAGAGCTATTCTAAACAAAAGAGATAGTGATCAGTACATATAAGTCATTATTTTGTCAGTTTACTTAAAATTATGGTGAAATGCATAGTATACCATGGCTGACAGATGAAGTTCAATTAAAAAAGCATTTATTAAGCACCAATAATGCTTGAGAGAAGGAAATATAAAGATGGGAGGGGGAAAAAACCTCCCTATTCTCTTGACCCTCAAAAACCTTAGGCTCATTAATTTCAGATGAAAAAAAAAACACCTTTAGACTTAGATATTTCTTGTTATTTTTATGAGATAACTTTTTGGAAAATTTTGATTTAGAAACTGGATCTCTTATTATCTCTTATTTATGACAAATTCATCAGTTTAGGAAACAATTTCAGTCCCAAATCCTACATTAGGGACCTTGGAAGCCCTCTGATTTTACCTTTTCATTTTAGAGATGAACAAATTGAGGCCTTGGAGAGGTTAAGTGACTTAACCTGGAATTAAAAACTGGATGTCGAACCTATATCCTCTAACGTGACGATACAAAGATTCCAAAGAAAAGACTAAAAAGCTGACAGAGGTTTATTTATCCAAATAACAATTTTCGCTCTCTTATTTTTGTAAGCCATTTCTAAAGAGCATTTTAAAGATAAATTAAAATTAGATTTTTCAAACAAAAGCCATTTTACTAAATAGTACACCCAAATTATTAGACATCTATTGTTTTAAAGTTTGGGTAAAAGTATATTTATGGTGGGGCACAAAATTTGCATGGGGACTTAAATTCATTTATCATTTACTAGGTGAAGTGCCACCATTAGTCTTATTCTGAGGCATCACCATGATAGCAAGATGATCCTAAGTTCTTTTTTTTTTTTTAGTGGGTAGGGCAGGGTAATTGGGGTTAAGTGACTTGCCCAAGGTCACACGGCTAGTAATGTTAAATTTCTGAGGCCAGATTTGAACTCAGGTCCTCCTGACTCCAGGGCTGGTGCTCTATGCACTGTGCCACCTAGCTGCCCCTGATCCTAGGTTCTTAAAAGCCATGTCAGTATAATGTCTTGAAAGGTTTTTGGAATGAGCTTGGGCACAGACTATATGTCTACTAGATGAGAAAAATCCTATTTAGAATCTTCAGGGTTGTCACTGGCATTACTGGAGACAGAATGGTGAATTGTCTGACTATAGAAATTCATGAAGACTACTAAGGCATAAGATTTGTGACCAGTGACAGCAAGAATTTTCATACCAATGAAATTAGTGATCTTCTTAGCGCGGAAGCGGGGGAAGTACACCAAGCTAGGTGCTCAGTTACAAACATAAACTTACTTAAAGGAGCTTAAATAATAACAACAAATCCGCCTCACTGATGTCTTAGATTCTAGCCCTCTGGGATCTGCGTTTGCTGTTCTTTTTGTTTTTAGTATGCCAGCACTTAATACAGGGCCCGTCACATAGTTAACACATAATAAATGATTGTTGGTGTATTTGGAAAGTCAAAACCGTCCTAAAGGGAGGAGTTATATAAATCTCGCCTTTAGGCCACTGGATTTATAACAATTACAGAAAGATGGCTACCAAAGCTAGGTGGGGAAGTGGACAGAATACTGGGCTTAGACACAGGAAGACTCATCTTTGGTTCAAATCTAGCCCTTAAGTACACATATTAGATTTGTAGTTTCATGTGAAATCATCATTTTTAAAAATCACTTTCACGTTATGGAAATACTTGTTTTATTCAATAAACTAAAAATAAAATAAATTTTAAAAAATTAAAATCAAACCCAGTCTCAGACACTTACCAGCGATGTGACCCTGGACACATAACTTAGCCCTGTTTACCTCAGTTCCCTTGTCTGTAAAACAAGCTGGAGAAGGAAATGACAAACCACTACAGTATCTTCAACAAGAAAACCCCAAAATAAGTCATGAAGAGTTAAACACATCTGACATGACTCCACAACAACAACACAGAATTTAAGAATATCTTGAAGGACCAAACTCTCTCACTTGATGGAATTTGTTTCTGATAGGTAAAACAACACGTTTTATTTCTTTTGTTACTTGAAAAAGTTTTAGAATGCTAAGGAACACTGATAACAAAGATAAAAGAAAGGCATGAAGTATGTTGTAGAAATGCCTAAGCCTTATCCAGTTTCAAGAATCTTTTTAAAAAGCATCAATTATGCCTGGTCCTTCTAGTGTTACTATGGTTGTTATTGTGGTGGCCCGGTGTAGGGAATGAACCTGGGTTCAAGTCTCACCTCTGATATACACATCCTGAACAATTAATTTAATCTATCACTGTTCTAGGCAGCTTTCAGAGAAGGTGCTGATATGCACTGATAGAAGCAGTTTTCACATCTGGACATTCCCTATATCAGTGAAATGACAGGTTCAGTATCTATCACTTATTGTTATTATTCAGTTAACAATAGGTAGTTGACAAACTTGTTCCCCAGTATGGAAGCTATCATAGACTCTTTGGGGATTCTCTCTCTAGAACTTTTTTTTAAACATTTACTCTACTTCAGAGCTCTTCTAGCATCCAAATCCCCTTCAATCTCAGCTTATATCACCACAGGGATTTTACATGTTCACCACAACCTTCATACCAACAAAGCACCCAAATGTGGGATCGATTAGAATTCCATATTTAAGTTCATACTTACTTTATTCACATCTGTATTACTTGTGTGCGCCAATGTTTGGAACTTAGAGAAAACTAAAGTCTAGAGTTCATAGGATTTGTGTCATAAGGAGGAGTAAAAGAAAAATGACCAGAGGAAAGAAAAAAACAAAGATGGGGCTGAGTGTTAGTGAGTTAATAAGATCTCTTATTAACTGATGTGGAAACTAAGAATCCAGAACATAATCCTGCAGTCACAAGTCTGAAGCAACCTGTTACTGACTCCCATTCCATATCACAACATGGAGTCAGGAGCAGTGTCAATCTTTGCACAGGTGTGGCATGGGCTAGCCCAGAAGGGTTGCCTGTTAAGCTATCAGGACTTTAGCAAACTGAGAAGTATTTCATAAACCTGCAAAATGATGTGCTTGAGTTTGCATAAAGGCAAGAAATTGTTTTGAACAAGCCTAGCTGGAATATGTTGGAGGTAGTGCAAACAAAATTATTCTCAATACATTTAAGATACTGTATTTCAGGGGCTGCTAGGTGGTGCAGTGAATAGAGTACCTGCCCTTGGAGTCAGGAGGACCTGAGTTCAAATTCAGCTTCAGACACTTAACACAAAAGTAGCTGTCTGACTTTGAGCAAATCACTTAACCCCAACTGCCCTGCATTCCCCCCTCCAAAAAGCAAAAAAACAAAACAAAACAAAAAGATACTATATTTCAATTTAAAATAATTTGAATGGTTAAAAAAAATTATGTGGTCTGACTTGGGGAATGGATTTTTCTTATTTACAAGAAATGCAAGAGAAAAAAAAATGACTAGGAAGAACCTGGAAGAACTCGGGTTTTCTTTGTTTTCAAAAACTCTTGATAATCAACTTTTTTTTTAAGTAATTGAAAATTAAACATTTGAACCAAAGTCAAGAAATGAACTTAAACCAATGTGTGACTTCCTGACAACATACGCTATGGTTCATGTATTTCAGTACTATTTTTTTCAGTTGCTGAATGTTCAGAAAGAATACTTTGAAACTTGTTTACTAAACACGAGTTGAAAAGAGGAAGAGGTCAACTCCATCCCTCAGGGGTATAGTTATGCATTTCTGCTTCATCTCATCAGATATCTCCACCAGGGTTTGTGGCAATGTTTCCCAGTAGAACTTTCAATCACAGTAAAGTATACCTAGAGCTATTTCCCTACCTCCTGACTTCACGTGTGCAGTTGTCTTTGTGCATGGTGCTTATGCCCGGATGAGCTAAGAAAGAAAAGATTTGGGAGGGCTCAGGAAGTGATAGGAGTGTTACACTATATACATATTCCCCTGGTGCCCACATGGGCGCTGACTTTCCTTTCCAGAGTCCTCTCTGAGCAACAGGTTCAGGTGGCAGGGCTGGCAGGGCTTTGGGAATACAGAGGTAACAGGAACGAGAAGCACAGGGAGAAATCTGGGAACACAACTAGGGTTAGCGCCGGCTCACCCAGAGGGAGAAAGGCAAGTGGGCCGTCCCGGAGCCAGCTGAGCTTTCCGGGAATGCGGAACTAGGGCCCCCCTCCCCCAACACACCCGGCCTTCTGTCAGGTCAGGAAAAAAACGCCCCTTAGCCCCATACAACTAGAAAGTGCTCAGGCCTCCTCCGCTACAGCAACCGGGAAGGGGGAAGGGAGGCGAAGAGAAGTAGTGCTCTCTCTGTAGCTGCGACTCCAGGAGGCTCAGACAGCCCTTTCCGCAGTAGCAGCTGCTACTGCTGCGGCAAAATCCAGGGCGGTGGCCAACGGACACAACATTAGACAAACAAGGAGGAACGCTGCAGAGACCCCCGCAGACACCAGGCAGGCCGCAAAGGCATCGGCACCGCTCCACCGGCGCGCTGATGGCCAAGGGGCCCCAGATGTCCTCTTACCAAGACCTCCACCTTTTCCTCCTCCTCCTTCTCCACCGGCGGCCACCCTTAAGCGTCCCGGAAGGCAGCCGGCTGAATTTCTCAGCTGATGGGCGGTGGTTCGCAGCAGCCACCTCCCTGCTGCGCTGGCCCTGCTGCAGTACCCAGGAAAAGAGGCGGGGCCCCGACCTCTCTCATTGGCCCCGAGTGCTGAGTGACACCCAACCTTTCTCTCCCGCCCCTCCCTTTTTTTCTGTGGAAAGCTATAGGTTCTGCGGCCGCAGGGCTAGGGACGTATCATAGACCTTCAGTAGGGGTGCGCTGTAAGATATTTGCCAAAAGGAACAAGGTTACCTGTCGGTCTCTTTTACCGGGAAGAAAGCCGCCGCGGCCCTTGGCAGATACAAAAGACCCTAACCTGCTTGTATTAATCTTTGGTATGATTAAATTGCATTTCATTTCTAAAAATTGCTTTTCCACGGACCCTTTGGTAATTATTGCAATAAACACGTATCCAAGACTTCCATTCACAAATGCACCATGAGGTAGGAAAGACACACAGAGACCAAGGGTGGAGTCAGACCCCGCCCTTTCTGCTCATTTTTCTCCGCCTATAAATGAGAAGAGAGCTACCATTATTGTTTTGTTTTGTTTTTTATTTTGTGCTGACGGAGACAAAGATTTCACAGTTTTGGCTTGAAAATGTAAGGGCACACAAGAAAAGCAATATCCAGAGTGTGACGGTAGTCATAGTCAATAAGCATTTATTGTGCTATACGCTTCGAACACAAAGGCCGACCCTTCCCCCCTAAAAAAAGCTCCTGATCCAAAGGAGCTGTTTTTCTTATGCGCTGAGGGGAGGCGGGTGAATGTGAAGACAGCTTGTAAAGAACTAGGTAAATATAAGATATATAAAATATATAGATATACTGTATATATCTCTTTGCATACCGTATATACAGTATTTATAGTTACCTATATTACATATGTGTATAGATAGGTATATTTACATACATTACTGATGGGGTGCTTGGACCCCACCCACATTCAAGATCACATTTCGGGCTAGCCTCAAAACCGTATCCCTGTCAGTTTTGTCCTCAGTCCAAGGACACTATGTCTAGTAATAACTCATGAGTGGGCCCCAGTAGGAAAACTATCCTTTCCTGTTACAAGAACAAGCTGACCTCTGTAGAATTTCTCTTGTGAAAAACAGGGCTATCTTTTACCGGCAGAATTATCACACATTGATTCGAAGAGGTCAAGCCATAGACATCAGCTCTCAAAGTTACCTAGCTACAGACATAAACCAAAAATACACCCGTGAGAAACCCCTTACCCTAGTTTCCAGTAGTGAATGATGCCTTGGACTAAGATTGTATGTTATCACCTATCTACCAAATGATCTATCACTTTTCCTATACAAGCTTATGAAACATTCCTGTTAAATTGCAAGTTCCCTAAGGAGCTCTGCCCACCATATTAGCATTACAATAAATTTGCCAACTTGCCTTAAAGATGACTTGAGTCCCTGAACTCATTCTAGATGAAGTTCTCCAGTACTGAGGCCTTTGAGGGGTCCCTGAACCTCTCATACTACATTATTACATGTATATTTACATGTAAGTATTTACAGTATTATATTTTCATATATTACACATGTGTATATATTTACATGTATCTAATCTGAAAGGGTACTCTCTGTTAGCAATTGGAAGAAACAGGCAAAGCCCTCCTGTAGAAAGTAGAATCTAAAATGAGGAATTTGAAGGGGTAGAGAAGGGGGGAACTAAAAGGAATGAGAGGTCAGAGCATTCCAGGCATGGGGGAGAACCAGTGCAAAGGTACTGAGATGACAGAGTATGCTGCTTGAGGTTATGTAGTAATCCAGTGTAATTGGGCCAGAATGAATGGAGGGGAGTAAAATGTCAGAAGATTAAAAAGGTATAAAGGAGTGAGATTATAAAGGGCTTTAATGTCTGGAGAAAGATGAGTATTTCTAATTACCATAAAGTTAGAAAAGCCAGACAAACTTCTGAGAAATACTGTGTGAAATGGAAAGATAATAGATGTTTTTGTTCGAAGTAAATAAAATGTAGATAGTTGATGATAAGGTCAACTTGGAAAGGTTATAGAGTTGAGGTCATTGTTTGGACTCCTTGTGCTTATAAAAATATTTTGATTGCATTGCATTGCATTTTTCCTTGGAAGGTAAGACAAACCCATTGACAACTTATTGTGCCCATTGATTGACAAAGGGAATAACAGGAAATATAATTTCCTGTTTAGTACTGGGCCTTCTCATCCTAAAGTACATATATGAGCATAAGCAAATTTAATTAATTAGAATAAACAAATCCATCATGAAGACATGCACCAACACCTACTGTTGAAAATGAAGTAGATGAGGAGGGAATGTACATATACACAAAAATACATACATATGGTACTCTGCATGAAGATAAAGGAGGAGGAAGAAGAAGAAGAAGAACAAGAACAAGAACAAGAAGAACAAGAAGAAGAAAGAGAGAAACAGAGAAAGAGAGGAGAGAGAGAAACTTTGTATGAACAATGAATGTATGTATGGAATGAGTCTCTGACTTCAAGATAAAAGTGAATATAAAGAGAATGGTAAAATAAAATAGAGAATATTGCACAGTAATAAGAAATCAAAAGGCATAGAGGCTTATAGACTACTCAGAAGTTTCACACTCATATGTTAGGAACTCTTAAAGAAGCTGAAGGATTCTTTTTTTTTTTTTGATGAGCACCTTTTAATGGCCAGTGGGGTGCCTTCTAATTCTCAAGTTCTGTAATTCTGTGAAACTGTGTCTTAAAAGAAAGGAAGTGACTAGACATTGTCACAGAATCCTTTCAGAAACAGCTGTCTCCTTTAGAACAGCTATTCTCAAAGTATGAAGTGAGGATTCCTGCAGATCCTAGAGAGACCCCCTTCAAGTGGTCTGCAAGATCAAAGCTGTTTTCATAGTAATATTAAGATGTTATTTGCTTTTTTCACTCTCCTTTCACAAGTGTACAATGGAGTTTTCCCCTGATATATGAAATAAAAATTTGGCTGCAATAATAAAGACTATCTTGTCTATGAAATTGTATTTTTGTATTACATTTGGACAAATGTAAGAAAAAAGCTAAACTTGATGTTTTGCTTGTATTCATCTGGCACCAGCAAAGCACTGAAGAATTTTATGTGACTTCTTGGCAGGAGACACAAATGGTGCTGAAATACAGTGTTGAATAATTTTTTTGAATCTCTTTGCTTATCTTGGAGCAACTGTTTTGACTTTTGTGGTAATGGTACAAAATTCTGGATAAAACTCCTAGTGCCATAGCTCAAACCAAGGGATAGACTCCACTGCATTCATCATCTCCATTCACTTGCAGTGAAAAACAAAGTTTAACTTAAGAATGTCCTTGATATTGATTTTATTAAATCTCAATATTTCATAGTAATGTCTTTTTAAATATACTTTGTGAGAAAATGGGAAGTATTCATGAATCACTTCTGCTGCATGCTGAAGGGTGATGGTTTTCTCCAGGAAGACTACTTGTGCAATCATGTGGGTTGTCAGATGAACTAGCACTTTTTTCATAGATCATCATTTTTACTTGGATGAGTGACTGGCAGATACATTATCGTTATTCAGACTTGGATATTTGGTAGCATTTTTCCCCAAAAATAAATGCAGTGAGCCGTTTACTTCAAGGAAGACAATTGATAGAATTAGTTGCTAAAGACAAAATTTAAAATTTCAACAAAAATAGAATTTGGAATATGTGTGTTTGCTATCATGAGTTTGATAGTTTTCCAATACTTAAAGATTTTTCTGATGAGATCAGAGTGATACTAATAAATGTGATTTTAAAATGTATAATGAAGTGCATCAACATTTGGAAGTTATATATAACTCAGTGAACCAATATTTTCCAAATCACCAAAGCATATTACAAAACCATGCATGGTTAAAGGATCCATTCAAAGTGCAAGATGCAAGAATGACTTTTAATATAACATTATAAAAATTCTACTGATGTTTCAGATTCACAACCAACCTTTAGCAATTACCACTAAGTTTGTAACTACAACTCATTAAGTTTTGGGGTAGCACCAAAGAATATTCACAATTATTTAATGCTTCTCTCTTTTTCTAACACATCTGTGTGAAGCCGAATTTTCTTCAAACATTTCAACCAAAATAACATGTAACAACAGACTGAATGTAGAAGCAGATATGAAAATCTATTTGTTTTCTATTAAGCCAGATAATAAAGAGATTTACACAGATGTTAAAGTGGAGAGGGTGGAGCCAAGATGGCAGAGTAAGGCAGGAACTAGTCTCAATGCCTCCAAATTCACCACCAAATAACTATAAATATTACCTCAAAACAAATTCCAGAGCAGCCGAACCAACAAAAAGACAGGGTGAAACAATTTTCCAATGGCTGGAATAGCCCAATCCAAGTTAGAAGGTTGATCGGAAAGGTCTATCTTGTTGGGGTAAAAGGAGAGCACAGCCCAATGCAAGTGAAATACAGGCAAGCTGGCAGCAGACTGCACCCCAGCAAGCTAGTAACAAGAACCCAAGTCCTGGGATGGGTAACAGTGAGGCCCTGGGTAAGAAGCATGGGGCAGTGTCCTCTTCACCCCAGGAGTGGAGCCAAACTTTAACAGCAAGTTAAAAATCATGAAATCAACTGGAAAATGAGCAACAAAACAAAACAAAAACCTTACCATAGAAAGCTACTATGCTAACAGAGAAGATCAAACACAAGCACAGAAGGGGACAACAATGTCAAAACAGTTACATGTGAAGCTTCCAAAAAAGAAAATTGTGAATTGGTCACAGGCCCAAAAAGAATTCCTGGAAGAGATCAAAAACAATTTTAAAAAACAAGAGAGGTAGAAGAAAAATGGGGGTGGGGTGGGGAGAAATGAGAGTGATACCGAAGAATCACGAAAAAAGAATCAATAGCTTTATAAAGGAAGCACAAGAAATGTAAAAAAAAATGTACAAAAATTCATTGAAGAAAACACTTGCTTAAAAAGTAGAATCGGCATTGATCATATCAACAACAAAACTAGTAGAAATCATATGATTATCTCAAAAGATGCAGAAAAAGCTTTTGACAAAATAAAACACTCATTCAAAATAGAACACTCATTCTTATTAAAAACATCAGAAAGCATAGGAATAAATGAAGTCTTCCTTAAAATGATAAATAGCAACTACCTAAAGCCATCAGCAAGTATTTTATGTAATGGGGATAAGCTAGAAGCATGTCCAATAAGATCGGGGTGAAAAAGGATGTCCATTATCACCCCTGTTATTCAATTCGGTACTAGAAATGTTAGCTTTAGCAATAAGAGAAGAAAAAGAAATGGAAGGAATTGGAATAGACAAAGAAGAGACTAAGTTATCACTTTTTGCAGATGATATGATGATATACTTAGAGAATACTAGAGAGTCAAGTAAAAAATTACTTGAAATAATACACAACTTCAGCAAAGTTACAGGATATAAAACAAACCCACACAAATCCTCGGCATTCCTATATATTTCTAATGAAGCCCAATAGCAAGAAATAGAAAGGGAAATTCCACTTAAAGTTACTTTAGACATTATAAAATATTGGGAGTCTACCTGCCAAAGCAAACCCAGGAACTATATGAACACAATTACAAAACATTTTTCACACAAATAAAGTCACATCTAAATAATTGGAAAAACATCAAATGCTTGTGGTTAGGCCAAGCTAATATAATAAAAAAAAATGGAAATTTTTCCTAAATTAAGTTGCCTATTTAGTGCCATACCAATCAAACTATCAAAAACTATTTTATGGAGCTAGAAAAAATAGTAACAATGTTCATCTGGAAGAACAAAAGGTTCAGAATATCAAGGGAATTAATGAAAAGAAATGCTAGGGAACGTGGCCTTGCCATACCAGATTTTATTTTATTTTATTTCCAATTTATTTATTTATTTTTAGCTTTCAACATTCCTTTCCACAAGATTTTGAGTTACAAATTTTTCTCCCCATCTTTCTCCTGCCCCCACCCCCAAATAGCTAGCCTACTGAATACCCCTTTCCTCAATCTGTTCTCTCTTATATCCTCCCCCATCGCCACCTAACTTTCTAGTAAGGCAAGATGGATTTGTATGCCCCAGAACCTGTATATCTTATTTCCCAGTTGCATGTAACAACAACAACAACAACAACAACAACAACAACAATTTTTTAAAATACACATTTGTTTTTAAAACTATGAGTTCCAGATTTTTTCTCTTCTTCCCTCCTCACCCACCCCCACTGAAAGATAAACAATTCAATATAGGTTGTACATATGTAGTTATGCAAAACATTTCCATAGTAGGTATACTGTAGAAGACTAACTATATTTCCCTCTATCCTATCCTGCCCCTCACTTATTCTATTTTCTCTTTTTGACCGTGTCCCTTTTCAAAAGTGTTTGCTTCTAACTACCCTCTCACTCAATCTGCCATCCCTTCTATCTTCCACCCTCTTATCTTCTTCTCCCCTATTTTTCTGTAGGGTAAGATACCCAATTGAGTTATTCCCTCCTTAAGTGAAATTCAATTAAAGTTGTCCTATTCCCTTTTACTTTCTTGCTGTTCCCCTCCATTATAACAGTTTTCTCTTGCCTATTTTATATGAGATAATTTAATCTATCTCTCCATTTCTCCTTCTCCCAGTATATTCCCCTCTCACCTCTTAATTTTATTTTTTAGATATCGTCCCTTCATATTAAACTCATCCTGTGCCTTCTGTCTATGTGTACGTTATACATGTACATACATATGCACACCCTCACATATATATTTATACACACCTACACCCTCCTATACACACACACACACACATCCCCTTCAACTGTCCTCATACTGAGAAAAGTCATGTGAGTTACTATTATCATTTTCCCATGTAGGAATGTAAATAGTTCAACTTTAGTAAGTTCCTTATGATTTCATTTCCCTGTTTACCTTCTCATGCATCTCTTGCTTCTTGTATTTGAAAATTGGATTTTCTATTCAACTCTGGTTTTTTCATCAAGAATGTTTGAAAATCATCTATTTCTTTTAATGACCATATTTTCCCCTGAAGCACTATACTCAGTTTTGCTGACTAGGTGATTCTTGGTTTTAAACCTAGCTCCTTGGACCTCCAGAATATTATATTCCAAGTCCTTTAATCCCTTAATGTAGAAGCTGCTAGATCTTGTGTTATCCTAATTGTGTTTCCACAATACTCAGATTGTTTCTTCCTGACTACTTGTAGTATTTTTTCCTTGACCTGGGAACTCTGGAATTTGGCTATGATATTCCCAGGAGTTTTCTTTTTGGGATCTTTTTCAAGAGGTGATTGGTGAATTCTTTCAATTTCTATTTTGCCCTCTGGTTCTAGAATATCAGGGCAATTTTGCTTGATAATTTCTTGAAAGATGGTATCTACACTCTTTTTTTGATTATGGCTTTCATGTAGTCCAATAATTTTTAAATTATCTCTCCTGGATCTATTTTCCAGGTCAGTGGATTTTCCAATGATATATTTCACATTGCATTCTATTCTTTAATTTGTTTGTATCTGTTTTATAGTATCTTCATTTCTCATAAAGTCTTTAGCTTCCATTTGCTCCAATCTAACTTTGAAAGAATTAGTCTCTTGAGTGAGTTTTTAAAATTTCTTTTCCATCTGGCAAATTCAGCTTTTAAAGGCATTCTTCTTCTCATTGGCTTTTTGGACCTCTTTTGCCATTTGAGTTAGTCTATTTTTTAAGGTATAACTTTCTTTAGTCAGGCTGTTGACTCTCTTTTCTTGATTTTCTTGCATCATTCTCATTTCTCTTCCCAATTTTTCTCCACTTCTCTTACTTGATTTTCAAAACCCTTCTTGAGTTCCTCCATGGTATGTAAGCAGTTTATATTTTTCTTGGGAGCTTTTGATGCAGAGTTCTGACTTTGTTGTCTTCTTCACATTTCATGCTTTGAACCTTTTTGTCCCCAGAAAAGGACTCTATGGTAGGATTGTGTTTCTTCTGCTTGCTCATGTTGCCAGCCAATTACTTGACTTTTGACCTCTTTGCCATGCAAAACTCTGCTTTCAGAATGGAGAGAACTTTGTCCCAAATCACTGGGGTTTTCACAGCTGCCAGAGCGATTAGGGGGGTGCCTTCTCTGTAGCCTCCACAGGCTCTGGCACCTGGCCACACACCCCAGGACCTCCAACCAAGACAACAATCCGGACCCAAGCAGGTTAAAGCAAGAGTGACTACCTTCTGAATGGGCTCTTGGTCCCCTTACAATCTTCAGGTCAGGAGCTCCTGTGGCAGCCACGTGGCACAAGAGCCACCATGCCTTTACCACTTCTCACCCTGGGGGTAGGGACTGGATGGCACTCTTCTATTCACTCCTGTTCCAACAGAATTCTACACCTGCCTTTTACTTTGTCTTTGGTGTTTATGGTTGAGAAGTTTGGAAACCACCATAACTGCTGGTGTTTTACTCTCCTGAAGTCTTCTCCAGCTGCTGCTGATCAGGGATGCCCTGGGGCTGGGCTTGGCTCCCAGCTTGGTGTGATAGTCCCTTCCTGCCAGCCTGCCTTCAACGGGAGATTTGTTTCTCTTTGTCACTTTGTGGGTTCCATAGCTCTAAAATTTGTTTCATGCCATTTTTTACATGTATTGGAGGAGGCAGAAGAAGGAGCCATAGGGAAGTCCTGTTTCTACTCCACCATCTTGGCTCCCATCATACAGATTTTAAACTGTATTATAAAGCAGCAATCATCAAAACAATTCAATGCTGGCTAAAAATAAAGTGGTGGATCAGTGGAATTGGTTAGGTACACAAGACACAGTAGTCAATGACTATAGTAATCTACTGTTTGATAAACCAAATGACTCCCACTTCTGGGATAAGAATTACTATTTGACAAAAACTGCTGGGGAAACTGGAAAATAGTATGGTAGAAATTGTGCATGGACCAATTATCTTACACTGAATACCAAAATGAAGTCAAAATGGGTTCACAATTTAGATATAAAGGCTGGTACTATAAGGAATCTGAGAGAGCAAGGAATAGTTTACCTGTCAGATTTATGGAGAAGGGAAAAATTTATGACCAAAGAAGAGCTAGAGAGCATACAAAATGCAAAATGGATAAAGGTTTTGTACAAACAAATTGAAAAGGTTTTGTACAAACAAAAGCAATGCAACCAAAAATTAGGAGGGAAGCAGAAAATTGGCAAAGAATTTTTACAACCATTGTCTCTTATAAAGGCCTCATTTCTAAAATAAACAGAAAATTGAGTCAAATTTATAATAAGTCATTCCCCAATTAATAAATGTTCAAAGGGTATGAACAGACAGTTTTCAGAGGAAGAAATTAAAGATATCTATAATCATATAAAAATGTGCTAAATAACCATTCATCAGAGAAATGCAAATCAAAACAACTCAAGTACCATATCTCACCTGTAAGATTGGCTAACATGACAAAACAGGAAAATTATAAATGTTAGAGATGATGTGGGAAAATTGGTACACTAATATATTGTTGGTGGAGCTGTGATTTGATCCAACCATTCGGGAGACCAGTTTGGAACAATGTCCAAAGGACTATAAGAATGTGCATACCCTTTGACCCAGCAATATCATTTTTAGGACTGTACCCCAAAAATATCATACAAATGGGAAACGGACTGTATGTACAACAATATTTATAGCATCTCTTTTTATGGTGGCAAAGAATTGGAAATCATGGGGACACCCATCAGCTTGGGAATGGCTGAACAAGTTATGGTATAGTTATGGTATATGAATGTAATGGAATACTATTGTGCTATAAGAAATGAGAAGCAGATGGACTTCAAAATAATCTGGAGAGATTTATATGAACTGATGCTGAGTGAGGAGAGCAGAACTAGGAGATCAATGTACACAATTACAGACCTACCAAGACAATCCCAGGAACTATATGAACAGAATTATAAAACACCTTTCACACAAACAAAGGCAGATCTAAAGAACTGAAATTGCTCCTGGATAGGCCTAGACAGTATAATTAAAAATAACAATTCTACCCAAATTAATTCATTTGTCTAATGCCATACCAATCAACTACCAAAAAATATTTTATAGAGCTAGAAAAAATAATAAAATTCTTCTGGAAAAACAAAAGGTCAAGACTATGAAAGAAGTTAATTAAAAAAAATGTCAAAGAAGGTGGCTTAGCCATACCAGAACTCAAACTGTATTATAATTTGGTTATTATCAAAACAATCTGATACTGGCTAAGAAATGGAGTGGTGGATCTGTGGAATAGATTAGATATGTGATATATGGTAGTAGTAAATGGTTATAGTCATCTAGTGCTTGATAAACTGAAAGACCCAAGCTTTTGGGACAAGAACTCACTATTTGGAAAAAACTGCTGGGAAAACTTGACAACAATTTGGTAGAAAACTATGTAAATAACAACATTTATGCCACATACCAAGATGAGGTCAAAATGGGTACATTATTTAGACATAAAGGGTGACACCATAAGCAAATTAAGGGAGCACGAAATAGTTTACCTGTCAGATCTGTGGAGAAGAGAAGAACACATGACCAAGCAAGAAATAGAAAATGTCATTGAAATGGATAATTTTGATCACATCAAATTAAAAATGTTTCACACAAACAAAACCAATGCAACCAAGGTTAGAATAAAAGTAGAAGAATGTGGGGAGGGTGTCAGGGGAGATATACAGCAAGTTGCTCTGATTAAGACTGTTTCTCAAATATTCAGAAAACTGAGTCAGATTCATAAGAATACAAACCATTCTCCAATTCACAAATAATCAAAGGATATGAATAGGCAGTTTTCAGAAGAACCAGAGCTATTTACAGTCAAATGAAAATAATGCTCTAAATCACTATTGGTTAGAGAAAGGCAAATTAAAACAACACTGAGGAAGCATTTCATACCTATCAGATTGCCTAATAGGACAGAAAAGGAAAATGATAATTATTGGAAGGGATGTGGAAAAATTGGGATACTGATGCACTGTTGGTGGAGTTGGGAACTGATCCAATTGTTCTGGAGAGCAATTTGGAACCATGCCCAAAGGGCTATAAAACTGTGCACTACCTTTGATCCAGCCATACCACTACTAGGTCTGTATCCCAAAGAGAGAGAGAAAAAAGAGAGGGAGGAGCTATTTGTTTAAAAATATTTATAGCAGCTCTTTTTGTGGTGGGAAAGAAGTGGAAATTGAGGAGATTCCTATTGATTGGGGAATGATTGCACAAGTTGTGCTATGTCATTATGATAGAATATTGCTGGGCTATAAGAAATGATGAGCAGGATGCTTTCAGAACAAAAGATGGAAAGACTTAAATGGACTGATATAAACTGAAGGGAACAAAACCAGGAGAACACTATACAGACTAACAATAATATTGTATAATGATCAACTATGAATGACTTAGCTATTACTAGCAATACAATACTCCTAGAAAATTCTGAAGGACTCATGATGAAAAATACTATTTAACTCCAGAGAAAGAACTGATGGAGTCTGAATGCAGATTGAAGAATACTATTTTTTACTTTCTTTTTTGTGGTGTTTTTTTGGGGGGTGTCTGTGTTTTCTTTCACAAATGACTAATATTGAAATATGTTTTGCATGATTGCACATGTATAACTGTCTCAGGGAGAGTGGAGGGCAAAGAGGGAGGGAGACAATTTAAAACCCCCAATTTTTTAAAATGAATGTTAAACTTACTTTTACATGTGATTAGGAAAAACAAATGTAAAAATGGTTTAAAAAACCAACATAGGTAAAACAATACCACTCTTTTAAATTTTTTTCTTTGAAAAATACAGCTAGCAAAAAGACTACAGCACCTTGTTACAGAATAATACATTTTAATCAGGTAGGATTTATTCCAGGAATAAAAGAATTGTTCAATATTAGGAAAACCATCAGTATAGTTGATCATATCAACAATAAAACTAGTAGAAACCATATGATTATCTCAATAGATGCAGAAAAAGCTTTTGACAAAATACAATATCGATTCCTATTAAAAAAACACTAGGAAGTATAGGAATAAATGGGGTTTTCCTTAGAATAATAGGTAGCATCTACTAAAAGCCATCAGGAAGTATAAATAAATAATAAATAAATTTAGCAAAGATGCAGGATATAAAATAAACCCACATAAATCCTCAGCATTCCTATATATTTCTAATGAAGTCCAACAACAAGAGAATCCCCATTTAAAGTTACTGTAGACATTATAAAATATTTGGGAATCTACCTACCAAAACAAACTTAGAACCTATATGAATACATATGAATATGAATATAAATATGAATACAAAACAGTTTTCACACAAATAAAATCAGATCTAACTGAGAAAACATCAATTGCTTGTGCCAGTGTTGAGCTAATATAATAAAAATGACAATTTTAATTAAATTAAATTATATATTTAGTGCCATACCCATCAATCTACCAAAAAATTACTTTATAGAGCTAGAAGAAACAGTAACAAAATTCATTTGGAAGAACAAAAGGTCCAGAATATCAAGGGAATTAATGAAAAGAAATGCTAGGGAAGGTGGCCTA
>CM053593.1:291805997-291829116 GCA_028646575.1 Pseudocheirus occidentalis
ACTTGTAAGTACATAGACATAAAAGAGATCTGAAAAGAAATAAAGAAAAAATAAAATATTTTATTATATATTAAGTCATATTCTTTTCTTCTTAATAAGTATAAATAGTTTGGAGTTTTATTTTTTAATCTGGTTTGCTTATTTGTTAATTTTTTTGCGATTACTATTATTTATACCATTATTAACTATGAATTAATTAAGCAAGGGTCTCTATTCATGTAACACTTTTCAGTTACACCCATATTTTAAACACAATTTGAGTAATCATCTATTCAAACCTACCACTCTGAGCCCCAGTCCAATGATTCTGCATTGTGAACAAATTATGGTACATGAATGTAATGGCGTGCTCTTGGGATATACCTAATGATGAAGGGATTGCTTTCAGAGAAAGCTGAAAGGACTCCTATGAACTGATGCAGTGAAGCGAGTGGAACCAGGTGAACAATTTATGTGATAACTTCAACATTATAAAAACAAAAAAGTTGAAAAGCCATAAGAACTCTGATCAATGCAGCGACCAACCACAATTCCAGAGAATTGATAACATAGCCTGCTACTCATCTCCTGATAGAATAGTGATGGATTCATGATGAAGAATGAGAACATTTATTTTTTGACCATGGTCAATGCAATTTTTTTTGACTATGCATATTTGTTATGAAAGTTTCATTTTAATTTTTCCCTGTAATATGTTAAGGGTGGTAATAGGGAGATTTGTTATTAATTTTTTTAAAAAAATGAAAAATTGCTTAGAAAAAGAAAAAATATATTAACCTGAATTTCTTCTTTTAGTAATCATTTGTATGATCTTGGGCAAGTCTCTGTCTCCTGCAGCTTCAATGTCCTTATTTGTGAAAGTAGATAGTTGGATTAGATGATCACTAAGATCTCTTCCAGTTTTCTTATTCTATGAATAAATAACATTGATTTAAAAAAAAAATCTGACTGGGGGCAGCTAGGTAGTGCAGTGAATAGAAAATCAGCCCTGGAGTCAGGAAGACCTGAGATCAAACCAGATCTCAGATACTTAACACTTACTTATTAGCTGTGTGACCTTGGACAAGTCACTTAACCCAACTACCTTGCCTTCCCCTGTCCAAAAGAAAAATTGACTAGATAAATTCAAATTTTTAAAAGAGACATACAAAGGTTGGGGCATTTTTGAGAAGTGGGAATTTCCTGTTTTTCCCACAACATACCACATGGACATCTGTACTCACTGTCCATAGGTAAGCCTGGTCATGGTCATCATGGAATAAATTTGCACACATTTGCCTTATTTGACTAAAGTCCCTAAATATCCCTGGAGTTCTGTACTCCAAATCACCTCCTTTAATACCATAGGGTCACGGGACTCCCAATGAGTTATGTGTGTGGGGAACAGAAGGGTAGTAGGAGCCAAGAGCCTAGAATATTTTCTTGTTATACACATTTGTAGGAATTTATGACTCAAATGTCCACTATAGGGACTCCAAGTTGGTGAAAAATAAATGGTGAAACACACTCAATATTTTAGTCACATATTACTTTGACTGTTTCTTAATTTTCAATTACACAGTCCATTCATGCACTTACTCAGCAAAAAATTAAAATAAAATACCCTGCTCTGTGAAAGATTCTGTTTTCAGCACTATGGGAATGCAAAGATTTAACATATGGAGTTTTTTTTATCATGAAGTTTAGCAAATACGCATGATAATCAATAAATCAAGTGCCTAATATGTCTCAGACATTATGCTATGCATTGGGAATGGAAAGAAAGAAAGAAAGAAAGAAAGAAGGAAGGAAGAAAGAAAGAAAGAAGGAAAGAAAAGAGGGAGGGAAGGAGGAAGGAAGGATAGAAAGAAGGAAAAAAGGAAGTTTCCACTCATAGGGAGCAGACCTACCCTGGAGAATTGTTTGTATACAATCATAGAAAAAAGAATACCACTAGTTTTTTCCGACTTAAACTACCCTCATAGTGAAATTTACAACCAAAAGCTGATTTCTTCCATTTCATATGACAAAATATTCCAAAACCAAGTGAGTTCTCATTGGAGGTCAGACATTACTTTTTTCTTTCAGCATATTCCCCAGATAGTAAGTCACATAGCAAACAGCCTTCTTCTCTGCACCACTTATGAAAGGAGTAATTGATTTCATAAACATTTATCTGAAAGTTTTAAAAAGTAAAAAAGAGTTCTAAAACCAGACTCTTTCACATGGGTAACAGGGGTTGCCTAAGACCATCGAAAAACATATTTCCAATGGTCTTAGGAACCAAGACACCGCTCCTCTATCCGTCTCTAGGTAGGTCTGCCCACATGCAGATAGGCCCACATGTGAGTATTAAAGGGAGATAAGTCTTCCTGAGTTCAGGCCCAGGTACCCTGTGTAAATAGGGTCAAAAATAGATGGAAACCAATGGTTTCTTTTCTAGACTTAGTTCTAGAAGATGTGAGGCAGGGGAAAATAAACCACAATCATTTCACATCTTGATGGATTAATGTAAAAATCATGCAACCACCTGATAGCCTAATATGAGAAAGTCTCCAACCCTCATACAAAGACATGGTCAAGTGAATAAATAGTCTCATCCACCATTGTAACAACTACTTTGATAAAAAAAAACCCTGTGGTTTTGTGTTAATGGATTTCTTTCATGACCATGTAAACAAATAGTTCCTTTTCCTTGTCTCCTGCCCTTGCATAGGGAATATTTTTGTATTCTGATAATAAATTCCACCATTATCTTCTAAACAGTCCTCTTTTCTCCCTTGACTCATTCCTCTCTTTCTCTTCCTCTCCCATGAAATGATTTACTCTTCTGTTGCCACAGAATGCTGCTGACAGGCTCTGTACTTAAGTGGGTCTGAAATATTATAAAAACCAAATCTGTACCTCAGGAACCTGAATTTGCTATCACTGAAAGCAGATTCCTCAGCATGCTAATACACCTCCCTACTTGTAGCTTGGCCTCCTGTCTTTGACCCACAGTCATTGACCCTCCTGCTGAGTATAGTTCTTCCAAGAGGTTGAAAGAATTCCCCACCAAAGGAGAACAGAATGGGTGTATGGTTGAGTTCTTTGTTGCTATTGATTTTTAATGAATGGTGTGGTTTAAAAAAATTTTGTGTCTAAGAAATTAAAGGTAAAATTAAAACTTAGGATTTCTTCACAAGGTATTTTATTTGCAAACCTGTTGCTTTAAGTTTTTTTCCTTTTTTTATTTTTGGAAAGACCTATTGTCTTTAGCACATAATTGAGCAGAGTAATACTAATGGTTCACATTTACAGAGTAGTTAAGGTCTTCTCCAAGAAACCATTCCAGATCCCCCTTAATGCTAGTACTTTCTCTTTTCTTAAATTTTCCTGTGTACAGCTTGGTTTGTATGTAGTTCTTTGCATGTTGTCTCTTACCATTAGACAGGTGAGTTCCTTGAGAGCAAGAACTATTTTTTGTCTTTCTTTGTGTCTCCAGCATTTATCGTAGTGTTTAGCATTTAGCAGGTGCTTAATAGAGTAACATATTTTAGTAATTAATTTGATCCTCACAGAAAACCTCTGATATACCTACAGAATTTCAAGTATGATCATCCTCTCACTTAGGAAAAAGACTCAAAGCAGCCATATTCACCCAAAGCAATGCAGCTAGAAGATGGTAAATCTAGAACTGGGCCCTAACTCCTTTGACTTGAAATCCAATGATTTAAAAAATAGAATTCTGCCAAGAGTCTGTCAGAAGATAGTAATGTGGATCTGCTGTGTAGGTTGTACTGTGTTGTGCGACGTAGGGTCCCCCAAAGGGGGGATGAACAAAGCTCCATCCTACGTGGAACCAATAATTCAGTTGGGAAACACACAAATAACCAGTTAGAGGGGAAAAAAGGTATTATATCATGTGATAATTTCTAGATGTATATTAGGAATTCAGAAAAAGAATTGCAGATTATTCAGAAAAGGCTTCATGGGAAAGAGAATAATTAAATGAGGTCTTAAAGGATGGGTAGAATTGGGCTTTAAAGGATGGATAGAATTTATATAGGTTCCAAAGTGATGGAAGGGAGGTTCAGGAAAGCAGAACAATATCAGTTTAGACACAAAACCAGGAAAGGTCATGGTGTGTGTGACGGAAAACAAATGGTCCAATTTGCAAGGGAGATAAGATGTATGGAAGAGGGAGAATTAAGGTGAACAAGTTTGAGTTTGATATGGCAAAACTATGAACTTCTTCCAAAATGCTAATGAGGAATAAGAGTTACGGCATCAAGTGAAAGAGATGCCAAGGGAAATTTTGCCTTTCTCCTCTTTACTCCTATAAGGTCCCTATGCAAAAAATATTTTTAAATCCACCTCCTAGCTGTCAAAGCATTTATTTTCATATAAATAGCAATTTATATTATGGTGTGTAGAAGACTTTATAATGATGGCCAAGCTAGATGGAATCTTTTCCTCATTAAGGTATAACTTGCCTATATTCAGTGTATGGCTAGAGTGGTGAGTGACAAACTACAGCAGAACAAGTAGGGAATTTAAACAATGCTTTCAGAAGAGGGGTGAGGTATGTTTCTGAGACAGTTTTTATTGGCTATGAAGGATTCCGTTCTGTATGACTGATAGCTCAACACCTGGCATTGAAGATGAATGCTGTTAAAGGCTACTAGGTGGCACAATGGATAGAAGGCTGGACTAGGAGTTAGGCAGAATCAACTTTTTGGAGTCAGGAAGATCTGAGTTCAAATTCTGCCTCAGATACTTATTAGATGTGTGATCCTAGCCAAGTCATTTAATCTCTCTTGCCATAGTTTCCTCATCTGTAAAATGGGGATTTGCCTCCCAGGATGGTTGTGAGGAATAAATGAGGTAAAGTATGTAGATTGCTTTACAAACCTTAAAGTACTATATGAATAATAGTTATTATCCTAATTTGCTCTTAAAAATACAGTTTTGTCCAAAACAAAGTATATACATTGTATTTGGGGTGGGGGCAGGTAACGTTCTGTAACAAAAGGGCTGACATTTCTTTTGCTTGAATCCACAGTTGAATATGAGAACCAATTGGTGAAATTTAGGTGACATCTTTTGATTCAATGCTAGAAAACTGGGTAGTGCAGTGGATAGAAAATTAGACTTGGAACTAGGAAGACCTGAGCTCCAATCCAGCCTCAGATACTTAATATCTATGTAACCATGGACAAGTCACTTAACCTCTGCTTTAGTTTCCTTATATGTAAAATGAGAATAATAGCAATTACCTTATAGGGTTGCTGGGAGGATAGAATGAAATAACATATATAAAGTGCTTTATAAACCTTAAAATGATGCCTAAATGTGCTGAAATGTGGAAGAAAACTGATTCTGGAGCAAGGAAGACCTGAGTTCAGATGCTTATTAGCTGTGTGACCCTAGCCAAGTCACTCAACCTCCTTCCAGTCTCAAGTCTCTTCATCTCTAAAATACTTCTTAAGGTTGCTATAAAGATGAAATGAGATATTTTTAAAGTGCTTTGAAAACTTTAAAGCACCATATAAATGCTTGCTGTTAGCATATGAGGCAGAACTTTGTAACTATAAGAACCATCCAGAAGCTGACTAGGCTCCCTCCAGAGGCAGAACTCCTTGACACAGGAGACATTTTAGTAGAGGGTAAATGACCACTTTTACAGGATCCTGTAGAAGGAATCCTTAAATAGGGAAGGGCGAAGCTATGACTCTATGATTCCAAGGCAGGCAGCATAACACAGTGAAATGAATAATAGCTTTGGCATGAAAAAATCTGGGTACGATCCTAGGTCTGTCATTTTTATCCATATGATCTTGAACAAGTCAATTGCCGTTGCTATGTCTCTAAATTGTTTGATACTTTTATTCAGACAGTGAGGGCTGTAAGAGTTGATATGACTGATCCCCAAAGGGCTCTAGTCTAAGCAGGGGTTGGGCAGGTAATCAGGTGGAATTTTAGTTGAACCTAAAAGGAAAGGTGGGACCACCCTAAATAAAAGGACAGGTATGAATAAACCTACTGCTATAGAAATGCGCATGTTGTTTCAGGAACATATTAGCAGTTCAGTTTAATGGTAGAGAAGGTTTATTTAGGGCAGTATTAGAAGATATAGAGAAACTGATAAAGTCTGGATTGTGGAGAACCTTGAAAACCTATCTTGTATGCTAGCCATGTAAGAATTTGTTAAATTTTTTCATAGGATCATAGATTTAGAACTGAAAGTGACCTGAGATGTCATCTCATTCAATTCTCATATTTTATGGATGAAGAAGAGGTCCAGAAAATGTTAAATGATGTGTTCAAGCTGACAAAGATAGCAAGAGGCAGAGTCAGGATTTGCACTTGGGTCTGCCAACTCCATGTTTAGCTCTCTTTCCACTGCCATATTTCTTCAGTTTTGTTGCCCCCTAGATTATACATTTGCTGAGAACAAGATAATTCCTTATAATTATTTGTATCCTCCACTGTGTTGACCACCTAACCCAGGCATATCTAGTATTTGTTGCCTGAATTTATTGAATGATTTATAATTCCTATTATATAACAATAAAAATGATGTAATAAGTTAAACACTGACTTTGAAAGTTAACTGAAAAATCTCAGAATGAATTAACAAATTATTTTTATTAAATGAAAATGGGAGATTCTAAAAAAAAAACATTTAAAGGCAATTTTAGCTAAATGAGCCAATGAAAGGGTTTGAGGCCTTATCAATTACAAATATGCCAAGTAATAACTCACACTTCAGTGGGGGGGTAGGGTAGGGTGAGAAAACATTTACCTAACTGGGTGACTGAAATGATAAAACAAATCACATATTTTAAAAATGTCCTATAGATACCAATCCTGATCTCTATTTCAGATTTATATATATTTTTTACCTTGACCATCTGACTCAAATAGTTGTTATTACTTGAACTGAAGGCAAATATTGAATCATTTTATCAGGAAAAAGAGATAGAAAATAGAATAATGTGACTAATAGATAGGAAGCTTTGGGTCTGTGTGTGGTTAATATGAAGGCTGTGCATCTGGTGGGACAGTGGTCCATTTGTTCAGGCAGAAACTGACACAGAGCAAGGACACAGGAAAGTGAGAACTAGCCTCCAAAAGATTGAGCATGAGAAAGAATAGACAATGCTATGATACGTTGCAAATGATGGGGGATAACGAGGAAAACTTAGAATGATGGGTGCCGGGGAATCAATCAATGGGTGCAATACTCAAAGTGTTTTAGGTACTGGGAATGCAAGTACAAAATCCAGAAAATCCCTGTTCTCAAATTGCTGTATTCTATGGAGAGGTGGTGATAACAGTAGGATACACAATGTTTAAAGATAAATAAATACAAGATACACAATACACACATATATAAATATATACATAGATGTATATAAACATGTTTATATGTGTGTATAATACATATATGTGTAGGGTGGCTTATATGCACGTGTGTGTAATGTATACATATAAACACACACACACACACATATATATACACACATATATATGTAAATTACAGGACGGGGCTGGCACTAACAACTGGAAATACAGTAAACATTTAGCATCGTGCTTGAGTGGATGCTTTGAAGGTCAATGGCAGAGATTCTAAGACAAAGAGTTGAGAAAGGAAACTGTTAAAGGCATAAGGGGACAGTCCATGCAAAAGCACAAAAGGCAGGAGAGGAATTCTTGTATAAGTGAAGCAAGTAGTCCAGCTTGACTTGACAGATGAAAAGAAACAGATCAAAAGAAAGGTCAGTAGGCTGTAGGATGAAAATGAGGAGTCCCCAAGATAAATCACTGTAGAGAATATGAGACACTTAGTTAATCCTGCATAATTTAGCTTTTGCAGCAGGGATCAGGAAATCCACACATTGAAACACTCTAAGAAGCCTTATGACTTGGCCTGCCTAATTTCAATGATTTTTTTTCCTCTTTTGACAGATTATTTCTTTCTTACATGTTTCTCTTTGTAATTATGTAGCAATTGTACATACATTATTCAGAAATCAGGAATACATGAAAATATAATATAAAATTCCTTATTCTAGTCCTTTGGCTTTCTCAGAGAATAAATTCATGCTTGAAGAGCTATCCTGTAAGATTTTTCCAGTGACAATCAGTTTGATTGCTTTCCTAAACCACGGGTAAAAGAAAGCATAAATCAAGGGGTTCATGGCAGAGTTATAATAAGCGAACCAATAAAGAATTTCATAAATATAGACAGGGGTGATGAAGCCTAAAAAATGCATCTATCAATGCATCAATAGAAGAGGGTAACCATGAAATCAGAAATGCAATCACTGCAATGCCCAGTGTTTTTGCTGCTTTTCTCTCCCTCTTGGATACTCTGGCTTTATAACTCTCTGAGGATGAAGATTCCCCTTTGCTACTTGTGTTTTCAATCTTTCTAGCCTGGAATTTAGCTACAAGGAAAATCTTAGAGTAAAGAATGACCATAACCAGGGTGGGAATGAAGAACAGCAAAAAATCTACCAGCACCCAATTTTGATTCACATAAACCTGACAACTTCCTACACAAGTAAGGGTACTTATTAATTCCTCTAATCCATCATCATTGGCACCTGTGTAGAAAATTGAACCACTGTAAGTAATGGGGATAATCCAGGAGAGAGCAATGCACAGCCCAGAAACATTCACTGTGAACTTGGTTGGGTAGATCCGAGGGTCAGTGACAGCAATGTATCTATAAACGGAGATGAAACATAAATGGAAGACGGAAGCATAGCAAAATGCTGTATCACCACAGCTATGAAATGCACTGAAAGTCTTTCCAAAATACCAGCAGCTCTCTACTGACCTCACCATGCTGAAGGGCATCACAGTGGCTCCCACCAAAAAGTCTGCCCAAGCCAAAGAGGCAATGAGAAAATTGGCAGGAGAGTGTAGCTGCTTGAAATGGAAGACAGAAATCATTACCAGGAGGTTTCCAAATACTGCAAGCACAGCCCCAGAGCCAAACATCACATACAGGATCACACAGGGTCCTTGGGAATAGGGATTTTTAATACAGGACCCATTTACATTTTCAAAGTAGAGCTGTACAGGTACAGGCTGGGACTCAGAGCTGCTACTCATGATTATTCTCTTAGAAACTTGGAGTATCTGAATTTGATGTGGCCCCAATAAAGGAATTTTCAAAAATCCTGGATCTCTGTTACATCAAGTTCACTAAAGTCAAGAGGGGAAAAAGGACTGGGGAACAACACAATGATTGTATAGCCCAGGAAATAATCACTTTGGATTTGTTCTCCTGAAGAAGAGGTATAAACTAAGCCCTTTATCTCCAGTAAAGGTGCAGGGGACTTCTCAGCATCAGTTTCATCAGCAAGAGAACCAACCCAACAGAATATAGTGTAAATAACTTGGATGGGAAAGCTTTAGAACCATCAATTTGGGAGTGAAGCCTTTGTAATCTGAGCCTACTCTCCAGATACTGGAGTCATTAGACAGCTAAGTGGTGAAGGATATAAAATTTTGGATGTGGAATTGAGAAGACTTGAGTTCCAATCCTCCTTTAGACATTTGTCAGCTGTGAGAGTGGACAAGTCACTTAAGCTCTCTAACCCTCAGTTCCTTCATTGTAAAATCAGGGCCTTAGATTTGATGGCCTCTAAAGTGCCTTCCAGCACTAAATCTATGATCCTCCATATTCCATTTTAATGTCTTTGTTTTGCTTCATTTTCCCTATACCTGTCTTAAGGAGAGAACAATCTGTATGTTGGGCTTTCTCTCTAACAAAAATATGCATTGTCTCAGGTTTTTCATTGGAAACTGGAGAATATAGTAAATGACACTCCTCACAGATGGGCCCTTTCCCCACTAAAATATCACTGAACAAGATTATCTCTTTTAAGGCAAATGACAGAAATGTGTTGTCAAATAGCTAAGGCATAAAATCCTTCTATAGATGCTGTATGTGCCAACTGGGTTATACAACCAGTCCATAACCCTTTTATATAATCAAGAAAGTACAATAAAGACTGAAGGCATCATCTGGCCCTTTAATAAACCATGTCCAAATGTTAAACACCAGTGGGTGAGAAACATTCCAATTTTCCCCTGAACCACACGCAAGCCCCCTACAAAGAAGCTGTGCTCTTGTGGAAGGCCAGGATTACCAGTTATAGTATCTGGTTCCTAGCAGAGGGTTCCAAAACTGATAGGAGGAAAAATATTAATTTGTAAGGAAGACACAGTTTGTCTGACATTTTAACATTCACTTCACAAATCACAACACAAAGAGAATCATGTTTTCTAACAGGTCTAATGTGCATTAAAATACACAAAAAGTTATTAAAACATTTAAGCATTTTTTCATATACATCTCTAATTTAGTTCCCAAAGACTTAAACACATCCAAAATCTCTTTTAAAATTTCCTTTGCTTTTTACTTAAAGGGAAAGGAAACAACATTCCACGGAATTGATGACAATACAGCAAGTAGTAACAAAAAGTATAACATACATAGTTGCAACATATTTGTTAGTATGTGATGGGCAATTGCATTATATATGCATACATATATACATGTAAATGTTCATGTATTTATGTTTATATTTATATATGTATATCTGTGTGTATGTGTGTAATTGCAATCTAAAATCGGGACAGCTGGATGGCACAGCGGATAAAATGCTGGGTCTGGATACAGGAAGACTCGTCTTCATGAGTTCACATCTGACCTCAGATACAACTAGTTAGGTGACCTTGGTCAAGTCACTTAAGTCTATTTGCTTTAGTTCCTCATCTGTAAAATGAGCTGGAGAAGAAAATGGCAAACCTCTTTTTTAGCATCTTTGCTAAGAAAACCTCAAATGGATCAAGACAAGTTGGACACAACTGAACAACAAACTAAAACCATTGTTATCCCATATTAATTTTATGAATTTTTTTACATGATTAAAGTAGCCTCTTATATTAATGGAATGAGCAAATAGTAGTAAAAGTAAATTAGCTTCTGCTATAACTGCTAGTTTGGTAATGTTATGGTATTGAAGTATAATGTTGCTAATTAAGCGCTTCCCTGCTTTAGCAGATAGAGTTATGGGCCTTAAGGCAGGAAGACCTGAATTCAAATCCAGCCTCAGACACTTATAATTCTGGACAAGTCACTTTAACCACTGTTTGCCTCAGTTTCCCCAAATGTAAAATGGGGATAATAATAATAGCACCTGCTCTCTGGGGTTATTGTGAAAATCCAATGAGAAAATATCTGCAAAGCACTTAGCACAGTGCTTGGTATGTATTCTATATAAATGCATATGATACTTATTATTAATGAAGGAATAGTTTAAGAAACAATGATATAATGCACTGACACTCCAAAAAACACCTGTGGAGGTCTAAGTTCTCTTACCGTTTAGAACAGGGGTAGGGAACCTGTGGCCTTGAAGCATCATGTGGCCCTCAAGATCCTCAGGGGCAGCCCTTTGAAAGAATACAAAGTTTACACAGAAGTTGAAGTTTGAATTGAATTGAAAATTTGAATTGAAGTTTGGTTTTAAGAAAAGGACCACAGTTGAAGACCTAGAAGGCCACATGTGGCCTTGAGACAGCAGGTTCCATCTCAGCCCAGTCTAGTGGGAAAACCAAAGACTTTGGGGGCAGAAAACCATCATGGTTGTATGAACTCCTTTTACAGGGAGGCTGTTTAATTATTGGCTCCATGTGGGATCTCTCCCTCACTTCACTTTCTTTAAAAAAAAAAAAAAAAGAAAAGGGAAGAAATAAAACGACACATTTCTGTATGCCAGAATAGAGCTGAAAACTTTTCAGGGCTATTGATTTAAAGAACTATAATTGTTAACTATACAATAGAAAATTATTCAGATTTATTTTATGTGAAACACTTAAAAAAACTTTTAAATGGGAGAAAAGTTATCAGACATGTTCTTGCATGGAATCAGAATAGGCAAAATAGGTACCTTATCTATTGGTAACAAATGAAAGGCTGCCAGAGGGATCAGATAAGATTATAAGACACTCATTAGAGAAGAAAAAAATCCTTTTAACCCTTGGTCCAAGTAATGAACAAAAACAAATGCCAAATAAGAAAAGAGCAACAGGACTGCAATTTTGCAATTTTGTAAACAGCTGGCAAAGACTATTCATATGCAATTTGGAATGGTCAATAAATGTTGTTAAACATCAACCATGAAATTGAGATTTTGAGAACTTACTTTCATCTCATAATAATTCACCTCCTCCATTTTTAACTCTGTCCCATATTTTAACTTCTTCATTCTGAAACTTTAACTTGTTCAGAAAACAAGTCTATTGTTGAAGAGTGACCTTTGAAGACTCTCCCAGTAACAATCAGTTTAATTGCTCTTCTAAACCAAGGGTAAAAGAAAGCATAGATCAAAGGATTCATGGCTGAGTTATAATATGCAAACCAGGTTAAGATTTCATAAATATAGGTTGGGGTGATGAACCCTAGGTATGCATCAATTATTGATTCAATGAAATATGGGAACCATGAAATCAGAAAGGCAATCACTGCAATGCCCAGTGTTTTTGCTGCTTTTCTCTCCCTCTTGGACACTCTGGCTTTGTAACTTTCTGAAGATGACTCCATTTTGCTATTCATACTTTCAATCTTTCTAGCCTGTTGTTTGGCTACTAAAAAAATCTTACAATAAAGAGTCACCATGACCAGAGTGGGAATGAAGAACAACATAAAGTAGATCAATATCCAGGTTTGATTCACAGCAATCTGACAACCTCCCATGCAGTTGAGGGCACTTACTAATTCCTCCAGCCCATCATCATTAGCACCTGTGTAAAGAAGTGAAAAACTAAATGTAATGGCAAGGAGCCAGGAGAATGTGATGCATGTTCCCGAAACTGACAGAGTGAATTTGGTTGGATAGATCAGAGGGTCAGTGACAGCAATGTATCTGTCAATGGAGATGAAACACAAGTGGAAAATGGAAGAATAACAAAATGACAAATCAAAACAAGAGTGAACTTTACAATAACTCTCCCCAAAATACCAGCAACTCTCCACTGACCTCACCATGCTGAAGGGCATCACAGTGGCTCCCACTAAAAAGTCAGCACAAGCCAAGGAGGCAATGAGAAAATTGGCTGGAGAATGCAGCTGCTTGAAGTGCAGGATTGAAATCATGACCAAGAGGTTTCCCAAGACTGCCAACAGGGCCCCAGAGCCAAAGGCCAAGTAGAGGATGACTCGGGGCACCTGGGAGTAGGAGGTTTTAACGCAGGACCCATTGATGTTCTCATAGCAGAGTTGTATGACTCCAGGCTGAGACTCATTTCTGCAACTCATCATTCTTCCCTTTCAGATTATAAGCATCAATTTTTTTAATCATAGGAAGGTTATCGATAACATTTCCAATATTCCTGAAAAAAAAGATAATTTAAATGCATGTCTATTCAAAGTCAAATATTATCCTTCATGAATTACAATCCATTTCACTGAGATAATATTTGTAAATTATTTAACATATTACCTGGCACACTAGGCACTATACAAATGCTTTATCCTTCTCCCTTTCCTATAAACAGTGAAGTTCCCTCTATCGTACTCAGTATATGGCCATTTAACTCAGCAGAACTGCTTCCCCTATTCTCAAAACCACTAAATAGAAAGCTTTCAATGAATCTACCAAGACAATCAGTACTAATCTGTTGGGTTACATTTCCTTCTAATCCTCTTATTCTGTACCTCTGTGAAACTCTTCAAAATTCAGTGAGATACTAAAAGATTCCTCAGTTCAAGGGTCCCCTTTTATTTCTTTAGTTACCCTTTTTCATGTTGTTAACTCTGCATTAATGCCCAAAGTACAACAGCCTTCTGGAGCAGCCAGAAGTGTCAGAAAACCCCTAAGAGAAAATCCCTGTGGAATTAGGTGTGAACAAGGAGAAGAAACTTTTTCCAATAGCCTTTATTAAGGAATTTATTCTGCTATATTTCTGTTTACTCTAGAGGACCTTAAACTATTCATTTTATTTTATAAGATGGCTTTTTCTCAATGTTTGGATTTATGGTGAATGTATTGGCATCTCATATAAATGTTTACACACATGTGAGATGCAGGTATATGCATGTGTATACATACATGTAGGTATACATACATTTGTACATGTAGCTATTAAAAATTAAAATTGCGCTACATTTTAGGACACTTTGCCAATGTGTATATAAAAGCATATATAGGCATAAATGTTTATTTATACACACATATGTAGGTGTATTTTTACAGTTTCTCCTGATCATTCAACAATAATCTGTACTTTCTTAGGTATTGGCTGCCCATGTTAGCACATAACTCCTCAAAAACTTTTTTGAAATTTTTCCATTCTAGCTGATCTCTTGACCACTAATTACAAGAAATTATTAGATCCATAATTGATGTGTTTTAACATTTGATCTGCCTGAATATACTTGTATTCATTGGCAGAATCTTTGAAAACCTTTGGTCATTTCCATATTATATTAAGGCATCAGAGAAGGATTTTATTGAAAACTCTGAATACATATTATACATATATACATGCATATGTATATGTACACACACATATAATATTTATGAACAAAATCAATGTGAAAAACTTCCACTGTAAGCACATCTTTTTACAAAGCAAATCAAAAATGATTGTGTAACTTCAGAAGTGTTATAGTGTTCTGAGGGAGACATTAGGGAGGGTACTGAGAGGCTAAAATACTTTCTCAGGAAGTAGCATGTGTGAGAACCCAGGACTTCATAATTACAAAGTACACCTTCCTTCTACTAGTTTATGCTGCCCCTTTGCAAATAGAGTGTCACAAAAGTATTAGATCAGTTTTAAACTTCAGTAGTTTAAGACTATACTAAGACTTTGGGGATACCCTAAATAAATGCATTATATATACTCATATATTATATATAACATAGACATGTTTACATACATATGTGCACAGAAAATGTGTACACAGTACTCAACACCCACATTTATATATATGCATATGTGTGTGTTTGTGTGTGTGTATACACATATCGCCCTTAACCACATTGCCTTCGCCTCAGAACCCTATCAGTTAATGTCTCCAATATATCTGCAGTCCTTAATAGGCTCTGCCCAGCTGCTGCCTGGGAGAGTCTGGGTGTCCCTGGAAGTGCCTAGCATAGCAGTACAAGGTGGGGGACCCAGTCAGCTTCTGCCCTTGGTGAACTCACCCTTCTCTGTTCCAGTGACAGAAGTTTATTAGACATGTAATTTTAGGTAAATTACTTTTAATGCTGTTTACTCGTTTCCTGGTTTAGAAAGATTTTTTAAAAAAGCAATGACTGTTGTGAGATCAAAATGCACACACACGCAAACACACATATATAAATATATACACACACTATCTATCTATATCTATATATATTTATGTCACATGGTGTGCATTATATAGGAAATAGTAGAAGAAGATGTTAGCATTAAGTAATACCTTGAAATCCAAATCAACATTTGACCTCTTTGGTGAGTTTGTGTGTTGCATAAAGAATTCCTTCAATGTATCTATAAGATTTGAACTCAAACTGGAAAAAGACTTCACAGTGGGGCCTGCCTCCCTGATACATTCTGTTGTGATATATGTACTCAACTACAGCAATTGGTTGGAGCAGGTATGGACTATACCTGTTGTTTTTTGTCTTTCATTTTTGAAGAAGACCAGTGACATCAAGTGGAGAATGTCTTGATTCATGGGTGAATTGCATTTAAGTGAGTCTAAATTGCCCTCACACTAGAGGTTCTAGTCCTTCTGGAATACCCCATACACCCATGGAGTATACCTGCCTGTCATTTCATTGTTGTGGAGAACTGATGGTATGAAAACTCCCTTCACTAATGATAGTTTACAAGTTGTTATTTATAATCTTTGAGAGTTGACTATGGGCACTGAGAGGATATGTGACTTGACCTTGGTCACAAGTATATTATATATCAAAGGTAGGAGAAGACCCCAAGGTCTCAAGTCAAGATTCTGACTCCAAAACCAAACCTCAATTGACTGTCATACTGTCTGTCTCTGCATTAAATATTAAAAAGCAGATAGTTCTTTACTATGTATATAGTAACTTAGTAGCCATGAAATACACATTATGAACCGGAAGATCAATCTGGTAAGGCCATTATTGCACACATATTAAGACTTAATTGTGTGCCTATTTTCTGTTTGTTTTGCACAGGTTTGGTAAATTTGTGTCTTCATAAGTAAAGTCTTCATAAGACTTCATAAATTAGTTTATTTGCTTATGCCTCTGGTTTGTGTGTCTCTGAAACCAGTAAATGCTGCCCAGGTATAGACTGTGCACCTTTCTTTTTTGTGTTTGTATCTGTCTTGTCTGTCTGTTTCTCTGTGTTTGCAGAATGTCTGTGTCATGTTTGTGCTGTGAGCTTGATTCTGTTATGTTGAAAGATTTAAAAGATTCAGCAAGCTAGAAGAACTTCTAAGGGTTGTAGATACAGATAACACTGGGAGAGATTTATGAATTTTGCTTCCTCCCACTTTAGGCTTTCCATGGGAGATTAGGCTCTAAGAAAAGAGGAAAAACGTGTAGGACACTTTTTGTTGCTGTAGCAACACTGGCCAAATTGGAGCTACAGAAATAAGGTTAGATAATCAAAGTTATAGAACCACTAAAACATCTTAACAGATTTTGGAGGTTTTGAGATTAATCATTAAGGAGCTTGGCAGTTAGTAATGTTAAGATTGCAAGAGAAAACTCCTGAGACTTAGGAGGTAATTCCAGTAACTCACCCCTTTTTGAAACATCTTAGTACGTTTTGAGGTGCCCTTTGTAGAATTTATTATGAGAAAAATAAAGATGAAAACTTTTGAAAGTTTTTAAAAGTTTTTTTTAAGCAGCTGACAAGATTAATATCTTTATTGTTCTAAAATCTCGGTCAATGAAAGATAGTTGGTAGAAAACACAGACCAAACAAAGTTAAAAAAAAAAGAAATAGCTGTAGCAACCTCTTGTTAACCCTTCCTGGACTTTTCAGTTTTTATCCTAGATTATCCCCAAGTCCCCATGGCACCATTAGGAAAGGAAAGCATTGTTTCCTTAAATAAAGTCTAGGGTAGATGCTAAAAAAAGAGGAAAACACGCCAGAAAGTATTGAGCCACCTTCCCTACAACCCCAGTCACTCAATATCATATGGCCTTTTGCTTGGATGGAAAGGAGAGGGGAGTATTCAGTAAGCCTTTTAGCTTGACCACTCCCCTCACCCAGAGTCATGAATCTGGGGATTGCTAAAAAGACCATTATAGCTCATGTCTCTCTGTTAACCTCTCTCATTCAAGATCAGGTTCCCAAATACAGGTAGCAGGGAAAGAGAAAGCTGGAGAATTGAGGGGAAACTTGAATTATTGTCCGCCCCACCCAGTGGAAGTGGGGGCAGCAGCCACAGAGGGACTTCACATACCCTGGCCCAGCAGCTCTCCAACCCTATCACCTATAGCTGGGAGTGGGGACAGGTTCCATAGCCAGCATTCCCTGAGCCCTGGCACCAGGAACTGCCACCAATGGGGAGATCTTGGCACCAATCACCCCAGGCCCTAGCCACACTGCCCTTCCCCCAGAGCCCTATCAGTCAATGTCTGGAATGCAGGGACAGTTCTTGACAGGCCCTGTCCAGCTGCTACCTGGGAGAGTCTTGGTGTCCCTGGCAGTGCCTGGCAGAGCAGTACAAGGTTGGGGAGTCAGTCAGCTTCTGCCTTTGGTGAACTTACCCTTCCCTGTTCCAGTTGCAGAAGTTTATTAGATGTGTAATTTTAGGAAAATTATTGTATTGCTATTAACCCCAGTTTCCTGATTTAGAAAGATTTAAAAAAAAGTAATAGCTGTTGTGAGATCAACATTATATGCATACATACATACATACATACACACACATGTATACACATATACACATACCGACATACACACATACATCCATAGGGCTTAATACAATGATTAGAATATACTAAGCACTACATTATTATTATTTATGTAATTTAATGTAATTGTTCCATACCTCATAACTTCAAAGTGCTTTTAAAATGTCAAAGGTAATAAAATCAATGATTTTATTATAAGTTAGAAATGCAAATGATATCCTGTAAAGTTTATTGTTTGTTATTCTTGTATTTCTCAATTTTCTTATATTTTAAAATTTGAGAGACCACTGTAAAATAGAAAAGCTGTTAGACAAAGCAATTTTTTAACATGGCTTTTGTTACATAGAAATTGGGCTTTTAAAGGGATGTGATAAAATTAGGTATTTGAAAATTATTAAATGTTTAACGAAGTATACTTAATTATGAAACAATATAAAATGACAATACTATTTACTACAGTAGCAGATTTTTATTTGACAATCTTGGCTAATATGAAAGTATATAAGGTGATTTAAAGATGCCATCTCAATGTATCAATCATTAGTCAACTCTTTCGTATTTGTTATATCTGATGCCCCAGAATATGGGTAGCTTTAATTTACAAATAAAGGATTAATGAAATCTTAAGTGTTAGGGAAACATCAGGAAGACACTGAAGCTCTAAGTTAGGATTAGCAAAGTTTTACTATTTAAGGTAAAAATTCCTAAGACTATAAATTTACTGTTGTTTTTTGCTTTGATTATTGGGGTATTATCTGAATTGTCATAAACCCAGTAGTAGAAAATGGCATGTTTGGGAGCAGCTAGGTGGCACAGTGAATAGAGCGCTGGTCCTAGAGTCATGAGGATCCAGCCTCTGACAATTAACACCAACTAGCTGTGTGACCTTGGGCAAATAACTTAACTCCAAATACCTTGTCTTCCCCCTCCAAAAAAAAATGGCACTTTGGCAGTCTCAGAACTGCTTATAGGTGTATGTTGGTGACTGGGAGAGGTTTTGATGATGACCTGGGACACAGCCTAGGTAGGATCCTTCTGCCTCTATTTCCCTATTGTGCTAGTTCCTTGATGAAAAGGAAAAGTCTTCATGTGGTTAGTTATGAGCCTTGCCTTTAACACTCTGAGACTACATAGCTGCCATCTATGACTCAAAACTGTAATTAAACAGAGCTAAGCGAGTTTTTCCTCTGTTAAGATACATGATTTCCCTCTTTTTTCCTTTTATAGCAAATTTCTATCATCAAGAAGTTTTATAAGCACAACACTAAACCATTTAAATAATAACTTGAGACTGGAACATCTCTGAGTTAATTATAATAGGATACAAATATGAGCATCTTACAATTTTAACCTGTATTTTTGGTCAAATTATAATATAGGGATCATAGCTTCCTAAGGCAAATATGATTAAACAAAGCAATGAGACAATGATGTAATTCAAAAGCTTTCTAATTAAATGGAATAACATGTTTTGGGGAAAAAAACAGGATTAAATTGTTTCCTCTAAAGAACTATATGCAGATGTATATGATTGGCTTCCAAATTTTATCTGTCAGAGAAATTTAGGCTTTGAATTTCAGTTTTAAGTTTAGCAATATGTTTTGATAATAAGTTCTCAAAATTGGATTAATGATTTATTAATTGAAGATTAATTGGATTTTACACAAAAATTGCACTGATACTGGTACAGAAAGTTAAATGATTTCCCCAATTTTTATGGAACAGTCTGATAATCTTAAGGATAGAAAACTTTCCAAGATGGTATCTGATGGATCCTAACAGAACTGCCCCCATCCCAATATCCAAACTTCACTATAGGTCTACTCTATTTAGTGCCCCAATGCCACCTCATCAACATCCTAACTCATGCCCCACTGCTCACTAGAACAACAAGTACATCCCTGAACTCCTAGTTCCCACAGTAACAGCAGGCGTGCCCATGTGACAGAAACCCAGCACTCCCCCCAGAGCCTTTCCCATGAGAACAGGTGTGTAATCACAATCATATCATCCATTTAGCCCAAGACAGTACCACAATACCTAAATATCCATCTTAATCAGACAAGACCACAAAAGCTAACTTATCAGAAGACATCATCACTAGGATGTAGAGCAGGATGCTCTACCACCTAACTGTAGAAGGGGTCCTGTGTTAGTCCTATGTTATTCATAGGCAGTAATAGTAAAGAATCAACCTAGAGTGAACCTATGATGTAGAGAGGCTTAATATAATATCATTCCCATATATACATACCCCCTAACTGTATGCATTATGGGCAACTGCATACACAGTTACACTAAGGCTGGGACCCCTCCTCCTCCGTTACCTAATTCCTTAACAAACTCCTCCTGCCTTTTAAATATTAATTATATTCCTATATTCTATGTAAATTTTGATTTGGTAATCAGCATCATATTCTCTATAAAACTGTGTGTCTTGCCTTACTGAAATTGCTAAATTCTTCTAAGGGACTTAGCCTCTTGCCAGAGGGTGAAACCTCAAAACTGTAATAAATCTTTCCAACTGGCTTGGAGCTGACCTGAGTCTTTGTAATTCTTTAGAGACGTCCCATTGCAACTCAACTCAAACCCCATCAGTATCCATATGGTGAGAGGTGTGAATTGAGGAAAGAAATCTCTTTTTAAAAAAATAATTGTCAAAAAACTGCTGTTAAATCTGTAGGAATCTCTTATCCATTTGATTTTGTAATAAATGTAAATCTATTCAATTCTCTTGTTTTATGGATTTAATTATTCTGAAATGGAATGGCATGCATATGTGCACATGACCTTCATACACATAAACATACAATGCACACATGTATACATATACACATAACCGCAAGCCTATCTGCATATGTGTGTACACATGTGTATATACACATGCATATACATGCCATCCTAGCAAGCCATCCATGGTACCAAAGAATACAAAAGAAATTAAGATAATTTGAGGAAAACCAACACATCAATAGAGTCTGGTAGTATATGTGTAGATCCCACACTAGAACAAAGAAAACATTGAGATGCTCAGTCACATAAGCAGTGAATGATATTTGGGTGAGGCAGAGAAAAAAGAGTCTCCTAGTTCACATTACAAGTGGGAGAATAGGTCTTGGAAGTCCCACTTCTCTGTGCGTATTCTTAAATCATTTAAGTCATTTTTTTTATTATGTCAGTAGGTAATGTGGTTGAAAATGAAGATTGTCCCATAGCCAGAATCTTTATATACTCATTCTACTGAGATCTTAGAATTAACAAAATTGGCAAATAGAAAGTACTAACTAAAATCCTATGACACAGTCATTAGGTTAAATAAACTATAGTTCTTTGAGAAATGGTGTTATATAACACCATCAGAGAAGAGTGTGAGGAACCCCAGAACTGAGTGAGGCAAGAGCAGATTCCCATGAAGAACGGGTTTTGGTCCAGTGTCTCTTTCTAAAAACCTTGTAAATTGGACCAACTTCATTACTTTGGGCTTCAATGTCCTTATCTTTAAAATTCAGGATTGAAGTACATGTTGTTTAATTCTATCCCTCAGAGAGTGTGATTCTGTTTTCTGTTCTCCATACAAATCTTTAATCTTCAAAGTAGCAGGGATAAAATACTTTTTCCAGGAAGAAATTATTATACCTGTGGTGGAGAGGAGAGATTATTAAATTTAGAGGCTATACTTGATGCCATTCCAGTGTTTCAAACTTCATAACTGTATGTGACAGTGGGTCAACCATTTTTCTTCTTGGATGCTGGGTTTCCTCACTTATAAAATGAGGGTATTGGATCAGAAGCTCATAAGGTCCCTCAAGCTCTAAATCCTATAAATGCTTGATCCCACTTATCTAAGTGATCCTTCTAAGTGTACAACTACCAAATGACAGCAATGTTATGCACTGTGAAAAGAGAAAAAGGATCCATTTCTGCAAAATTCTCTTCTATTCATTCTAATACAATTCAAGCTAAACAGTCAGGCATGAAATCCAATGCTTTTGTTTTGGTGTCTCTGACACCAAAACATATGCAGTTGAAAACTAAAAGGAATCTCCATTCTGCCATGCTGTCTACCTATTCAGTCATTCATAAAATGTTTACTTATGCAAGGTGTCTCTGTACCACAGTAATTTCCATGCAAGTCTAATCCTCTTCCCCCATGCTTTCCACATTTGAACTTTCCCTATTAACAAAGGAAAACAGTTGAGCAACAACATATGCAATCAATGAACTGCTTCATTTAATCTACACAACATTCCCAGCTGAGAAGAGGCAAGTATATCTCATTATCAATGTCAGGATAGTTAGTGGCTTTTTAATTTTTCAGAGTTCACTTCAATTTCAATAATATTTTCATTTATATTATCTTAGTTATTACAGAATTAGTCTTCTGGGTTTATTTATTGGATCATAAGGACTCATCTCCGGAGGCTGTATTTTGCCTCTTATACAAGATACAAACTTCTGTTTGGAATTTAAAGTCCTTTACAATCAGAAACAAGCATACATTTATAGGTTTTCTATACATTATTCCCTTGAATCACACTACAATCTACCTTTTGTTTGGTTTGTCACAGATGATATTCAGCCTTCCATATTTGTTATGGAACGTAGGCTTTACGTCCCAAAATGCATGAAATGTGTTTTCTCTTCACTTCTACCTCTTACAATCCCCAACTTCTTTCAAAATTTATTTAAGCCCAACCTCTTGCATGAAATATTTCCTAATTCCCTCACTTGTTAGTGCTTCCTGCCCCCTAAAATTACCCAGTATTAACTTTGTGTTTTTTACATATTTAGATCGTTAATCTATGAGAGACCATGAGAGACATCTCATTCAATCTCCTCCTTTTACATGTGAGGAAACAGATCCAGAGAAGTGATGTGAATTTCTCAGAATGAGAAAGGTTGTAAGTGTGAGAACAAGTATTTGAATTCATGTCTGTAAACTCCTAGGTGCACTTTTCTTTCCACTATCCCATATTACTTCAATATCTTGGCAGATGGGCTAAATCAAGTTGAGGGGAACCAATGGGCCTCAAACTCTCAAAGTCATTGGAGTGTTAGGGGGATGTCCACCCTAACATGTGAAGACTTCCAACCATGTGAAGACTTCCACCCAGAGGAATGGGTGGATGAAAACAATTTGTTCCAATAGCCATGAAGGTGACAGAAGTAGGCACTGTGAAGGGCTTAGAGCTTGGTCAGACACCAAAGATACCAAGATATCCCAGGCTATC
>CM053593.1:291829616-291841114 GCA_028646575.1 Pseudocheirus occidentalis
CAGTCAGACACGCTGTAACCTGACTCTAACATAGTGATGTCATTTTGGTCCTCTTCCAGGATGAAGGACAACAACCAATGATTGTATCCGTGTACATGTGTGTATGTTTATAGATATCTATGTTCATGTATATGTATCCATGTTTAATTATAGCCTTCTCTATAGGAGGAGGTGGAGAGGAAGGAAGGAAAAAACAAAGTAAAAAGTGCACAGCAGAGAACATAAGAAAACCTAGAAGAAAACAAAGAAAAGCTGGGTACATTTAAAAATAATGTGTAATATTTGTTACAAAAGTTTTCTTGAAATGGAAATTTTTTATTTAATCCTCTCTTGTGTTCTGCTGTTTACCAAGAAATGTTCTTTTTTTCTTTTCTTTTCTTATATTTTATTTTAAAATTAATTTAAAAGCATATTAAAAACTTTTCCTGGCCTGGGGTCTCAGTTAGAAATTTAGGGAAATCGGGGGCGGCTAGGTGGCGCAGTGAGTAGAGCACCGGCCCTGGAGTCAGGAGTACCTGAGTTCAAATCCGGCCTCAGACACTTAACACAAAAACTAGCCATGTGACCTTGGGCAAGTCACTTAACCCCAACTGCCCTCCAAAAAAAAAAAAAGCAAAAAGAAATTTAGGGAAATCTTTGCACCCGGGTGCCACCATCTCTACACTCTGTAAGTGCATTTTGCAAGCTACCATGTATCAGAAGGGAATTTTCTTAGAAAAAATCATCAACAGACTATAGCAATCACCTAAAGAATGATACTACCCCAGAGGATCTCCGTGTCTGGTAACAATGATTGCTAAGAGAAGAATATTCATGCCAGAGTCTTCAGTGAGTTACTTTCATGATGCTTTCTTCATCCTTCTCCAATGGCAAGGTCTGCTAGTAACTCTACAGGGAAGTAGTCACTGTTCTGGTTGGTTCCCTTATTGTTTGTTTATTATTATTATTAACATTAGTATTATTCATTACTATTATTATTGTGGGATGTGCAGCTAGAAGAAACTATAGAAATCATTTATTATAATTCTCTTATTTTATAGATCAGAAAACAGAGAATTTAAATGACTTTTCTAAAGTCACATAACTAGCAAGTGTTAGAGTTTGCAATTGAAGCCAGGTTTCTTGACTCCAGATTCAATATTTTTCCCCAGATTATCCACCTTTTCCTAAGTAGTACTATTCTTCTCCTTGGACATTAGCAATGAGATTTCCCTTTCTCTTCTGGGCAAGCATTCTAGTTTTTCCAGCAGAGTTCACAGATTAGATAAATAAGGATTCAGTTTTTCTAGCAGAGCTCACAGATTAGACAAATAAGAATTCTGCTTTTTCCAGTAGAGCTCACAAATTAAACAAATAAGGATTTCTTTTTTTTCAGCAGAGCTCACAGATTAGGCAAGTAGGAATTCATATAAGATACTTCCTCCTCTTGAGGTTTATCCGGGGAAGTTTATATTTTACTGAGACTCACACAGAGAAGGGGATTTGTAATCCATACACCTCTCTCTTTTCTTTATACCCCAGCTTCTGCACTGAAATACAGGAGAGCAAGTAGCAATGACATTAATTACAGAGATGATAGAAAACTCATTCTTAGATCATTGTCCTTCCCACTTCTCAGTGCATTCCCCAAGGCAGCCTGGTACAGTGAAAAGATACTGGACTTGAAGGATCTGGGTTCCTGACTGTCACTTGCTATCTTTTTTTTCTTTTTTAAACTTGGCCAGATCTCTTCATTTCTTTGTACCTGTTTCCTCATTTGTATGAAGAAGGTGTGCCAGGTGACTTCCAAGATTCCTTTCAGCTCAGACTCTATGACTTTCTTAGATTTCTAGGTCTAGCAGCTATCCCAAATGTATCTCTCCTTCCTCCCCTACTCCATTACTACCCAACTAACTCATTCACTGGATAACAATATTTAGCTTTACGATCCGTTCCTTCTCTTCATAAAAGCTGATAAAATCTTTTTAATCTATTGGTCTGCATTCAATCTCCCTCAGTATAAAGAGAAACTAGGTCAGTACACAGAATCTGTGGTTTCACTGACTAAGTCTACATGAATAAATACTTGTAATGAGATACCCTCACTAGTTTCGAAGCAATATTGAGAACAAGTAATTTTTAAAATGTACGGAAGGCCAATTTTGGAGGAGGAAAGGCATTATAACTACTTATTGTTCTCCTTTACCATTCATAAAGAGGTTTATTTTACAGTATAGCCTACAGTGGGGGGGGGGGTCAAAAAGCCTTATGTGACCCACAACTCACCCTAGTGCAACTAAACTAGATTAAAATGTAATTGAGAAATACTTTTAAAAAATCAAAACACAATAAAACATAGACAATGCTAATACACAGGGTTTCTAAGTCAATATATGCCTGCAGAGATCCTTATATGTGGTTGACTGACTCCTGTTGCAATTTATATTTGACACTATTGATCTATGCTATGCAAATAACTTGTATAGGTACTTGGCAGGGGTTTGAGGGACCTGTTGTTTATTGTTTTGTTCATTTTCTTTGTTCTTGCTCCATTTGAATATATCACATAAATTTATGTTGCAATTAAGCTGGGTTAAGTTAATTTTGTATTGAGAAATGTGCAGTATAGCTTGAGATAATTGAAACCACCCGCAGAATGTCGAAATTTTTTTTGAGAATTATTGATTCAGTTATCATTGAAGTGACTATCTGCAGAATAGATACTGACCTGGAAAAAAAAAACAAAAACTTCTCCCCCACACACCCATTTTATCTTTCTACTAAAATAGATTATACATATTCTCAAAAATATTATGCAATATATAATGTTTGCAACCCCACTGTGTATTAGGGGTTAGACCCAGAGAAAATACACTATTTCTAAACATGGCATCATAGTTAAGCATTTTAAAAAATAAAACCTAGTCCTTTTAATATATAATTTCTGCCCAAATCAGTTGTGAAATATTATATGCTAGTCTTAATATGAAACTTTTGGGATTAAAAACAACTCTAGAACCAACAACAAGAATGGTGATACTTCCCAAGTGTAAATATAGCACTTTAAAGTTGTAAAAGTATTTTATTCCCAACAACCTGGTAGTTGTACCAATCCCAGTTTTACAGCCAATTGAGATTCAGAGATATCAAATTACTTGTCCAAGGACCTCGAACTTATCTAAAACTAGAGTTTTCAGAGTCTTACATATGAATTTTCAGGAGGAGGTTTTTGTTGCATGTATTTTGGGATATTACACACCAGGTGTCTCTGAGGGAAAAGAATAAAGTTTCAAAGTACTTAAAGATGTGAAGGGAATGGTAGAATTCAACTGATTAAAACAATTAGTAAATGATTAAAAAGAGGCCAGAGATAATAAGCAAGCAGTAATGTATACAGAATTGTCATACCTATATATGAGCCAATTTTGTAACAGTACATATGCAGATATTTGTTCCAAAACCATTAATGGTTGAATGCAATTGCCACCTAATTTGACAGGTATTACATTTCTAGACACATGCTTATATTTTGTTCTTGATTCATATAATTTGGATTTATTGCAATTCTTTTTCAATCCATTTCTGCATCCTCAGAAAATAAATTCATTGTTGAAGAATCATTCCTTAAGACTCTGCCACTCACAATCAGCTTTATTGCTTTCCGAAACCAAGGGTAAAAGAAGGCATAGATCAAAGGATTCATAGCTGAATTATAATAAACACACCACACTAAGATCTCATAGACATAAGGGGGAGTTATGAAATTCATGTAAGCATCAATTACTGCATCGATAATATATGGCAACCAGGAAACAAGAAAGGCAGCCATAGCAATGCCCAGTGTTTTAGCAGCCTTTCTCTCTCGTTTGGCCACTCTGTCCTTATAGCTCTCTGCAGAGGCTTGGGTTTGGCTGCTGGTACTTTCTATTTTCCTAGCCTGCTGTTTAGCCACCAGAAAAATCTTGCCATATATAATGACCATGGCAACTGTGGGTGCAAAGAATAAAAGAAAACAAAGCAAAACCCAATTCTGATTCAGCAGAGCCTGACAACCTCCTACACAAGTAAGTGCAATTACCAAGTCCTCTATGCCATCATCATTGGCCCCCGTGTAAAAAATGGAAAAACTGTACGTCACTGAAAAGAACCAGGAGAGGGCAATGCATATCCCTGAAACAGAAACTGTAAACTTGGTTGGATAGACCAGAGGGTCAGTGACAGCAATGTACCTATCAATAGAGATGAAACACAGGTGAAAGAGGGATGCAAAGCAGAAAGACGTGTCAAAACACGTGTGAAATTTACAGTAACTCTCCCCAAAGTACCAGCAGCTCTCCACAGACCTCACCATACTGAAGGGCATCACAGTCACCCCAACTAAAAAGTCAGCACACGCCAAGGAAGCGATGAGGAAGTTTGTAGGTGTGTGCAGCTGCTTGAAGTGAAGGATGGCAATGATGACCAGCAAGTTGCCAAATACTGCCAGCACAGCCCCACAGCCAAGCACCACGTACAGGATTGCTCGAGGTCCTGGGGAGTAAGGGGTTCTGATGCAAGATCCATTCACATTCTCATAGCACAGCTGCACAACTGGAGGTTGAGACAAATTGGCAGTCATTACTTTCCTGAAAGAAACCTTGATCCTGGCAATTCTGGAAAGGGAGGAAAAAGTCTCTTGAGTGTGGAAGTTAACATGAATTTTGTTTTGCCAATTATTACATGTTCATATCAATTATTTGACACTTGAAAATTATTCCCAAGGTCTTTTGTATGTTAAGAAGTTAAAATTGTACTAGCAATTTATTGTGAGGTAAGTAGACTTAAATGACTAAACAGCTAGAAATACTTTTACAAGTAGTAGAAAATGTCATTTACTATCCATAGGAAATGGTCCTTTTTTAGTATTTACCTTTTGGAAACCTCCTTGTTCAGAACAGCAGTGACTTAAGATGCATATGAGGAGGCTTCCCAATACTAGAGTTTTATTTAAAAGATGATTTCCCCTGAGTTGTCCCATCAGCATCAATGATTCCATGCTATAAAGAAGAAGAAAAAAACTTCCCATAACCACTACTGTGAAATCCCTATAGTATAAAGTGTGAAGACAAAGTTTATTCTTAATAGTCATTTTTAATAAGACTTGTTTTTCTTGGAAGTAAAAGCCAGTTGTTGTTCTGTCATTGTTTGGTCAGTCTAGTTCAGTAACGTATTTATAAAAGTGTATATCAAAACAACAAAATTAAAATAAACACAATCTTAGAATTACTTCAAAAGACCTCAGTGTCCCTCCTGAAAAAGAAGTCCATCTACAATATAGCTACCAGGTAGTCATCCAGTCTCTCCTGGAAGACATTCTTTTGGGGGAAACTACTGTTTCCCATAGCCACCTATTCTACTTTGATATAGTAGTAATCATAAGGAAATTTTTCCTTACATGAATCCCACATTTGCTTCTTTGTGACATCCATTCATTGCTCCCACCTCAGTTTGGGACCAAACAAAATACATCTGGTTTATTTTGTCTGGATGATACTCTTTCAAATCCAGAAAGACAGCTATCATATCTCCCTCTGAAACTGTTTCTCCAAGCTAAACGTCAGCTTCTTTAATAGATTCTCCTTTAACAAATACATACCATAAATTTGGGGCTCTTTACCATCCTCCACTGTATGCCCATCTTTTGTTTTAATTCTTACTTAGCCCTTAGACATTGAATGGGTGTGACCTCAGACAAATTGAGACCTGGGAAACACCCTAATTTAGAAAGACCAAGATTCTCTGCTGCATCCTAGTTCATCAACAGCTAGCTTGACCTTTGTCTTAACACTGGACTATAACTACAGGAAAAGAGTGAAGCTGTTAACTTTGCCCCATTCAAATTCAATTCCCTTACAAGTCAAGGCATCATCCTTGTGATGTCATCAGTACTCTTCAAGAACAGCAATAATAACAGCAATATCACATAGAAAGCCACAGAATTTTGTGATTACTTTCTTCTACTTCGGTGTATCACTTTCACTTGAGAGGATTGACATAATAGGAAGAAAACCTTGAACTCAAACTTAACCACTGGAAATAAGTCCCAACTGAGATAGACTGGAGCAATATTCTTATTTCAGCACTATTTCTGATGATCTTAGACTGAACCTAATTCAGTACCTTTTCCTCTTACTTAGAAGAAGGTTCCTAACTGGTTTCCTACCTCCAATGTCTGTTTTTGATGATTTATGTTCCACACTCCTGCTCAAGTATGTGCATTGCTCTGCCTCATGTTATGGTCAAACATATACTCTATTAGTATGCAAGAAATAAATGTTGGGGCAGCTAGGTGGCACAGTGAATAGAGCACCAGCCTTGGAGTCAGGCCAGCCCTAAACCTCAGACGCTTAACATGTACTAGCTGTGTGACCTTGGTCAAGTCACTTAACCCCAATTGCCCTGCCTCTCCCCTCCAAAAAAAAGAAAGAAAGAAATGTTACCTACTCACCATATAAAAATAGTCATCTGGGTAATAATACTTTTATTATTAAGTCCTGGTCACTACCTCATATCCCATTTAAGGTGAAGCTATATCCTTAGCATCCTAAAGCTAACATGTCTTGTTAATCTACCTTTGATTCTTAATTGATACTTGTAAAGCACTTTGAATTTCTGCTTTTGCTAAGCCAAGAGGAGATGTGACTTTCCATAGACAACAGAGTATAGAGGTCCAACTCCATTTTACAGATAAGGTCCAGAAGTGAAGTGAAATGACAAAAGTTACACTACTGGTTAAAGTGAAATCATATTTCCTCACTCCAAATCCTTTGACTTTTATACCATGTTATATTACCTCTGGGAGTATATTCTGGGACTGCTAGATGACTTTGAATTGGGTCTTGATCAGTCTAGTGTGAGCCTTACTGATTAATCATAATGCTAGATTTCTACTTTCTTCATTTCACCATGACTTTGTATAGCTTTATAGATTACTAATGGTATGGAAAGAGTTATTATATTGGCAACTTGGGTTCCTATCTTCTTTAAACTATTCCTTTCATTTGTCCTATATCATATATCTAACTTAAATGTATATAGCAATTTAAATTATTTTTCTTTTGAACCTAATGCACATACACACACACACAAACTCATGAGCATTTCCATAATTAAAGGGGAACATAAATGAACATTGTATATGAAACTGTGAATCTCTATGCTATATAGCTTGGTTGGTGAAAAGTATATAATAAAGGTAACACACTTTAAAAACCGTTCTGCTTATCAATATCTCTTTCTGACCGATTTGTTTTTGTACATATTTAATGATCTTTTTTTCTTTCCTTCATATTAGGGCCATATTGATTTTCCTTATGTGTAGATCTGGTCATAAATAAATAAAATGTTAATTTTTATCTGGTCAGTAAATAAAAATTGCATAGAGTAGGTATAATGGTTAATATTTTGGGATAAAGCTTAGTTGTATTTGAGTACCCACACAGTCTAGCAACCCTTTATCTTTTATGATAGGACCACTATTTTTTTTATCTGGAAGCCCTAAATTTTTACTATAATTTTCCTTGGAGTTCTCATTATAAGGTCTGTTTCAGAAAATGACCAGTGGATTTTTTTGTTTCTATTTCTACCTTTCCTTCTGGTTCTAAGACATGCTGGATAGTTTCCATTTATGATTTCTTAAAATGTGATGTCTAGGTTCTTGTATTTAGTCATGACTTTCATGTAATTCAATGATTCTTCGATTACATCTCTTTAACTGTTTTCCTAGTTATTTGTTTTTGCTCTGATATATTGTATGTTTTCATCCATTTGACTTTATTTTACTATTTCTTGTGTCATAGAGACATTACCTTTAATTTGATCCATTGTAATTTTTAAGGAGATTTTTTTCCCCTCTAGGATAAGGTATTACACTTCTTATTCTGCACTATAAACTCACTTTGCAAATCTTTTGTCAATAGCTCATTTATTTTTTCATGTTTTCTCCTAACATTCTAGTTTGGTTTTGAAAATCATTTTTTGATCCTTAAAACAAAACTTGCTTCTTCTCTTCCATGAATTCAGACTGGACTTGTATCCAGGCTGTGCTTTAATTTGGAGCTTTGCTTGTCAATGTTTTGGGGTCATTTTCTGCTTAGTTTGAGTCTTGAGCTTCCCTGTTACAATAAAAACTCTTTAAGCTGGGAATCTATGTTGTTGTCATTTGTTTGTTTGTTTCCTTGCTTGATTATTATTGTTCCTTCCTTCCTAACTTTATAGTTTTTGTTATTCTCTTTATATCTCTGAGGAGAAATATGGCCTCAGCTTCTGTCCTCTTAAGACTTTCATCTCCTTTCTTGGAGCTATTGAGTGTTATGGATTCTTTAATAATTAGAGCTATCCAGAAATGAAGTTGCTTCAGGAGCTAAGTGACTGCACAGGAGAACTGCAAGATTTCAGTGTTCCCAAAGAAATCTGATTCAGCACAGTCTGAACTCTGCCATCCTTGTCTGAGCTCTTCAGGTTCCTGACCTGGGTCTAGTCTGAGTAACTCTCCTATTGGCTGCCTTCTGGTTAGAAGTTCAAGAACTTCCAAACTTGACCAGCTAGAAAACACTCTCAGCTAGCTAGAAAATTCTGCAGATTTAGAGTTATAAAATTGTAGATACCTTCTTTGCTCAGCAGTCCCTGTTCTTTCTATTTTGCTGCTGGCTTCAGTCTGGACTATAGGCTGGAGCTAAGATCTTGCTCTACTCCTAAGGTCAGAACCACACAGTTACTGTTTGCTTCTGATTTTTTTTTCACTCAATACCCACCCTGGGACCTGTGACTACCCCTCAACTTGGGCTGCCATTCCTTTCCCTTCCCATCAGAATGTTACCTCTAGGCACAGTTTCCCTCCTCAGTCTGTTCTGGACCTGTGATGCAGAACTGGGAAGTGAATAACACAATTCCCAGTTGAAACCTGTTTCTGCCTCCTTCCAAAGTTGGAGTTCTCCCATGTGAGTCTGGGGACTCTTCTTGCTCTGGTACATAGTCTCAATCTTCTTTTGGTTCTAGTACTCTAGAATGCTCCAAGCAGGATGCCCTTGCTTTTCTCTCTGTCTCTCTGTGCTAACTTAGCTGGAAATGTGATGCACTGTGTTTTTTTTTTCCTTTGATTTCCTGATCAGAATTAATTCTAGTATGTTTTCTAGGTCTTTGTGGAGGAATTGTGGAAAGATTCCTGCTATTCCACCATTTCAGCTCCTAGTTCTTAAGACCACAATCAGCAAGGTTAGTCTGTTTTTTGGTTTGTTTGGTTTTTTTCCCCTGAAAGGCCCAAGAATTTAAGGCTCAGATCATTCCTTCCTCAATGAAGTTTTCTGGTGGCTTTGACCATATTGATGTGGTTTCGTGGTCACCTAAGAGTATAAAAATATTCATTCATGTAGCGTCAAGGTCCTTCAGACATGGCCGACATCCCAAGGCCTCCTGAGTCACTGGCTGACCAGACTCATTTCTATATAAAGACAAAAGTAGGTTGTGCTAATGTATCTCCTGACTCTGCAGTGTCTTTGTTGATTATCTTTTCTATGTTATGGATAAATAAACCTCTTTTTGTTAACTGGAAGATGACTAGTGACCTGTGTAATATCTTGTTTCATTCTAATACCAAAGCTAAATTGACCAAGTGCCAGCCTAAGTCAGTCCCCTGCCTCCCATTAGTTCCCCAGACTTACCCCATACAGTGTAGCCTTTTGCAATGTTCTATACTTCAGTCAAATAGGAATTTTTGCCCTTACCCTTTCTTACCACCCTTCCAAACACAGTAATTCTTGAACTTTCCCACATTGTACCTTCACTCATTCTATTCTCTCTACCTAGAAATGACTCTCATATGTCACCATTCTGGATTTTTTAAATGATACCCATCCTTTAGAACCCAATGTAAATATAATATCCTTTATGAAGTCTTTTTTTGATTCCCTCCTACCTAGTAATGATCTTTCCTTCCTAGAATCTTATGAAGTAATTTGTTGTCATCTCTCTTTTCCACTTATGATATATTGTTTTATACAAGAGTGTTTATATTGTAGTTCTTTGTTTTGTAGTTTCTATTGTATTTATTATGTTCCCTTCTCCCCTCCCATTAAATTGTAAACTATGTGAAGGTGGAGTTCCGATCTTATCTAGATTTTTTAATCTCCTTAGTTCCCTGTCAAAGTAGGTGCCTCATAAATAATTGTCAAGTTATTGTTTCTCCAATGAATTAGAAAAAGAAGTGATTTTGATCAAGTTTCTGATGTAAATTACACAGCCAAAAAGTTTAATAAGGATCTACCTCTTTAATTTTCCTTAGAACCATGGTGTAAGCATGTGTGTTCAAACAATGAGCTAGTCAATGAAACAAGGTTTCAGAGACCCAAGTTCTTTGTTTTTGACCCTTTTCTGCAGAGTTCCCATTGAAAAGGAAGAGGAAAAAAAATTACCTATTAACAATTTCTTACCTCTTATGTTATTTAAAAATCTCAAATTGGGGGACAGTATCTTACACTTAGAAAAATTTTCCACAGTGCTTTGAAACATGCTAGATGCACAGCATTTATGCCACAAATACTCCTAGAATGGATGAGCCTTTGTGTTTTTTAACCACTATTTCAAGGTCATTGATGGGATGCAGGATAGCAAGAAAGTAAACACGTATGTAAAAGGTAGCTTAAAAATATAGTATGATTGTCATGCTTTTGCCAAGCACATCATAAGATGGGCAATCTTAGGTGGCCTTAAGAGCTATGAAGCTTCTATTGAGCCAGAAGGCACAAGGCCACCACAAACTAATCCCAAATGGTGATAACTTTCTCCGAACCCTGTAGTACATGCCTCATTGCAAACACAGTCCCTGCTAACACCTTCTTCTTTTTCCCTTGGACCAGAGCCTTCTGTAACTGTATTAATGAGGAGGCTAGTCTCATAAATAGCTACAATTATTGCATTGTATAGATTAGCTGCATGTTGCCTTTGTGTGAACAGAAATAATGTTTCAAAGGCAACCAACGCACCTGCTTTACTTCTGTCTCAACTCAGTTATGTTATCTCCCCCCGGATAGAATCTCTGATAATGTTTGAAAATTAATCAAAAATTAATTGAGATTCTCTTTTCCCACCATGAAACAGGTTGCTCATCTGCTTTTACTCTTCCTCTCAGGTAGCTGGGTGATACAACAGACAAGGAGTAAGGAAGATCTGAGTCTAAATCTGGCCTCAGATACTTACTAGTTGCCTCAGATTCCTTATCTGTAAAATGGGAATAATAACAAGACTTATCTTGCAGGGTTTGTTGTGAGGATGAAATGAGATAACAATTGTAGACTTCTTAGCATAGTGCCTGATACAGATTAAGCACCATATAGATGTTAGCTATTATGATTAATCCTCCCCAATTTCAGACCCATAATCCTCTGCAGCAAGATACTACTTACTATAAACTCTGAACTAGAACCAATTAATTCATTAAACATGAACCATGTGTGAAGTACTGCACTAGACGCTAAGGAAAACAC
>CM053593.1:291850698-291875652 GCA_028646575.1 Pseudocheirus occidentalis
AACATGTCGTTCCTCAAGCTTTTTTCTCCTTGCCCACATTGCTCAAGAATGGTGATTTGTGTTACTGTTTTCGTATTTTGATTCTAATACACATTCTAACAGTAGGAAAAAAGCATTGTGTATCTATGGTTTTCTGGGAAAGTTGATCTTTCAGGAGCTGTTTTACAAGTCTTGGAAATAAATCTTTTTTATTTAAAAAAAAAAAAAAGAGTGTTTGGCCATTTCCCTCATGGCCATTCACTCAATTTGATTCAGCAAAAGATGATCTGGTTCCTTGGTGGCCTCAGCACTTTCTCCCAGCTTTGTATGTGTCCATTGGACCAAAATGAGTAGGAATTGCTGAGAGAATATTTCTGTGTTTTGGTAAAGGACATTTTTTTGACCCTCCTGAATGTGGAGGTCCCAGTGAGAAAATCTTGCCCCTACATGCAAATCTACAACTTTTCTGCAACTCATATCATTTGGAAATTGCCTAGGGGCAGTGAGAGATTAAATGTTAGAACCAGTATGTGTCAGAACAGGGATTTGAACTGTCTTCCTAACTCCAAGGCTACCTTTCTTATCCTATGATAGAAGATTCAAGTTGACTCCCTGAAGTAACTGTTAGTGAAAGGATTATTTAAGTAAAACAATAACTTCCTAGCAACCACTAAACATTAAGGTTTGGTTTAGAAGGTCTGCGATTTCCTCTCCACTCTAGACAGTCCTGAGCATGCACCAATAAAACAAGGTCTTTCCCCCTCAGTTTCAGGAAAATGAGCTTCTAGCACTTTCCTCCCCTTGAAGGCTAGGACTGAACAACTGTAAGATATACTTGAAATTTGTTTCCACTGAAATTGTATAAAAACCTTGTTGAGGGCCAAGACTTTCTGGGGTCTTGGCATACTAGCTCCCCAGTTCTACAAGGTCATTAGGCAGATATGCAAGGAAAGTATAATCTTGTTGGGTAGATGCTCTCATTGGTTTCCTGAATATCTAAAGAAAGTACTGAAAGTCCTGATTGGGACTCCCAATTTGTTGTGCCTCCAGGAGGTGGTTCCAGCATAAAGATCTTAATGATTGATTAGCCCTGGGCTAAGGTAGGGGAACGGTGAGACCCAAGTGTAATCACCCCTGAAATAAGGAATATAAGCTCTATGATTTTCTTGTATCTTTGGCTCTGTATGAAATGGTTCTACAATAAACAAACTATGGAATACATCCATGTCTCTCTCCCCCATTTCTTATTCAGCTAGAAGCTTTCTCTCACTACTTTCTCTTTATTTCTCTCAGCTGGTAGCTAGGCCCAGGCTGTGCTGGCCGCAGCAAAACCTGTTTTGAAGCTATAATGATAGCTGATGTCTGAGACAAAACCTGCTTGTAGAGGACAGTGGGGGAGGCTGGCACCTGAAAAATCAGCATATCTAAGAAGGTCTGTTCCTCTGCATCCAAAGGGACTAGCACACCAGGTATAATTCACAAAGGCAAGGCCCATTTACCCAGACTCAGTATTAGATAATGGGAATTTTATTTTTTTTATATCCTGGGCTAGAATCTTCAAACTAAAGTTTTTATCAAATCTATTAACAATTTCTCATGCTTTTCTCATGCTATCTGTTACAGACAAATGGGGAAGCTACCAAAAACATTCTGGTTTGGCATTTCCTTTTATAAAGAATAAAGTATATAAGGATGAGAAAGAAGTGGGAACAAAATGTGGAAATGAGAGGATGTGGTCAAGGGGTGGGATTTAATGAACCCCAAAATGCTAACCCATAGAATTCAAGAAGTGAAATTCAAATCTGAATGAATTATAAAAAGACTCTGTAATTAATTTAAGTTTGTAATTAAACCTTTTCACTAGAAGCAAAAAGTCAAGTTACCCATCTGAAATGACATGAAATATTTTTTTTTCTAAATTTGCTCATGACCAGGTAAATTCTTGGTTATTTTTATCAGAACTGCAGCCAAAAAAAAGGCTATGTGAAATCAAAACACCAAGAGATCAATTCTTCCACCCTCTGGTCTATCACATATCTTTGGCTCACAGCATTTTGGAAAATTGTCTTTTCCTATTGGTGCCATGTCTGCTGCAGCCATATATCCATTGTCTGCCACCCACCCACCCAGTTTGCTGCACAAAAGAGTACATTTCTTTCTTGTCTCAGCTCTTGGATAGTGTACTTCCCATATGGACAGCTCCTTCTGCTAAGTATCTTTGGGAAAGGCAAAATATAGTCTTTTATTTGGCTTTTGAATTAATATAACCCCAACTTCCACTAGGGCAATGCTATTTAAATTACTCTGAGAAGTCAAAAGAAGGTATTAGGAACACTGACAACTGGTGATCACTGTTAGCAACACTGCCACAACTACAGACATTCAGGTCCTCATTATACTAGTTATTTCTTTACCAAGTTGAGCAAAAACTACAATGCATGTGAGGAAAAGTTCTAGTCATGTTATTTGTCCTTCATTCTTGAAAAGGACCAAGACATGAAGAAGATGATGCCATGACTTTCAAGTGATTTGGATTTAAGTGAGGGAGGGCTGTCTGAAGTCACCAGCCTCACTTTCTCCTCCATAGCCATCTGAGTTCATTGACAAAATATAGATCAGGACAATTGAAGGTGGCCCTCATGAAGTGGGAGACCTTGGTTCTTTTTAAGTTAAGGTCTTTCCCAGGTTTCAGTTTAACTGAGGCAACACCCACTCAGTGATTAAGGCTAGGTGAGAAATAAAGCAAAGAATGGCCTCTTTTACCTTTTACCAAGTCAGGAAAAAAAATCCATCTGGGAAAGGAAGATCCTCAAAGTTTCTTGCCAAAAGATGATTGCTATTTACACTTACTTTGAGTCCTTGAGGTCCAAACAATGACCAAGTGAGGCTTGGGCTGGGACATACATATGGTTGGCTGTGAAACTACAGCATATCTGAAATAGTTTACCTAGGACCACACCCAAGAAGGCTTAATTAAAGGATTTTGTAGGAGCTGAGTCCCTTTTAAATATACAAAGACATTTTGGTCCTACATAGAAAATGTATGATACTCACCTAATGAGTTACAGATTTCTCTTTGCTGAAGCTCCTGCCCCCAAATTGGAAAAATCTCTGAACTAGACAGCCAGTGTGCCAGTATGACACTGGGCAAGCAGTCCAAATCTACTCATGTAGGGTGAAGGCTGCCTTCCTTTAAGCCCATGGGAAGACAGAGTATCATCATATTAATTCTGCAGCCAGGAAGTACAGTGTCTGAGCTGCTCACCAAGTAGCAGCCTACTTGAGCCACTATCCAGCGTCCTGATCAGTTTTTCTCTGCTGAAGTGTGAGAAAACTTTCCTTAAAAGCTGCAGTATGCTCACTGACCAGAAGAGGGCTCCTAGCCTCCAGACAGCTAAACTATTTCTCCAATTGTCAATCCTGCTGCACCACACATTTTACTTTGGTCAAGTCTGAAATTAAGAGAAGGGATGAAATGGAATGCTTCTTAAAATATTGTTATAAAATCTATGGTCTATATATGGTCATAGACTCCTCTCTAAAGACTCATGAGTCTCACATTCACATTTTCAAAAGCTTAGTATACTGTGATCACGCAGTTTATTGAATATTAACATTAAAGGAAAGACATCAAGTTCTACACTATGGATCCAGATCCATCACCTATCTCCTAAACATTCTTCTACTTGCCTTCCCAGATCCTTGAGTGTGACTGAAGAGATTACAGACCACACAAACACCCTTAGTTCATAGAAAGGAATTGTGGTTGCATGATTTGTCCTTCATTCTCAAAGAGATATTATGACATCAGGGAGATGATGACTTAACTTGCGATTTGATCTGAATTTGAGTGAGGGAGGGCTGTGCAAAGTCACTAACCTCATTTTCCCCTCCAGATGCATCTGTGTCCAGTGGCCTGATATCAATTAAGACAACTGGAGATGGCCCAGGATGACATGGAAAGTAATAATCAACAAATGAATCAGTAAAGATTATTAAGCACCTACTAGATATCAGGCACTGTGCTAATTTCTGGGGATACATAAAAGAGGTAAAAGACAGTCCCTAGCCTCAAGAATCTCACAATCTAATTGGAGAAGACAGCATGTAAACAAATGTATACAAACTAAAGAGAATAAGGGAATGGCATATCCACATGCTTTCTCAGGATCATGGACTCTAAATAAGAGGAAGAAATTATGGACATTAATTCTCCCCTCTACTTCAGGAGCCAATAGCTGACAATCTTAGCAACCTGGGATCCTCTTTAGTCATAGCTTCCATCTTTATCCCTGCTCAAAGAGCAAAATCTTTCCTGTGGCATCAATCATTTGTTTTCAAGTCAAAGCAGAAATGACTGTCACGTCTACAATCTAAGTGACATTCCTATCTCCTCAGAAGCCTGGATATCTAATTTCCAGGTCAGGAAAGGAAGGAAGGAAGCCACCTGCATGTGACAATGCCCAAATAGTGTGCTCCTCCTCTGATCTCATGGCTCCCTTGTTTACTTTCGGAATGTATTGGGAAGAAAGAGAATTTCTCTTGCCCTCTTTCTGTCCTAAAGGGAATCAGGACAGTCCAGAGATAACTGGTAAATGTATAACAACCAGCCACCTGGGAAATAAAGGTACACCTGAGATGCTTTTAAGTTTAAAATATATTATTAACATTTTCTCCAGCACTGTCTTAAGTCTAGATAACTAATGAAACACTAAATTCTCTGGTTTGTAGCCTTAGATAACTTCTGAAGTGTAAAGCCTGACACTAAAAATTTAACAATTGCCCCCTTGCTGGTAAAATCTGATTCTAGCACACCCCTAAATTATAGCCCTCCTCTATGTAGCACTTTAGAGTAATGTTGCATTGTGTTTATTTAATCACCAGAACCTTATCCTTTTATTGTTGCTATGTTTTATGAGAAAACAAGAGTCTTGAAGTAGTTATGATAACTCAGCTATTAAATAGTGGAGGTAGTACTAAAATTTTGTTGTTGCTCAGACTCTTCATGGCCCCATTTTGGGTGTTCTTGGAAAAGATACTGGAGTAGTTTGCCATTTCCTTCTCCAGCTACTTTGATAGATGAGGAAATTGAGGCAAACAGATTAAATGACTTGACCAGGGTCACAGCTAATACATGTCTGAGGCTGGATTTGAACTCTAGTCTTCTTGACTCCCAACCTGTTGCTCTATCCATGGCACCACCTAACTGTCCTTGAAGTCTTCTGACTCCTAACCTCTATAGTGTGGTGCTCTTTCTACTATATTGTTATGCTATAATAATAATAATAATAATAATAATAATAATAATAATAATATAACTTGCTGATGGAAATATAGTGATCATTCTTCATAAAGGCCAGAGAAATAGATGATTGAGTCCACTAGCCTTATTGTACAATAATATGTATTGCTACTAAGAAAAAGCAAGTTTGGTTCCCCTCTACCCCAGAATTAATACAAATTTGCTTAGATATAGAAGTCTAGACTTGGACTAAGAGGAAAGAATAGGAATTTTGAGGATGTAAGATAGGAGGAATAGGAGAGAAATGGACAGAATCCATAGGCCATGTTAAGGCATGTTCTAGTGAAAACAAGAATGAAGGAATGAATGGAAAGCATTTATTAAATGCGTACTATGCCAAGAACTGTGCTAAGCAGTTCTTGAAGACACAAATACTACAGATAATATACAATGATATAGATATTGAAGATACAAGTATGGAAATAGGTGCCAAGTAATGCTTTTGGTGTGCACAAAGAAACAGATCCAAATAGAGATCAAAGATGTCAGTTTTATGGCCACATACACCAGCAAAATAAAGAGAAATGAATTCAAAATAAACAAGATGCTCCATCTTCTGATTCTGGGAATTTTGAATGACTGACCCCCATGTGGAATGCTCTCCCTCCTCATATCTTCCTCCTGATTTCCCTGGCTTCCTTCAAATGCCAGCTAAAACCCACCTTTCTACAAGAAAACTTCCAAATTCTCTTAATTCTGATACCTTCCCTCTGCTGGTTATCTTCAATTTTTTTCTTTGTATATTTTGTTTGTACATAACTGTTTACATGTAGTTTCCCCCATGTCACCCAGACCACAACTGCTCTCCAACCTGTGGGTCACTGGAGCTGCAGAAAGCAGGACAGAGGCAAGAGAATTGGGACACAAACAGAAGTTTAATTTCAGAATAAGAAAATGCTTGCAAGTTGAAGTCCTCAGGAGGAGGGCTTAATATGCTAGGACAAGGCGGTGCTTTTTATAGGGAAAAAAAAGCCCACAAACGACCTGGACCAAAGCATAATCATTCTTTGGTCTTGAATAGCTGTCCCCACAGTAGGCTCAAGCATGGACAATGCTGTCATTCCTGGGTCCTTTGGGAACAGTATCCAAGCTGATTGTCTCACAGAAGGGTATAGAACCAGAGTTAGCATGGAGTGCAGTACCTGCTTTGGTTCGCTTAGCTGTTACAAGGAACAGGGGTTGTATGTCAAGAGGTGTGATGGATGGTTTTAGGATACAGGGCATTGACTCTCAGGTCCCTGGGAAACAGGGAGCAGTGAACACCTGGTGCTAGTCAAAATAATATACTTTACCAGAGAGTGAGATAATCAAGAACGCAAAGGATTGTTGTTATGCCAAGCTCAAAGCACAGACTGCTTGCTGGGCCTTAGCTCTGGGAACCAAGGATTCTCCAAAACATTTTGACACCCATTAGATTGTTAGCTCTTTGAGAACAGGAGCTTTCACCTTTCCTGTATCCCAATCCCTCAGCACAGTGCTTAGCACTGTTGTGATTAATAAATGTGCATTGAGTGACTGAGGTTCATCTCAAGAAAAAGTTCTATTTATGTAGCTGGGTGATAGAAATTTCAATTATCCAGATTAATTCCTTCTATTTAGCACTTTACTATTCTCACATAACCCTAGCCTCACTCAGTATTACGTTCTTAGGCAAATCTGTGAGCTTTTTAGACATATATGAATGAATGTGTCTATATATGAGTATAGCTATAGATAACTGAGTATATGTATGTAGACATGCAGGCACACATAAACACACAGACATATATATATATATGATTAATTGTGGCCTTCTGGGGGGAGGAAGGGGAACAAAGATCAAAGTAAAAATACACAGCAAAGAACAAAAGGAAACTTAGAAGGCAGAAAATAAAAGATGGACAGCTCTGAACATAATGTGTACTATTTATTGCCTTCTTGAAACAGAAATGTATTGTATATTTTAAATCATTGCTCATATTTTTCTGTGCATGTGGCAATGCTTTTTTCCTCTTTTCTTGTACATTTAAGTTTCAAATAAACTAATAAAAACAATCTTTCTGTTTTTAAATTTAGTTGACAGTGTTGTAGTGGTGGTGACATAGAGGACAACCCTTAGAATCAGAAAGAACTACTTTTGAGTCCAGATGACCATGTTGGCTTCTGGGTGACTATAAGTACATCTCAGTTTACCCAAGAAACTCTCTAAAACTGTGACAGACGAGAGAAAAGTTGTTCAACTGCAGGCATTGGTGGGGGGAGTTTCTGTATCAGAAGTCCCATCTGGACTCTCTTTCTCCTTCATCAAAAAAAAAAAAAAGATAGTGCTAAATTGTGATTTGGTTAATGGCATAATCACATAAAGAAAACAAGCTGATACATTAGATCTTGGACAATCTTGTTTCCAAAATGTTTTTCCCCCGGTCCAGGTTTCCACATAATTAAACGATGAAGACATAAAATCATTTTAAAAGTTTTCAATAGATTTTAAACATATGCTATCATTCTTTGCGAACACTTTTTGTTTTGAAGGGGAGTCCCCAAAGAGGACACTATTAATGATTACATGTTCACCAATGCCCATTGCACTTCAATTACAGTTCAACACTTTGAAAATGCAGTGCCACATGTACAAAACAGCTTTCTCATTTGATTCTCACTTTTCAGACTCCTCTGTTGCAATAGAGACCACAGGGCATCATTAACACATTCTTTTTTCCTCCCAGCTTAGTTATAATGAGAAATAATTTCACACTGTACCTGATTAGTGAAACACGTGCACTTAGTGGTGTTAAGAAATCAAATACCAGAGAGCCTTACTTTTTTTTCAAACAAAGAAAGGAAGAAAACAACTGCATTTAGAGACCTTTCAGTGTCTGTAAACAGATGGGGAAGCATTGGTCTGGAGAGGAAAACTTTAGGTGATGCAGGAGAGAACAGTCCTGCTCTAGTTGTTAAGAGTAAACCACGGGGAAACTGCTCAGTGTGTTAAATCTGAAATCTAACAGGCCTTTCTGTAAGTTACATATAACCATGGTTTAGGCCTTTAGAGTCCTAGGATAAAAGCTGGAAAGGACGTTCAAAGATCACATCACCCAAACTGTTTCTGAACATGAATGTTCTTTATGAGATCCCCAACAAATAGGAAGAGCATATGGTTGCCTACTTGATATAATTCAAGATATATTGAGAAACAGAACCCAAGCAAGAAACCTTCTCTTCTCTCTAGAGCAGGAAAATTTTGTGTCGTGGTTTCCTTTGGCAGTCTGGTGAGGCCTTTGAATCTCTTCTCAGAATGATAATAAATATGGAAAAGGAGATGTATCGGATTATAAAAAAATCAATTTTGTAGGAATTAAGATGGTTTTTCTCTGACCCAAGTTGATGAACCCCCTAAAATCTACCCATAGACTAGAACATTAATTCTAAATTAAGAACCCTTGCTGTAGTTAATATCTGGAATTTCATGATTTGGATGGGAGAGGTAACACCTTAATCTTTAACAAATTTTTACTCCTTAGTCTGAATTCATTTACAAAGTCCTTTCCTGAGTCTGGTTTTTTTTTTAATAATGAGGAGAGAGTATGAAGATCCAGAGAAGAAAGGACATAGAAAAGAAAAAGATTGAGTAAGCAAAAGATAAAATTGTCCTGTTTCACAGTTTCACCAAAAGTTAACTTTGTTGTCAATACTCTACAATTTTTAGAGGACTGGAATCATGACTTAGTGTTGGAAGGGAAAATAGGCTCGTGGATGTAGGGAGAGCTTCTTTTACTGATGCCCAGATAGATCAAATGACCATTAAGTTAAAAATAAATTAATTTTAAAAATCTTTCAGTTTTTGAATTTAATTATATAACAGTGGTATAATAGACAGAGGACAGCCCTTAGAATCAGAAATTACTTTCAAGTCCTGATGACCACCTAGGCAGGAAGAAACAAAACTGGAATTTAAATCTGTATTTTAAAAAATAGTGCCTATTAGCAGAATGTGATTTTAGACATTGAATATAGTCAGAGACAGCATGGTATAGTAGATAGATGACTGACCTTGCAATCAAGAACACCTGAGTTCAAGTTCTGCCTTGCTTCCCCCATGGGGGATGTCTTAACCCCTTGGTATCTTCAGGAAATATCTATTCCTCTTTTGGAAGGCCAAGCTTGGTTATAATAATTTCACAGCATTTTTAAAGATTATTTTGTTTTTCCATACACATTGCTATAGTCATTATAGATGTATATATATATATGTACACACATATATGTATGTGTACACATGTGTGTGTATATGTATATATATACACACATATATATGGTTTTCTTGATTCAACTTCACTTTGCCTCAGTTCATGTCATTCCATACTTCTCTGTAATCATTATATTCATCTTTTCATATAACACATAAACTTTCCACAATATCCATAATTTTTCCATTACCTAATTCATGAGCACCTACTTTATTTCTATTTCTTTGATAAAACAACAAATTTCTATTAATATTTTGGTGTTTATGGGACTTTTTATTTTGTTTTGGTAATGTTTTGTCTTTGTATTACCTGGGGTATATACCTACTAAAGGTTTCCCTAACTGAAAGGGTATGGTGGGGCTTCATGCCTTAGGGGCCTGAGGTAAACCCTCATTCTTGTACAAGGGACTAGAGCAGAGTCAATCAGGCACAAGCAATATCCAGGGCATTTGAGATGACCACTCTTCCCCTGGCCTGGGATAGAGGTTTACAGGTGGATAGCTACTTCTGGTGTCCTGAGAGAGACCCAGTTATAAAAGAATTTATCAGTATAATGGGGATTTTGTGCAGACCCAGATCACCTAAGATGGAGTTACCCACCTGAGAGATGGTAGAGGACCTACATCTGGAAGACAGAAGAACTGTTTGTCACATGTTTGGACATTTTGTGCTGGCCTACCATATGGTTGGGAGCATCCTTTTCCATTGGCTTAATTACCATAACTATTTGCACTCTTCAAACTAGCTGATTAAGAAGACTGTGACTTTTCCCAGAATTCATGTCTAAGTATAAAGACTCCTTTGCAGGTTCCAGATTTAGGTCAAAAACTAGAACTAAGACCCTGTTCTGCTTCTAGTATCTACTTCAATATTTGGTCCTCTAGATATATAGCCCTTACCACTCCTTATCTTGCAATGATACCCTTCAGCCTAAGGCCCCTCCTCAGTCTGGATCTGTCACTCAGAACTGGGTAGTGGGTGACAAAGCTGCCAGTTGGCATCTATTCCTCTACCTCATAGAACCTCTGCTTGCTCTGGTGCACAACCTTTTCTTGCATTGGAAAATTCTAATACAAGTGGCATGCTCCTGACCAGACCCTGCTTCAGCCCTATGCTAACCTAGACTGGAAAAATAACACTGACCCCTTTCCCTAGATTTCTCTATCAAGTTTCTGCCTGGATTGTTTTCTAGATCTGTTTTGAGGGGTTTTTTTTCTGTTTTGGTTGAAGGGGGAAATATATGGCACTTCTTTCGGCCACTCTACCATCTTGTCTCTACCTTCCACCTGCAACTGATTTGAAGTTCATGTTGTTGTTAACATTTTGCATTTCTTCTTTTAATAAATGTTTGTTGATATTCTTGGACCACTTGTCTATTGGAATATTTAGTCATATATTTGTTGGTTGTGTACATATCTGGGATATCAGGAACTTAGAGATATTTGATAAAAAGATCTTTTCCCCAAATAAACTACTTTTCTTCTTACCCTAGTTGCATTAAATTTGTTCATACAAGAGCTTTTCAATTTCATTTCTCTTTCTCTCCCTCTCCCTCCCTCCCTCCCTCCCTCCCTCTCTCTCTCTCTCTCTCTCTGTGTCTCTCTGTCTGTCTCTGTCTCTCTCTTTGCGTGTGTGTGTGCATGCGCATGCGTGAAATCCTTTATTGATTTAGATAAAAGTGGGGATATTTGATGCCAGAGAAATGTCAAGTAAGATATCTTTCTCTTTCCATTTGGGTGTCTATGTTTGTATTTCATTCTCCTTTATTGATCTAGATAAAAGTGAGGTCATGGGGATATCAGCTCCATCCAACCTTTTTCTTATGTTTGTATACTCTTTTTCTTGACCACCTATTTATTCAAAATATTAAGTTCCTATCCTCTGTTCCTCATTTCTGTCTCATGTATCTATACCCTCCTCTTTCTTTCCTCACTTAAAACCATCTCAAAACAGAGAACCATTACTCTTGAAAATATTGGATTTTTGAAGGGATGCTTGTACCTTCTTTCTCATTCAAATGTATGCATTCTCTTATCATTTAGCCCCTTGAAATTGCTTAAATGTACTTACCATTTCAAAGTGTCTGCTCAGCTCCATTTTTTTTCACTAGAAATGCCTGAAAATTCTCTATTCCATTTTTCTTTTTTTAAAAAATTTATTTCATATATATTTTGTTTTTCACACAATTAAACATTAAAATAATTTTAACCATTTTTTTCAAAAGACATGCAAAAAAAAAGGAAAAGGACTTATTTGTACAAAACTATTTATAGCAGCTCTTTTTGTGTTGACTAAGAATTGGAAACTGAAGAAATAGTCTATTTTATTAAATATCAATTTTCCCTTACTAGGTTTATACTCGGTTTTGAAGAATATATTATTCTTAGTTAACATTTATATTTGGCTCTTTTTCCACTATCATATTACACATTTTCTCTCATTATATATCATATTTTCTTCTCTTACGGAATATGTTGCCAAGGATTGTGTGATCATGACTATAGTTCCTTGGTCCTTCAGTTTTTTTTTCCTTGCTGTTTTAAGAATTTTTTCTTGGATTTAGAGGGATTGTATTTTGGCTTTGACATTCCTGGCTGTCTTCAGTTTGTTTCTTTGAGAAGGTGATGGGTTATTTCTTTCCATTTTCCCTTTGCTTTCTGGTTCTAATACATTTATAGAGTTTTTTAATGATTTATTGAAATATAATACCCTGAAACTCACTTCAGCAACACATATACTAAAGTTGGAACACTATAAAGAAGATTAGCACTGCTCCTTCAGAAAGATGACATGAAAATTTGTGAAGTGTACTATACTTTAAAAAAGAAAAAGAAAAGAAATATAGTGTTCAGGTTTTTTCTTTGGTCACAATTTTAAGAGGATATTAATCTTTAAATTATCTTTCCTCGACCTGCTTTGCAAGAAAATTTTATTTGAGAATAGATATCTTACATATTCTTTCCCCAATATTTTGACTTTGTTTTAATATTTCTAATTGTCTTATGGAGTCATTGATGCTCAGAGAACCCACTATGTGAGGATGGTTTCCACCCTCGTATTCTAAGTTATCTACCTTTTAATTTTTTTTCTTACCAAATACCCATTTGGTTTTCATTTAAAATTTTAATCTCTTGATTTCCTTCTTCTCTCCTTTTACACTTATGACTAAGCCTTCCGCTGTGCCCCACCCCACAAGGTTCTGTTTGTAGTTGTAGGTTTTGCCTCATTTTCTGGGTTTGCATTTCAGGCTTTTCATTATCCCAAAATTTCTTAATTGTATTTAATATCTTCTAATGTGTCTTCACATTAGAAGTCTTCAGCTTCAGTTTTTTGATTTGTGATTTTATGCTAAGATCATTCCTCTTTAGCACTCTCGTATGGGTTAAGCATGTGCCTTTTTGTCCTGTCCCTTCTACAGTCTAGTTGACACTGCCACAACCAATCTGGAGAAACCTAAAACCTAGAAGAATGGAAAGATAGTGATGCCCTTGATAGAAATAGAGAAGTTCAAAAGTGAAATAGATTTCAGGGGGAAAATACAGAATTCTATTTTAGATATGTTGTGTTTGAGATGCCAATGAGATATTGTATCTGAAATATTGAATAGGAAGTTGGCAATAAGGGACTAGAGTTCAAGAAAGACATCAAGGCTGAATATATATAATTATGCATACCTATGTGTGGAGTATATAAATATAAGTATAATATATGTAGGTTATTTGTAGACATAGATATAAATATCTGTTGTATGTAGATACATAAATTATAAGTAGATAAGAAAGATGTCCTTATGTCTTAGAGTCAACAACCTCAAGATGATAATTAAGCCAATGGAGGTAGACCCAAGTGAGAATCAAGAGAAAAGAAGAGAAGCCAAGATAGAGGTTTGGTGGTATACCCACAGTTATGGGTACAATACGATCTAGCAATGAAGTCTGAAGAGTGAGGAAACAAAGTATAAACAAGGGAATGATGTCATATAAATCCAAAGAAAAAAGCTATCCAGGAAGAGAGGTTAGTTAACAATCTTATATACAACAAAGAGGTAAAGAAAAATGAGAATTTCAAAAAGGATCTTCAGATTTAGCCACTAAGACATCATTAGAAACTTTGTATACAGTGGTTTCAGTTGACTGCTAAGATTAGAAGCCTGATTACAACAGGCTGAGAAACAAATAAGCAGAGAAGAATTGGTGGCAAAGAATCCCAATAATTTTTTCCTAGGAATTTTGACTAAAGAGGAGAGATATAGAGTAATAGCTAGTAGATGTGGTAGGATATAGAAAAAAAATTTAATATGGGGGATTTTATAGGCAATGAGGACAAAAATAAAATGGGAGATTAAGAATTAAATAGAGAGAAGATTAATTGACCTTAGCTCAATAGACAATATACGTTTCTAGAGAAGATGGGAATAGATGTATTCAATAGTTAATGTAGAGAGGTTGGCCTTAGTAAAGAGACTGCAGTCAGTTAGGAGATTAGAACAGGATGGTGTCAAAGGGTTTTGAGATCAAGAGAAGAGGAAGCTCACAGCAGAAATATCTCTATTTTTGCAATTCTAGTTCTACTCTGCTTTATTACCAAGAGATTTGGTCTGAAGAAACTGAAAGCACAAAACTGATCAAATATATCATGATACGTCACTTTTATTTTCTTCAGTGTCCCAGTCCTAAAACAGTCTGCCCCATTTCTTTCTGCCCACTACCTGCCCAGAATTGTCCACTGTTCTTCCTCCCTTTGCCCAGTTCTCTCCAGACTTGTTCCCTTATTCAGATCTGAGACTTCTGTTTAATTCTCTTAGTTCTAAACCAGCTTAACCTGATACTGTCTGAAAGAAACTTAGCCCACTCCTGCCCATGAGAGACTCCAGGATAGAGTTTCATATTAGATAATTACCCTATAGGAAGGTCATAGGATTTAATGCTACCAGAGACTTTAAAGATCATCTAATTTAATACCTTTATTTTGAGAATGAGGGAAGCAGTTTTAATTGATCAATTTGAAAAGTAGATTAACCAGCAGTGTATATGATGATCCATCTATTAGCAAATAGGTACAGGGAGACATGTAGTCATTTTAAAAAAATTCTATTCAATTTATTTACTGATACCTGCTGTTTTGCAGAGATTTGAACTAGGGTTACCCCCAAACTGTGTGGTGTTGCTTTTTAATGTAATTCCATCCGGGGCAGGTAGGTGGAGCAGTGAATAAAGCACAGGCCCTGAAGTCAGACACTTATTAGCTGTGTGACCTTGGGTAAGTCACTTAACCCCAAATTGCCTTGCCTTGCCTTCCTACCCCCCCACCCCCAATAAAAATTTTAAAAAGGTAGCCACATCCTTCCAGGGAAACTCAAACCACAAGAGAAATAACATCAGACTAAAGAATTCATTGAATCAAGAAGCCCTTGGTCTGTAATTAAAATCTCATTCATAAAAAAAACCTCATATACACAACTCAGATATTTATTCTATAACATTATTTAATGCATATTTTCTAATTTATTTGTAAGTTCTGAGTTTTATACTTATCTAGGCACTTTCTCCCCTCTCTCCCCCCAGACCTTAGTTCTTTCGTGTGTGTGTGTGTGTGTGTGTGTGTGTGTGTGTGTGTGTATGAGTGCATGTCTTTGGCCCCCAAATCCTCCCACCTGATGCCATTTTCCTGGAACTTTTCGTGGGAAGTAGAGGTAGGGGATAGAGAGAGAAAAAGAAAAAGGCAGATCACTCTGGTAGATTAGAAATGTCTATAGGATTGAGAGGTGAACAAACACCTGCTATTGTATAAAACTTGTTTCAAAAGATTTGTATAGTTTTTTCATGGTAATCTACAATATCCATTACCTTCTGTAGAAAGAATCAGAGATTTTCCCTCATTTACAATTCCACATGCTGGTTTCATCTGATTAGGGGGTTACATTGATTTGGATCAATGATTTCTTAGATTTAGATAAGCCCTCTAAGATTGCAGATTTCATCCACTCATGGCTTCCCATTACATGTGAATCTCGTCCATGTCCTCCCCAAAATCCTCCAATTCTCTCAACTTGCTGGAGATTCTAATCTTCATTTTTTAATACTGACACATGGAACTTGGTGACTTGTCCATCTGTTATCCCTTGCTTTTACAACATAACCAGTTCACTTCTTTTCTTCTTAAGCATCATCATACAAGTGATTTCCTTTCTGCTACTGCTCCTGTGTAATTCTTCATGATAGTATGTAAGCAGTCTGGCAGCCTAATCACATCCACAATGTACCCTCTTCATCTTCCTTTGTGTGTGTGATCTTCAATTTTCATTCTTGGAGCAATATCAGAACCTCTAGTAAGAAAATGGATAGTCAGTCCTTACTTTAGGGTAGAAATGAGACTGGCACATATTGCTTTTTGTTGAAGGCACAGTTTTAAACAGTGAAAATTTTTAATGAGTTTACTTGTTTAATGAAACAGTCTATTAGACCATTATAAGTTGAGGAATTATCTAAGAATATTTTATTTTTTATGAAACCTGTTTCTAAGAATTCAGCGCATCAGTTGTCATTTTTTATATACCAGACATTCAGGCCATTACATGCCAGACACAAAAACATGATTTAATTCAATAAACCTAGTTCAGTAGTCATTTGGGATCAATTGCTAATGCTTTCTTGCATTTGATTTTTTTTAAGCTCCTTTTCCATATGCTCAGATTTCATTTTTACTTCACACATTTTACTTTTTAAGGAGGTGTTCTCTTCATTGTAATGTTTTTCTAATTTCACAATTTTAGTTTTATAACAGGTGTTGATTTTATCTTCTACCTCTCTAAGCCAGATTTCAAAGTTCTTTTTGAGCTCATCTAGGAAAGTGTGCTGTGCATGAGACCAGGTCATAATCCCTGTTAAGGCTTCAGCTGTGGGTGTGGAGTCAATACTCTCTCCTTTTGAGTTTGAGTCCTTCCTCTCACTGTAATAGGATTCCAAAGTCTTTGTCTTTGTATTTGTAGCCTGCTTTCTTCCCATTTTGAGGCAGGACCTTAGCCACACCCTTCCTCCAGGGTTCCTAAGCTTTTACTGCTTAAAATTTTCCTTTGGGGAAATAATTACTGGGGGTTTTTCTGGTCAGAGGGGGGGATTGGAGCAGCTGGGGTTCACTTTGCCATCTTGGTCCCTGGAAGTTCAGATAGGGTTTTTTTTTTTTTATTTCCAGGCTGTGGATAGGTAGTCCTAGGAGTAGCTGCTACCCCTGCCAGGGGCCCTGCCTTTGTCTCTTACCCAGCTCCGTCCAATCCCTGCCCTGTGGTGATAGGCCTGGGAATGGTCCTTGTGGTTGGTGGATCAGCAGGTCTCATCCAGGGGCCTCTCAGTGCTGGCCACCTGGCTGGTGGTGCCTGTTGCTTTCTCCCATTAGAAAGGATAATGAACATTTAGTATAAAAATAGTCATTGCTTTTGAGAGTAAATCATGTGGAAATGCATAAGCTGCAAAATAAACATTTTTTTCCAGTAGCTAATGACTGAATTGAAAAGTTTAAGTCTGACACTTTCATATGGTCAAGCTCTGTTTCAAAAGAACAAATTCAGTATTGCCAGAATAATTGTGTGTATGTATGTGTTCCTGAATGTATCCTTTACCATAGTAATACTTGAGAATCTTTGTGATGTGAAAGTTATCTTGAATTCTCAAAGGCTGTTCCAATGGAGAGTCCTAGGAGTCAGTCAACATTTATTAAGTGTCTACTGTTTATCAAGAACTATTGTAGTCACCAGGAATGCAAAGGTAATAAGATAAATTATGAACAGAGAAGAGCGATACTGTTATCTGAATGTACTCTGCTTATAATAACTGTGAATTGAATTGAATTTATTTCATCTGCATCCACCAAATCCTTGATTCTACTCCCATGGGAATTATTGTGGGAGGAAAGTTTTGAACTTTAAGAAAATCTATATCTGCTGAAGGAGATAAATCAAAGAAGCTATAAAAGTCAACAACAGCTCAAGCCAATGGTCACACATTAAGTACCTCCAGGCACAGTGCTAAGTATGATATAGAAGCGCCTACTCTCTTGGAGCTCCTAGTCTAATTGAGGAGACAACACGCAAAAAGATATGTAAAAACATGCTATATACACAATGGGAGATTTAAAAAGAGAAAAGCAGTGAACAGTAGCCCACCACAGGTGTAAAAATTCATCTCAGGGGTAATGATTATACCCCAAATATCTCAAGTTCTAAATTTCACTCCCAGAAATTAATTTGCCTTTGTTTATACTGCTTTGAATTCTACTAATTAAATTTTTATTTGAGTACAAGATTAATCTTTTTAAATGCAAATAACTGTGACTCTGTTACTGAGTTATCTGTCTTTTAAGCATTAACTGTATAATTTATTGTGGTAGTGTTTGTTTTTTTTAATAGATGTTTTATTTCATCAGTGTAGGGAACTCTAAATGAGAAACTGTCTCCATCAGGGAAGATCAGTACTTATTTTGTAACTTACAATTTTAGAGAGTTTCCTGGGGCACAATGATTTCCACAGTCACAAAGCTAGTATATGTCACAGGTAACACTTGAACTCAGGTCTTCTTGACCCTGAAGTCACCTGGTCTTTTGAATTTGTTGATGAAGCTTTAAATTAAATCAAGTAAAACATTCTTTGGGGTTTAATACAAATATTTCTCAGAGGTTATTAGGCTGTCAGTCTCCTAACCTACCAGTAATATAATTCCCATATGTGACTAGTCACACTTTAGTCTAAATTGGTTCATTCAGAATTCTTTTCTTCTAATATCTAGCAGAGACCTATTAGCAAATTAGGTTGTTTTTTTTTTCATGAGGGAGAGAATGTTGGTAATTTTGGAACATTGATCATCTTGTGGGATAGTTAGTATGGTTGATAGATCACAGCAGAGAGACTAGAGCATGAGGGCATTAGGCTTAGGGATAAGAACAATTAGGGAAGGGTGAAGATTGCAGAAGCAGAGGCAGAAGTGTGCTCAAGACAAACTTCATTTATTTCAAAATCTTGCAAAGGATTAAACCTATTATCAGGAAAGAGAAAGGAAATTAGTTTCCTTTTCTCCTTTTACTTCTCTGTCCTTCCTATATCTGACCCTAAAACCCCAAACTCAGACTGGTAACATTATAGTTCTGTTATAGTGTGTGTAGTTAAATAGACTTTTGATTCCTAGCAGGAAGTGAGCAGTTGCCAAGGAGAGGATCAAGAAGTTGGTGGGGAGTGAAATGATTTAAAGTTGGATATGGAAATCAATATATCAAGGGTTCAGACACTGACAAATATGACTTCTGTCATGAATGAAAATGTTAAAACTGCAACAGAAAATGGCCTAGAGGGAGGTAAGCAGCATTTGCTTCTACTGAAAACTAGGTAACTCTGAGGGAATGTAAGTCAAATCCATGACTCTTTTATTCCATACGGATCTTCCTTAGACAAAGGCCGTTAGCCACATTTCTTCTTCCCAGGTCTTTTCACCTTCCAGTTCCCTCCAGTGTTTCAGATCAAAAACCATCAGTGTTTGCCATACTGTGCTACTCTTGCCAGTGTCTTCCCATAAGTTTGCCTAAGGGAACAAATGCTTATTAAACACCTATTCTGTTCTAGGCCCTGTGCTAAGTACTTTACAAATATTATCTCATCTGATCCTCATAACAATTCTGAGGGACAGCTACAATTATCATCTCAATTTGGAGTTAAGGAAACTAAGGCAGACAGAAACAAAGTAACTTGACCAGGGCCATACAACTAGTAAATGTTTGAGGCCAGATTTGAATTTAGGTCTTGAAGACTCCAGGTTCAACACTCTATCCACTGTGACGTGTAGCTGCCTCAGATCCACCTTACATGAAGAGGTCCTTCTTAATATTTCCTGACATGATGAAGATACCAGTAGAACACCTGGGCCGTCCACCTGTCATCCCTTTACGTTGCCACAGGACCAGCCCATTTTTTTTCCACTCATATAATTCCTTGATTACATCTCTTACTCTTGTTTTGTTTAGTTCATTTATAATATATTTTAGCCTCCTCTCTCCTACTGGGTTTCTCTTCATTGCCCCCTGTTTGAAATCCATTTTTATTTCTTTGGAGACTGGTATACATCTTTTGCTGTTATCGGGCAGCACCAGTAGGATGTTATTATTTTTCGAAGTCTTCTTTTTATGGGAAGTTTGGGGTCATTAGATGATCTTACAATTCTCCATACACTCAATTCATTATCTAAGACATATAATGATAGACAAACTCTGTAGATTGTCCACCAAAAAGCACTGAAATCAGACTCCTTTTCAGGTACTTCATCCTTCCTGCATAGAGGGTCAAGTCAATCTCCTTTGAGTGATTACAAATCTTTTCCAGGAAGCTGGATAATGTTCTGGAGATTAAGGCAATCATCATGACATCATCCACAAGCAGGAGTGTCTAGAGAACTTTGTTTTCTACAGGAAATCCCTCCTCAACTTGGACTTGCTACTAAATGTCCACCATCACTGGTTGATGCTTTGTTTGATGATTATAATGACAGGGTCATTGAACCAGGGTTTTGTTTTTTACTGTCATTCAAGTTACTTGAACGATTTTGAATGTATAGATGGGAGGCACCTTGTAAGGGAACATATTTTTCTGCCAAATTGAATGCTTTCTCTGATAGTAAACATGATGTAGGCTGCTAGGTGGCATAGTGGATAGAGTGCCAGACCTGGAGTCAAGAAGACTCATCTTTCTGAGTTCAAATGTAGTCTCAGACACTTATTAGCTATGTGACCCTGGACATGTCACTTAACCCTGTTTGCCACAATTTCCTCATCTGGAAAATGAATTGGAGAAGGAAATGGCAAAACACTACAGTATCTTTGCCAAAAAAACACCCCAAAGGGCTCACAAAGAGTTAGACCCAACTGAAATAACTCAACAACAAAAATCATGATGTAATAAAAAGGATTTTACATCTTTCAGTTAATTTTTATATTTAATGATATATTCCATAGTTACATATAGACTGTAGGAAGCCTGTTTATTTCCCATTAAAGGTCTCATGTAAGATGTTCTCCATTCATCTATACATGACTTTTTAAAAGATTTTATATAGACAGGGGAGTAGGCACATAAGTAAGTGGTTTCTTGTGTTCTCTTGGACACTTTTTTTCAGTATTAAGACAATTTAAGATTCTTTTTTTACCTTTTTGGTGTCTTCTCCTTCAAATATGTTGCCCTTAAATGACTTCACAATTGCATTGACATCAGCATAGATCTTCTCTGTAAAATCTCTTGGTTTAACTTGGATTCCCCCGCCCCCTTTTTTGTTTTCCATAATGCTATATTTGACCTCTTCATAAGCATATCTACGTCTATGATACCAATTTAGGTTCCGAGTGTTGTGGTTCTGTCATCATAGAAAAAGCTTGTTATGATGAACTTTCCAAACCTTACCTGTTTTTCTTTTGTTTGTTGTCCTTTGAATGACTTTGTTTAGTTGGATATCTTGCCAAATTTCCTTTAAGCAGGTTTTACTCTCCACTGATTTTCTGTGCTTCATGAGACAATGTTATTCATAATCATCCATCATCCTTCTTCATAAAATAGCTACAGGTGAGTTTACATTTTAACCTAGTGTTGCCTTTGGCAGTCATCTCCCTCTGTTTGTTAAGCAAGTGATATGTTTGCTGACCAAGAAGCTTTCTGGGATCTGTTTACCTGTTTGTCATGGCAATAAATTTATATGGGTTAAGTTTCTGGATAAAATTATATTAATCAATCCTGATGTCACATATGATATGCTGTCTGTGTCCTGTTTTCATCACCAACTTCTTTAAACAGTTTAGAGCTAAATTGTTTCAATTACACACCATCATTTTCATCATTCTCTTTTTAAAAAAAAAACCTCATTATGAACTTAGCTCTGACAAATCAAACAACTTTGTGTGGTATTAGTTTCACTCTACCCCATAACCACAAATTTCAGCCCCAAGGCTGTACACCTGTCTTCAAGATATAACCTTTGGGTCATTATAACACAGAATGAGAGAATGCCAATTGTTGTGCCAAATTTCACTTCCAATTATTCAAAAAATCTTTCTGCTGAACATTATATAATTTGTAAATCCACAATATTATATTTCTTAAGGAAAGTTTTGGGATTGTAATTATATACTCTAATTATGGAAATTATATAAATATATTATATTGATGACTTATATAAGAAATTATATAAATATATTATATTGACAACTAGATTAACACAGTGCCTGACACACAAAGCAAACATTACACAAATGTTCATTTTAATTGTGGTTATTTATTAGATTTGACTCACTAAAATGGTTGTTTCAGTCAAGGTGACAAAGAAATGCTAGTCTGGATATTTATGGAAGATCACCTTGACTGTACTATTTCTATTCTTTATAATAATTAGCACACATTAAAATCCATATGTAGCAAGTATGCTTAGTTAGACAGATTCTGCTTACATTTCCACATTGTACTCCAGAAGACATTATCTAAGCCGTTCCCAGAAACACTGGAAAGACACTTCCCCTTTTTCCATTTCTAATACTCACCTTTTATACCTCTCTTGACCTTATATCTGTCCCTTTCTCTCTACTCACATAACTGCCATTCTAGTTCAGCATTCACTACCACTTGCCTGAATTATTGCAGTAACCTAACAATTTGTCTCCCTGCCTCAAGACTTCAACTCCAAGCTATCCTCCACAGAGCTGCCAAAATAATCTTCCTACAGTTCAAATCTGATCATGTGACACACATACTCCTACTTGATATATTACAGTAGCTTCCTATTAACCCTAGGATGAAATATAAAATTTTCTATTTGGCATTTAAAACTCTTCACAATCTGACCCAATCCTACTATTCCTGCTTTATTGTGCATTAGTTTTCTCTCTCTATGGCCTAGGCCATAATGTCCTTCTTATAGTTCTTCACACACAATTCCATTTCCTCTCTCCACAATTTTCACTCTAGCTATTTTCCAGGCCTTAACTACGCTTCCTCCTTATTTCCATACTTTGGAATCTCTAGTTTCCTTTAGGACTCATTTCAAGTGTTCCCTTCTGAACAATGCCTTTTCTGGTCCCCTAGTTATTAGTCCCACTTCTCCTCCCCAAGGCTCCTTTGTACTTGCTCTGTATGTGTTTTGTATATAACTACATATGTACCTATTCTCTTCCTCTTAGAATATAAACTCCTTGAGGGCAGGGACTGTTTCACTTGTGTCTCCCTATAAAAAATCTCTACCCACTCCAGTCCATCATACACATTTCTGCCAGAGTAATTTTCCTTCAACTTGACTCTAGACCATTTTGACAAGAAAATGTTAATAAGACCCAGTTATAGAGAATAATAATTCTCCAACCACCTCCACTAATAGCCTAGACAGTGCCTGAAACACAGGAGGTACAAAATAAATACTTGTTGCTTATTGTCCAGATAGAAGTAACCTAATCATTGCTAGAAGCCAAGTGTGTAATTGTTTATGGATAAATTTACTTATTTCTTATCATCAAATAATTACCATTGGTAGATGCTGTTTCTTCAATAAGAGTTCTCTACATCAATAAATTTACAGGGCTAGACATCCTTCAGTTTTTTTAAAGGTTCTCAACCTTTCTACTTGAAAAAGAATGAAGCGGGGCAGAGCCAAGATGGCGGAGTAAAGGCAGGGACTCACTTAAGCTCTTAGCCTAACCCCTCCAAACACTTTTAAATAATAACGCTAAACAAATTCTAGAATGATAGATCCCGCAAAAAGATGGAAAAAAACAATTTTCCGCCCTAAGAAAACTTAGAAGGTCAGCAGGAAAGGTCTGTTGCAGCAAGATAAGAAAGAAGCACAGTTCAGTGCAGGCTAGGCCTGTGCAGACCTGGCCCCAGTAAACCAGGAGAAGGCTTTGGAACCCACTAAATCAGCAGCAGCTACAGCTGCTTTCCAGAGCTCTTAGTCCATAGATGATGAGGGGATCAAACAGGTGGTCAGAAGGAGATTACAGGGATCTCTTTGCTAGCACTGAAGCAGGACTTTTGCTTTGTCCATACTCAGATTAGACCTCCTCCCAGGGTGAGGAGTAACATGAGCACACTGAAGCTTGTAGCCACAATAGAATGTGGGATCATTCTAGGGCAAAAAAGAGTGCTTGTGTTCATTCACAGACCAGAGGACAGACCATGAGAGTAGTAAACACTTCTCCTTACATCATACCATTTTGGAAGAACTGAAAACTTACAGGTCCTTATTAGTATCTCTGAAAACAGCTGCACAAAACCCCTGAAACTTGGGACAGTGTACTCTACACCTTGGAAGCAAAACCCTACTTTAACAAAGAGTTAAAAGTCAAGTAATAGTTTGGAAAGATCAAAACACACTCTAACAAGAAGATAACAAAGTCAAAGTTCTTACTTCCAAAGCATCCAGGAAAAATATAACAATCTCAGATCATGGATACACTCAAAAAGGATTTTGAAAATCAAGTAAGAGAGGTAGAGGAAAAATTAGGAAGAGAAATGAGAATGATGCAAGAAAATCATGAAAAAAAGAGTCAACAACGTGATAAAGAAGACATACAAAACACTGAGGAAAATAGTACCTTAAAAAACAAAGTAGGTCAAATAGTAAGAGAGTCACAAAAAGTCAATGTGAAGAAGGATGCCTTGAGAAGAAGCATTGGCCAAATGGAAAAAGAGGTATAAAAATTTACTAGAGATGAAAAGTCCCTAAAAAACAGAATTGTTGGAATAGCAAGAAAAGTGGTATTTTTTTTCTTTTTGCAGCAATTGTAAAGGCAAGCAAAGTAGTACTTAAGCTCCTTGTTTCAGCTATTCAAGTGACTTTGATCCCTGTTCGTGATTATATCAAGTCTTTGTTGCAAAAAGTATACATTCTATTGCCCTTACTAGGTCTAAGGGAGTTAGGTCTAGGGAGACCTTCCGTGCCCTTAATAGGCCTAATGTCACATGGAACTTGAGGTGGGAGGAACTTGATGAAAAAAAAGCAGAACAGGAAGGATACAACAAGAAGGGTACCGCATTTGTCATTTTCCTTTTCTGTCATCTTAGCCAATCTGACTGGTGAGATGTACATCAAAGTTGTTTTGATTTGCATTTCTCAAATCAGTAGTGATTTATAGCATTTTTTCATATGCTTATAGATATCTTTAATTTCTACCTTTGAAAATTGTTCATATCCTTTGCCCATTTATCAATTGGGGAATAACTTGTATTCTTTTTTTTATTTATTTATTTTCCGTTTTAATTTTAATTTATTTTCTTGGTTACATCATTCATTTCCACAAGGTTTTGAGTTACAGATTTTCTCCCCTTTTTGCCCCTACCCCCCAGCCCAGAACATTGATCCCACTGTAAGGCCCCTCCAACAGTCTGTTCCCTTTTATGCCCTCCTCCAATACCCCTCTAGCTTTCTAGCAGAGCAGGGAGG